>CM022756.1:35039323-35349323 GCA_012411365.1 Ameiurus melas | reverse complement strand
GGGGTGGAGACAGGACATAAACCATAACAAAACACACGTGTCAAAATTAAACAAAGTCAATCTCACTGAAAAGCCCGGAAGTGTCCACTCGTGCTTCAGGTTTCAGAGTGTGCTGTGTGCTCCAGCACTTTGCACAAGGGGAAATCATGACAAAAACACCTGCAAAGGTGTCCTAAGACTTTAATCTCGCAGTCTAGTTTGGTACACACAACCACAATCTTGGGGAAAATTAAAGTAAATTTTACATTTCATTTGGAAATCAAGGTCCCAGAGTCTGGAGGTACAGTGGAGAGGGACAGAAACCAAGTTGCTTGAAGTCCAGTGTGAAGTTTCCACAGTCAGTGATGATTTGGTGTGCCATGTCATCTGCTGATGTTGGTCCACTGTGTTTTCTCAAGTCAAGAGTCAATGCAGAATCTACCATAAGATTTTAGGCAATTCATGCTTCCCTCTGCTGACGAGCTTTATGGAGATGCCGATTTCTGATTCCTGCAGGACTTGGAACCTGCTTACAGGGTCAAAACTACTAGTCACTGGTTTGCTGTCCATGGTATTACTATGCTTATTTGTCCAGCGATCTCGCCTGACCTGAACCCCATAGAGATTCTACGAGAAACAAAAGACCCAACAATACAGACGAGCTGAAGGCCGCTATCAAAGCAACCTGGATTTCAACCTCAGCAGTGCCACAGGATGATTGCCTCCAGGACACACCGCACTGATGCAGTGATACATGCAAAAGGATTAAAGCCCCAACCAAGTATTGAATGCAAAAATTAACATACGTTTCAGAAGGTCAGTATTTCTGTATTATAAATTCTTGCAGATGAGGCTCATACACTACACCGTCTATCACCTGGAGAGATCTCTGCTGAAATGCACCTGTTCCTCAAATCCCTATTTTTCATGAAGATAACCCTGAAAGCTGTCTATCATTTAATGAAGACTGGGAAATCAGAAATAGATTTGGGTCCAAGTCTTTATAGCGTTTTCATTACATTGTGAATGTCAAGCTGTTGACCATGTTATTGCATTTGTGGTGAATGGAGGAGGTTATCATCAAATTATATTACCATTATATTATCATATTATTATTAAACTATATAGTAAAATATTATTTTGGCAGCTTACATCTCTTTTCATCTTTTTGCAATGAATAACCTGTAAGTTGGTGTATATATTTACTAGTGCGCTTTTCTCCTTGGTGAACACAAGATGGCGCAGTCAGTTATCTTATTATGGGCAAAATAGTAGAGCAGTGGTCACCAACCCTATTCCTTGATATATACCTTCTTTCAGGTTTCATATTCAACCAAAATCTAACACCTATTTCAGTTGATCAAAAAAAGAAAAGAAAGCAGTTATCATTAACAGCATTTAAGAAACAATGACAGTGAGAAAATGGAGCAAAGTACTCCCCAATGTCCGGAGTCCAAGAGAGCAAGCACCAGCAGATCACTGATGAAGCAGTTTGGTGACTGTTCCCATGACAAGCCATGATAATGCTAGCCTGAATGTGGAAGGTTTTTAGACGTGCTTACGAGGCTAAATCTGTGCATGGCTTTGACAGTGAGATTGACTGCCCACAATTAAATAGAGTTAACAGCCCATGTACAGTCATTCAGGCTTTTGGGGAATACAGGGACTCAAATATACAATATATTTTTTTCTTCCACATCATCCACGCTCACCACTACCACTTGTATTCAACATGTGATGATTTCATATATTTTTTTCCTTTTTTTTTTAGTTTTTGTGAGCTCATGGATACGTAAGGGACACACAGAAGACTGGGAGGACATACATATGACAGCTTTGTGGAATATTTTGTGCTAGGTAAGACACTTTTTCTTGATTATGTTGTGCAGATAATGTTAGTTTATTGAAAGTAGGCTTACTGTATGAAATCGGTTCTTTGTTTTTGAAGTCCTTTGAACAAATGTGTTTTGAAGCTAACTGAGGTGACCACACATGAGTTGATAGAATATGCAAACCATAAATATTTCCCTTTGTACATAGAATACTCATTGCTATAAACTTGTTACGTTGCAAGGCCTACCTATCAGCATTGAATATCGGTGGTTACAGAAGTTGCAAGAAGCACTTTTACGTGTCTGTAAGTTCGGGGACTTGGACCGTTCGTGTGCCTGCCGACTTGCCCGATCAGTACCATCTTATTGTTCTGGGAACTGCAGATTTACAAATAAGGCTCTTTGATTAAAATGATAGATTTTACATAATTGCATTTATTTCCCGCTTTCAGTTAGTGCTTGCTTATATGTGCTCTGGATAGGTTCGCCATGTGAAGCTGAATGTAAACAGGATGCTTCAGAATCAAGAATCTGACTGTAACATTGGTGACACTGTCATTTGATGCTGTGGGGTGGAGCTTCATGAAGCTTTATGATGTTAACATATCAGAGTACAGAAAGAGCTCTTTATTTTCATTCACCATGTACACTGTTCTATTCACATGTCTTTGGCTGTCACTAGGTGAGTTTAGAATATTTGTTATTTAAAAAATATTATGTGTTGAATTGGTGATTTATTAGACTGTTTGGTGTTAAGACCGAATGTGGGTCTGACTTATGTACTGTAGTTCTTGTTTGATTATGTAAAGGTTAAAATCATTATTGTCTCTTCTCTATGACAGGTGACTGCATGGCAGATTCAGTAGAGACATTTTTCCCTCATAAAGTTGTAGATGAAGATGATGATGTTACTCTGTCCTGCAGATACAAAACAACCTTTTCTACAGGAAACTACCTGCACTGGTACAGGCAGTATCCAAAATCTACACCAGAGTTTCTTCTTTATATTTCTCAAGGTGGAGAGCTAAGTTCAAACATTCCCACAAGAATGACTGCTAAAGTTAATGGAGATAATAAACAAGTTGATCTACTCATCTCCTCTGCTGTTGTATCAGACTCTGCATTATACTACTGTGCGCTGGCGCCCACAGTGACAGGAAATCCAACTGCACTGTTAAAAAACTTTGACACAGTTTTGCTATATGGAAAGCAGTTCTTTGAGCCATTTATATGCCAATTCTGGTGAATTTTTGTCTTGAGTTTATATTTTTGAGACTTATTATTATTATTATTATTATTATTATTATTATTATTATTATTATTATTATTATTATTATTATTATTATTTTAATTTTTATTATTATGAGACAGCTCATTCATTTATTCATCTTCAGTAACCACTTTACCCTGGTTGGAGATCCAGGGCTTTTTCTGAGAATACTGGGAGTGAAGGAGGAATGTGAGAAAACCAAAAAAATGAGCATGCAAAATATTGCACAGAAAGTAACTGGTACTTGAAAGTAGTAACTGGGCCAGAAAATTCTAACATTGACTACGTTTACATGAACAGCATTAATCTAATCATTGACCTTACTCTTATTTAGATAATAATGTGATTATGGTGTTTACATGGGTCACTTTTACAATACTCCTGTATACGTGCTAATACACAATTGCTTGAAGCCTTGGGTGTGTCCCAAATCGCATAGTTACCGTCTATATAGTAGCCGAGAAACATGCATTTTCCCCAGCACAAGACTATAGAAGAAAGTGTGCGATTTGAAACTCTCTTGTTCGCCGTAAAACGTAAAACTGACATGTGTAATCGTGTCCTGTCGCAAAATGCGGTGAAAACTCCCACACGACGTTCATAATGTGATTAAGGTGTTTACATCTCTGTAATACATATCCATAATGCAACTAAAACAAGAGTACTCCACCTGTGTCACGTGGCGTAATGGCAGGAAGCAGGCAGGATACATTCGCAGTTCGAACGGTGAGGTTTATTTACATGTGAGGAAACAAACAGAAACAGAAACAATGCTCTCTCTTCAACTAAGCTAAACTAGATTAGAACTTTGGCTAAAGCTAACGCTAAGGCTATGGCATAAACTAATAATAAATAAACTAGTAAACTAATAATAAATGCAGAAACAAATACTCGCTGAAGTCACACTCGTGCTATAAATGGCAGGCATACATAAATGCACACATAAGTCCAAGCATTCACCAGCGGCGTGTGAAGCACGGCTCACAGTATATATCCACACCATCATTAGCCCGCGATATCTTCCAGCTGCGAGCACTTCTGCATATGTCACACATGACGCGAGGGGGCAAAAACATGACGTCACCCCGGAAACAGCATATTCATGTGTGCCAGCACGCCCACAGTGCGCTGCTACGGGGGGAATCGTGACAGAACCCCCCCCAAAGGCACTCCTCCTGGAGTGCCAAGAGTCCTCCCCTTTCATTGGCGGCCCCGGGCCCCTGGGCTGAATGTCCCCTACAGCACCAGGAAACCGCATGCTGTTCTTGGCGGAGCAGGGAAGCAGAGCAAGGTCTACAGCCGGGCAGACAGGATGAGCGACGTTCTCCGCAGTGCTTGGGAGCAGTGCAACATCCTCAGCTGAGAGGGTAGGCTGAGCGGCGTCCTCAGTGGAACCGGGAGGCTGGGTGGCGTCCCCAGCGGAACCGGGAGGCTGGGCAGCGTCCCCAGCGGAACAGGCAGGCTGGCCGGCATCCCCTGTGGAACGGAGGCTGGGCGGCATCCCCAGCGGAACAGGGAGGCTGGGCAGCATCCCCAGCGGAACAGACAGGTCTCAGAGGCGTGGCCGGAACAGGGCTCAGGGCCGTGGCCTGAACAGGGCTCAGAGGCATGGCTCGGCCTAGATACATGGCTTGATCGAGGGACGTGGCTTGAGGCATGATGTGAGCCAGGGACGTGGCTAGAGGCATGACATGAGCCAGGGACGTGGCTAGAGGCATGATGTGAGAGGCGTGGCTTGAGCTTGAGCGAGAGACGTGGCTTTGGCTTGAATTGAGACTCAGCCGGCTGTGCTGTGGTGTTAGCATTTACCTCCCTTTGTTGTCTCACATGTGCATAATGTTCGTGGAAAAGGGGTCCAGCATCAGTCGGCCAAATAACATCTCCGAGCACTTTATCCAGGCCGCACTGTATTCCATGCTCTCCAAATTCTTCGAAAAACAAGTCCATGAACTGGTGGATATTCTCCAGCACTCCGAGTCTCGTTGCCGCGACTCGCTGTGCCCATGCGCGAACCGGATCGCAAAAGCGAGACATGATGAACCTCACAAACTGTCCACCGTTTGGTTTCGGTTCACTCAAGCTGGAGAAATAGCTTTGACAGTCTCTAATGAAAATATCCGGACCACCGAATCATCCATAGAATCGGTCCGGCATTTCCTCATAGGTCCGCTGCATAAACTGTATTGAATCCAAGGCAGGGATACTGACCCTGCCGGTTGTAGTTCGGCATCTCCTACGTTCTCGTGCTGCATCCTTGTTATAGGCGGGTGAATCTGTCACGTGGCATGATGGCAGGAGGCAGGCAGGATACATCGCGAAAAAAAAAAAAAAAAAAAAAAAAAAAAAAAAAAAAAAAAAAAAAAAAAAAAAAAAAAAAAAAAAAAAAAAAAAAACAACAACACTCCCCCCCCCCCCCACCCACAAACCGACCGCACGCCCAAAAAGCCGCGCAGCACACGCGTGCGGGGGCGGGGGGGGCCCGGGAAAAAAGGGAAGGGAAAAAAAAAAGGAAAAGGGGAGAAGAGGGGAACAGAAAGGGGGAAGAAATTTTTTTTTTTTTTAAAAAAAAAAAAAAAAAAAAAAAACTTAATAATGGGGGGGGGGTGTGAAAAGTTTTAGGAAAAAAAAAAAAAAAATTTTAAAAAGGGGGAAAAAAAAAAAATAAAAAAAAAAAAAAAAAAGGGTTTTAAAATGCTTCTGTAGCAGGGAGCACTCTAGATGAATAGTCCACGGACTGCCATTGGTCATTGTACTGCTGAACTAATACAACACCCAGGGCATACTGCAATGCATCAGCTGAATTTCTGCTACTTTTTCAAGGATCATAAAACATACACATTTGTGAATTCTGTTCATTTTTTCCAGCAACTTTCTTGTTTATGTGACCACATCCATTAGTTTTTCTGTTCCAGAAGACAGTGAAGTGGTGTGGACTGCACTGAGAGCTGAGGTATGAACTTTGAGGTACATTAACGGTCTGGTCTGCATGTCACGATTTGAGACGTAATGAAGATAGGATGGATGCCAGTGCAGTTTAACAGTTTATTTAATGTGAGACACAGGCAGATAAATCCAAATCATGATCAGAAAACATAATCGACAAACACGCAAGGGTCAGGCAATCAACAAACTGGCATACATGGGACAAAGCACGAATCAAGGTCACGGTCACGGTCACGGAAAACAGGGTCGATATACAAAACAAGAAACATAAACTATAGCGAGTAACTAGGAGCGGAGAATCCAGCGTGGACTAAATGAACTAATCTAACATAGAACATGACATGGACAATAACTAAAACTATGAATTAGGTGAACTATCGTAAGGAATCGAAATTAATCTAATCTACTATATCTAACATAAGTGTCTTCTATAATATTCTGCGCTGTGTGCTGGGAGATGCACGGTATATACACAAGCACAATCAGCGTGTTGATTGCTGACAGCTGACAGCAATCTAGACAAACGCTAAACAACAGCCAATGACAGAACAGGGAGGAGACATAACATACACAATGTTACGATTGTCAAAAAATGATCCGTCGGCATGTGGGTGGTAACCGGAGGTGAGGATAACGGTAACCCCCAGTTTCTCCATGAAGCTGGCCCAGACTTGAGATGTGAACTGGGGGCCCCTGTCGCTCACAATATCTTCTGGGAGGCAGAAGTAGCGGAACACATGCTGGAACAACAGGTCAACTGTGGTGAAGGCAGAGGGGAGGACCGGAAGTGGAATCAGGTGCAGGGACTTGGAAAATCGGTCCACGACTACTAGTATAGCCGTGTTGCCTTGTGATTCCAACAGGTCTGTTAGAAAATCCAGGGCAAGATGGGACCACGGACGTGCAGTTATGGGAAGTGGTACCAATTTCCCGACAGGTAAAGCACGGGGCGTCTTGGAGCGGGCGCAAGTGGAGCAGGAGCACACGATACACTGTATCTCTCTGGGCATGTGGGGCCACCAATCTTTCTCAGCTATCAGATTGTAAGTGCGGTGGTAACCAGGGTGTACAGTCGCTAACGTCGTATGAACACAGGTGACAAGCTCCAAGCAGTAGCGTTCAGGCACAAATTGCTTCCCTTGGGGACAGCCCTCTGGGATGCATGATCTTGGGAGGCGAGCTACGGCCCTGTCCAGGGCCCACTTTATGGCACCCAACACACAGGAGGGGTTTACTCGGGAGAGTGTAAACGGGACAGAGCATCAGCCTTCCTGTTCTTAGTCCCTGGCCTGCATAACAAGGTGAATTGGAACCAGGAGAAGAACAGAGACCAGCGTGTTTGGCGGGGTGTGAGCCGCTTAACCATCCTCAGTTACTCAAGATGCTTGTGATTGGTGTAGATCATGAATGGGTGGTCGGTGCCTTCCAACCAGTGTCTCCACTCTTCAAGGGCCAATTTGATGGCCAGGAGCTCCCGGTTCCCCACATCATAATTGCGCTCTGCCAGAGACAGTTTTCTCAAGAAGAAGGCCATGAGGTGCAACTTGGGTTGATTCCCAAACCTCTGAGACAGGATGGCCCCCACTCCCATCTCAGACACGTCGACCTCCATGATGAACGGTCTGGAGGGGTCCGAGTGTCGGAGGATGGGGGTAACGTAGGTAAACCTACGTTTCAGCCTGTCCAGGGCTTCCTCGGCCTGAGCGGACCAGATGAGGCGCCGAGGTTTCCCCTTAAAGAGGGATGTCAGGGGTTGTGTGATCTTGCTAAAATCACGGATGAACCGCCGATAAACGTTTGCAAAGTCCAGGAATCGCTTCAGCTCCTTGACAGTTCAGGGCATGAGCCACTCCACCACCGCCCTCATCTTGATTTGATCCATGGCGACCACCTCTGGACTGATGACATTCCCCAGAAACGTGATGGTGAGTCAATGAAATTCACACTTCTCGGTCTGCACATACAGCTGGTGGTCCATCAGACGGAACAGTACCTGCTTGACGTGCTCCTTCAGGGACGTCAAGTAGATCAATATGTTATCAATATACGCAATGAAGCAGTGCCCCGGTAGATCCCTCAGGATGTTAATAATCAGACAGGAGACAGGGGGCTTTCCACTTGGTGGCGGCTACCGGGGCTGTGGGACCCATCAGGCAATGACATAGGCAAAAAGGGGACCACCTGGTTACCTGTTTGGTGGTCCATGATATCTGTGGGTCATGGCATTTGAGCCACAGTAAACCATGAATGATGGGTTGACGAGTAGATACCGTGACATACAGGACAATGGTTTCATAATGGAGGGCACTGGCTTGCATGGTGATTGGGGCTGTATGACATGAGATGACCCCGCCTCCTATGGGGGAGCCGTCAAGAGTGCACCTCACGTGGCTGGAGCAGGGCTTGAATGGGGAGACAGAGGGTGCATGCTGTCTGCTCATCTACGAAGTTCTCAGCTGCCCCCAAGTTGATGAGCATTTGAGCAGTACGGGTAACACTAAAGAACCTGCTTTAAATAACTGGAACGCACTCACTAACCACCACTCACCAACGGGGTTGGTTGGTAGGGCCCTCCTCGGTCGATCGCGGCCTCATCTGTGGGCACTGGCGAACAAAGAGGGTGCTCTCCCTGCAATAGAAGCACCGTTCCTTTCTGCGTCGTCTCTCTCTCTCCACCTCACGGATCCATGCCCGGCCGAGCTTCATAGGCTCCATGGGACATAGCGGCACGGTGAGTACGGGATTCCACGGCGCGGGGCAGTTAGTGTGGCGAAGGCTGTCCAGCCGTACCACCAAGTCAATGAGCTCGTCAAGGGTCAGCTGTTCACCATGGCACACTAGTTCCCAAACCAGCTCGGGGTTGAGACCCCGACTGAAGGCGGTCTTAAGTGCCGGCTCATTCCACCCACTCCGTGCAGCAATGGTATGGAACTCCAGGGCATAATCCATCACGTCACGGGGGCCCTGCGCAATCGTGAGGAGCTCCTGCCCGGTCTCCCAGCCATCTGGGGAATGATCGAATGCACATTGGAAGTGTGCGAGGAACTCTGTGAGCAAGGGTCTGTCCATGCCTCTTCGCACCCACTCTGCCGTGGCCCACTCCAGGGAGCGTCCGGAGAGTAGCTCGATGATCTGTGCCAACCGGCGCTCCTCCGGCATCTCCGGATTGTTTTCAAAGAATATATTGCACAGCAGCATGAAACCCTTACATTGTTCGGGCTCAGAGGCATAGCACTCTGGTGTCAGCATGGGTGGGTAATTCACCACTGGTGCGAGTGCTGTTTGCGCAATTAGATCATGTGCGCGGTGAGAAGCGGGAACAAAGCCGGCAGCAGCAGGGGCCATGGGTTGCCCCTCGGTGATGCGGAGATGTTCCAGTTGTTCCTTGAGGCATTCAATCTGCGCGCTTATCACTTGACCTTGGTCCTGACAAACAAGTTCCCATGCGTTTGTGAAAACCTTAGTGTTACTTCGCGCCACGTTGTTGTTACCAAGGTCTTAAATAACCTTGGGCGGCGCACAGGTGTTTGCACTCAGTATTCCGGTGAAGTTCAGCGCGGGTGTGGCTAGGATATGTAGTCCATTCTGGCACGGTGGCCGCGAGTTCGCCGTGCGGTAACATTGGTGATGCTAGAAAAACCTATTTCTCCACCTTAATTGGAGTTAACAAAAACAATTCTAGATTCGTATTCAACACAGTAGCAAAATCGACTAGGAATTAAACCACTACAGAGAGAAACACTCAATCATTACATAGAAGTGAAGATTTCATGAAATTTTTCATTGGTAAGGTTGAAAATATTATATGTGAAATACAGGCCATTAAATTAAAACTGGACAGTATTGTAACAAACCCATTAGATGATAATGTAGCAATATCAGATCAATATTTAAAGTGTTTTGCTCCACTAGATCCTGTACCTACATGTTTCTTTAAACAGAACTGTCGAGGAGTAATTGAACCACAATATAATCAAGAATATAATCAATTCTTCCCTTAGCACTGGCTATGTGCATAAATGACTTAAATTAGCAGTTATTAAACCCCTGATTAAAAAACCTGACCTTGACCCCTCTCAACAGACCAGCTATAGACCTACAGTATATCAAAACTCCCCTTCAACTTTAAGATCTTACAAAAGTTGTAGCAAAGCAGTTATGCTTGTACTTTTAATAGTAGATGAGTGTTTTGGGTCTAAAAGGGGGCATTATTAGTCAGATCAGAAAATTAGGATGAGTGTGCATCATTTAGTGCAGATTTGTAAGCTTGAATATAATCATTGTATATATCCAAGTGAACTGTAAGACCAGGTTTTTTGTAAAGATGCTCAAGGTGTTGCCCTACAGCTTTAAGAGCACAGATTCCCTCTGTGTGAATTCATGGGGTGCTAATAATCATGCCATGAATGTATTTAACAAATATTTGTTTTATTTTTTCCTTTCTTGCATTTATTTATTTATCTATCTATCTATCTATCTATCTATCTATCTATCTATCTATCTATCTATCTATCTATCTATCTATCTATCTATCTATCTATCTATCTATCTATCTATCTGTTTAATTATTTAGTTTAGTTTTTTTTTGTTGTTTGTTTGTCGTTTTTCATTTTTTCTTTTCATTGGGGGTGGGGGGATGGGTTTAACCAGTGTTGTGTTTGCAATTGTTTGAGAAGAGTAATTTTGTGAATTTTTTAACAAAAGATCAAAAGGTTAAACAATAAAGACAATTTTTCACAGCCATCTTTGTTCATATTTGCCAAGATATTATTGATATTGATATTACTGGAGGGGGCACTGTATGTCCTTTGGTTGCATTTTCAAAATGTATTTCACCAGGTTCGTTCTTCCTTTGTGTACAAGTAAATGTATGAATAGACTTTTAACTAGTCAATAAGTACAATAAGTTGCCAACTTTCTTACACAGAAATGGTAAGCATAATGGCCAAGAACATTGTGATTAAATAATGGTGGTTTCCCCACCATTTATTTAGTCCTTTGACTAAAGATTAATTGTAGTATCTGCTCTTGTCTGTTCAATATATTATATCAGAAGTGTCAAACTGAAATTCTGCCAGGGCCACATCAGCATTTCTGTGAGACCCTGAAGGGCCATAATCAACATCTCTATTTATTAAATTACTATTTAATGTTCCTTTTTAACAACAGTAACTTAGGCTCTGAAATCATAATAGGATTTTTCTATAGACAAAGAGATAGCTCTATTAGGTAATAACTTTTATTATAGTTATTATAATAAAGTTAATTTATGAACGCATTTCATTTGATACCAGCTGCTGTAATGAGAAATGTGGTTAGCCAATTGGGATGATGCATTTTTCCTGTTTGTGTTTGAAACCTAATAGCCAGATAGTGTTAAGCACAGATACATTGAGGTGAGAGTCTCTGGAGTTTAATGCAAAAGAAAAGTAGATGAAAATTTTATTACCAATATTATTACCATGTTAATTTTTTCAGTGGACCTGTCAGTGGTTTTTTATGGCAATATTACTAATATGGATGTTTTTGATGGTAGATTGTGTTTTAAATTATTAAATAATTAATTTGTGTCATCACCATTCCTACTGATGTCTGACCTCTACCTTAAATTCATTTCCCCACACGTCTAACAAAAAATAAAAATAAAATAAAAATGTGAGAAAAAAATACCCCCCCCACACAAAACCCCACGCCGTTAGAAACCAATGTGAACATATATATTGCGTTTTATGCTAACCAAAGTCTACTTTGTCTTGGTTTTAGTTAAGCTTCTTGAGACCTGAGTGTGTTGTGTACAATAATGTTTGCTACAATAAGGATCTGCTATGAATTCTGAATTGTTTCAAAATGTTGAGCTATAGTGAACTTGCTGTAGTGTACTATTTGAGTATTATTTTTCCAGGTTCACACAGACCATATGAAATGAGGCCATAGACCAGATTTGGCCCACAGGCTGTGTGTTTGGCCTAGAGTGTCTGCAGTGGTTCTGATTTGCCCTCCTTGTTCCTGTTGCATTTTGTCTCCTAGTCTGATTTTAAAATTACCGTTTTTTTGTTACATGTAATAAAGACTGGAATACTTGTTTATGTTGTTTGTCTTAGTTGTGTGGTACAGTAATTACAGATAAAAAACCACTCGTGCCCCCTGGTGACATTCTTATAAACAGTGTCAGCTGTAGGAAGGGTAGAGCTCCACCTGCTACTACAGTAAACGGTGCTCATTCAACTTTATCTTTCAGCTACTTACCATCACCATCATGCAGCTCTTTAAACTTTTTCTACTAATGTTCCTTCTAGGTATGTTCATTTTAATATTAATTATAATATGTTTTTGTATTTCATGAATTTGTTTAATTCTTTTTTTCTCCTTACCCTAGGGAGCACATCAATGCAAATTATTGAGCATCTTATAGCAGAAAAGCACATCTTGGAAGGTAATGATGCCATTCTGTCCTGCAATTTCACTACTACTGCAGGTGATTATATACAGTGGTATCGCCAGTATCCCAAATCCAGACCAGAGTTTCAAGTCTCAATCTATCCATCTAATACTGGAATGCAATCTGCAACAGCTGATAAAAAACCAGAGGATCTTAAGATTCCCTCTGCTGCAGTATCAGACTCTGCAGTGTACTACTGTGCCCTGAAGCCCACAGTAACAGGAAACTTGGTAACATTGCACAAAAACCTCTTTCCAGGCAAAGAAAGTTTACACAGTGCTCTAAACTCACACTGCAATTCTGTTTTGCCAGAAATTATAATGCAAAGGAAAACATAGTAACGTTTTAATGTGTCTTCAATACATATACAGTAACTGTATATGTAGAGTATTCTGTATTTATCAGAATGTATGGTATTTTAATGTATTTTACTACAACAGTAAGACACTGAAATAAAAAATATAGTGTAGACACTGTAGAAATTACAATATACACCTGGAAACCCTGCTGCCAATATTTTACTGTTATCTTACAGGATATATTTTATTATCTAACAACTGAACCTGGAGTTTTTCCAAGTGAAAAACAAAAACAGTCTGCGGTTGGGACAGAAACAGAAATGGTTTGACTGGATAATGCTGAATGAACCAAAGGCATTGCCAAACCTTACACCTGGCATCTCATTTATCAAAGTGTGCATAAACAATAGAAATGCACAAGAGCCACCAATACACACACAAAAATTGGATACAAAAAAATCACCACGTGTGTACTGTATGCACAGTTGTAAGCAATGGCGCCACTGATAAATCCCCACATATCTAAATTGATTTGCTCAAGCACGTCACAGTCATTTACATAAAGAAATGCCCTCAAATTGCCATGTTTGATAAACAGTATCCCTTTAAAAAGGGATTGTTGTCTCATACTTATCATTTGATCTCAAGCCCAAATGTCTAGAGTGTATAGCAAAAAGAAAAGAATTGGCCTTACTCTTCCAACACACACACACACACACACACACACACACACACACAAACACACACACACACACAGCAGGTATCAAAACCACAGGGGGACAGGCTAATCTCAATACAAACATCAAAAGTAAATCACAACAGCAAATAACAATGAAACAATAAGCACTAGGTTGCCAACATTCTCTCCAGTGGTGCCCTACATACTGTTATGGAAATGATTTACACACACCTGTAGATGGCAGTACATGATATGGAAAGACCCCAGAAGTGAACTCGGAAGGATCTGGACACACAAAGACACAAACACAGACAAGACACACAAAAATTAGAGTGAATAACAGGAACCATGAACATTAAACCAGACCAAGGTTCAGCACACGAAGTTAAGTTTCACAGAAACTTAGAACAGCATTGAACTCAATAGAAAATCTGTTTGTATCTGTATTTGTGCACATGCTCTCTCTCAGACAGCTTTGCTATGGGTTATATGAAACTGGTTATGGTAAATCCGATCAACCAGTACAGTATCTCTGGTGTCCTGTTAAACTTTAAGGGTGTACTACAAATCTGATGATGAATAAAATTTTATTATGAGAATTGTTTGAGTAAAAAAATCCCAATCCCAACTAAACAGTATTTTGATATTAATAAAAAAAATATATTTTATGTTAATTCAATGTATTACTTCAAGGCAAAGACCTGCAACTGTACCTAATTAAGCAACAATGCAGTAACACTTCATTGTTAATTATTAATGATATTAGTAATTCTAAGTAAATTAGTTATAATTATGTCATTAGTAATGTGTTCCATTTTAAAATTCTGTTCAAGGTCATCATTAACTCCAGATGATTAACACCTGTCATTATTTTTGTGTTGTCATTATGCAAATTTTCTTCGTCATAGACAAATGCTATAATAAATAAATCTGCTGAATGCATATTTATTGTCCATATAATAAAGTGACATGCAAAGCAATATTCACAAGTGATTGTACCAACTCCAAATGTTATTAATGCATGGTAACAGTGAGTCCTTTTGATTTGACTTTGCTTAAAAAGTGACAAAATGTTCTCGTTACATTATTTATGAAGTGGAACCGCAAATACTGTACAATAAAGGGTATATGAAGCATTAAAACATTTAAATCGCAACAGTATAATTTGTACATATATTAACTTTTTTTTATTATTTATTTATATATTTTTGACTGTTAACTTAGAAATAGAAATTATAGGAACTAAATATAGGAAACTTTTAATAAGTATTTTTTATTTTAGATATTGTGTGCGAAATTTACATAAACTAGCACATCCTGCACTCTCATTGGTTAAAAAAGAAGGATGCTGTAAATGAGGTGTGGGACACAAGAAATGCATATATGTTACTTCACAGAAGACAGTGTAGAAGTAAATGTGACAGGAGTCTGTTACATAAGAAGAAGAAAGTAAAGCATGATGGTTTTCTCCACAGTTCTGTTATTTACCATGTTCATAGGTAATATTGTATTTAATTTATCCCATATATCTTGTTTTAATGTTTAATAAGTAGTATTATTCTTGTATGAACACTAATGATCTTGAACTGGTTCCATGTGTGATTGTTTAGATTATAAGCATGTCCATATATAACACATAACTATGCTATTCTTAAATAAATGTCTTCTTCAGGTGAGAGTACACAGGACAGCATTACTCCAACATCCTCTGCTGTCTATGCTAAAGAGGAGCAAGCAGTTACACTCTCCTGTATTTATGAATACACTGTTTCTGTGAACAATCTACAGTGGTATCGGCAATATTCCAATGCTGCACCAGATTTCCTTGTTCTACTGACAGAATCAGGAGCAAATAAGACAGGAGATACTCCTCATCCTCATTTGTCTGCTAAAGTTCATAAAGATTGGAAGCGTGTGGATTTGGAGATTTCTTTTTCTGCTCTATCAGATTCTGCACTGTACTACTGCGCTCTGCAGCCCACAATGACAGGAAATCCAAGTGCACTGTACAAAAACCTACATGGACCCCAAACATGAAAGTGTTAAAGAATAACAAGAGGAAGACTGTAAACTATGCATGAAACTAGCATTCTACTTTTTCACCCAGTAGGAATGTAACTAAATATGAATACATTACTTAGATTGAATAGATATATAGTATAGTATCTGTGTTTTTTGTTGTTTGTTTGATGTTTTTTTAAAGCTTGCCAGAAATGTTCACGTGGCATCTGGTGGAGGCAACAAAAATTGTTTGAATGGAAGATTTATACTTCATGCTGTGAGGTTTCGTTAATCCATGCTATATTCATTTATCAACATTCATTTATGAAAAACGCATGTCAAAAATGTCATAAATTGATTTGCATTTTAATGAGGGAAATTAGTATTTGAGCCCCTCTCAATCAGAAAGATTTCTGGCACCCAGGTGTCTTTTAAACATATAATGTGCTGAGATTAAGAGCACACTCTTAAAGGGATATATATATATAGTGTGCTCTATATATATATATATATATATATATATATATATATATATATATATATATATATATATTACAGAAGAAAGAGAGAGAGAGAGAGAGAGAGAGAGAGAGAGAGAGAGAGAGAGAGAGAGAGATAGCAGTTAACACTAAGTAGTGAC
Source organism: Ameiurus melas (assembly GCA_012411365.1). Classification (NCBI taxonomy): domain Eukaryota; kingdom Metazoa; phylum Chordata; class Actinopteri; order Siluriformes; family Ictaluridae; genus Ameiurus; species Ameiurus melas. The sequence continues at coordinate 35,333,241 of CM022756.1, read as the reverse complement.
AGCTTTTAATTCAGCTGGTCGGGCAGAGAGAAGCTGCAGCCATGGCAAACAGACTTGAATATAATAATAATTATTATGTACAATGAGAAGTTACAGTGGGGACATCAGGCACTTATGGAATTACTGGGATGACCACTTCATTGATTTTTAAAATTTTGTGTAAAATGTCATCCTCTTCCTCCAGCCTTAAACACTGATTAATGGGTGTGTTATATAGTGGATAACATGTCACAGCAAACCAGTGAATACATTTCCCATCCGGCACTGCGCCCTACAAACATGGCTGCCAGAGACTGTTCGAACACTAATTCTTTGCAAAGTATACATTCAGTTGCTTTGTCTCTGTTGTTTCCAAGCCTTGAAATGTATGTTTAATCTGGTTTTGAAACATACTTGATATGTATTTTTAATCTGGTTTTGAGCTTGCTCACATTTACAAATTTGTCTCTTTCCCTTTCCTACTTTGAACTTTATGCCTGATTGCCTGACCTCTGCCTGTCTTTGTTTATTGATTTCTGCATGTTCCCTTGGACTGTTGTATTAAACTACCTAACATGCACTTGCTTCTGTCTCAGCAGAATTATTGACACAGTCACACCCTGCTGTAATAATGCTAGAATAACTGGGCATATCCCTTCAAGCTTCTCTGAGGATGAATGGTATTGTTAACAAAACATGGGATGACTATGTTTCATTTCAGCTTGATAAGGTGTACATGTTACCTGTCCTGTCCATATTGCCCACAATGTGCCAGGTATTTAGTGTGTTCAGGATGAGGGACGCCACCATTGTTTTCAGATTTGGAAACTGCGAAACCCATCATTACTGTGAGTGACATGTTCAATTTATGTATCAGATCAATGCCTAGTAAATTAAAAGGTGAATAATCATCAGGTGTTTTACTGTAACACACAGTACGAGTACATGTGGACACTGAACTGGAACCCCATCAATTTCCACAGATTTATGATATTGGTACTGTGACTGTTCCTTCATACTGGCTACAGCATGCACTGCAACTTGTCTTATAGCCCTGTGTTGCTCTTATTTCTTTCCTTGTTCTATGTATGGTTACTCACTTAGTTCACTTCCTATAAATTCCTAAACTATGTTATACTTGATCTATCGTTTCTTCCATTACAAGATATCTTTGCCCTAATAAATCCTCATACAGATTCTCTCTCTAAACATGTTTTTATTCCCTTTCATTTGTCTTTGATTTTTCAATCTTTATCCACTTAAATTCTAGAGCTCTTACATGCTCCATACACATAAACCACCAAACAATCAAGCCACCTGTACCACACTCAAAAATTTATCCGACCGTTCATAGATATGACATTTAAATTTTTCTTCACTTTCTGTAAATATATCAATTTCAGGATTATTTACCCCTCTCAAATCCAAATTGTACTCCCCAATCTAGGTAAATGTTTACCCACACTCCTATTGGTATCATTACCAAAGGCAATTGATCTGACACCCCTAGTTCCACAAGTGTGTCACTCAGAATAGATGTTTTCCAGTTTCTTCCCACTATAACCTCCCAGGTAAAATATGGTCACTCAATACTCAGATCAATTACCTCTATGTTAGTGAGTTGTGTTTTTTTTGTTTTGTTTTTTAAATGTCTTTCTTTTCTTCAGTTAAAGGAAGCATTTTCCCTAATAAATCTTAATACTAGCTTTCCCCCAAAACATGTTCTTGACCCTCTTGCTTCTTATGATATGCAAACTCTGCTCTCTGTCTTCTTGTATTTCCATTCACCTTCCAGAGTCAATTTTCCAGAAATGTTGAGGACTCCCAAATGCTTCTTTAAATAGCCATGTCTCATGTGAGAAAAGCCCTGTGTTCTCTCTTAGTTTTTCGGGTATAATGGATATTACTAGTTCTATTAGGGTGGTATGCCATTCTAATATTAACTCTCCTTTCTCAAGTGAAGGCAACAACACCACACTGACCTGCACATACGATGACTTGGCTAGATATCTCAATTGGTATCGACAAAAGCCTCAATCCAGACAATGAATAAATAATTTGAGATTCTGATCCTTAATTTAAAACTATGGATGTAACAACTTATATAATAGCACATGATCCATCACACTGATCTTAGCGGTCAGCTTTCTGAGGCAGCTCTCTGCTAATTCTATTTATTGTTCCTCAGACATCTGTTTGTGTCATACTATATGTTATTTGGAGGCAGAACACAGCAACGAACTGACAACACAAGCGAGCAGCTAACAAGCTAGCAAGTTCACTAAAACAGAAGGCCTTGTTGAATAGAAAAGAATTACAAGATAATAGAAAATGATTATCTGATCTGATTGCTTGAGGAGGCACATTTTGAGTTTACATTGCTGTGCTTCCTGAGGCTCTAAAGCCTGTGACAGGAAACAATTTCTGGTTGTAATGGACAGGGTTGCTCCACTCCAAACGCTCACTATGCCTATATGCAAAACTACTACAGTAATAATGACATTAAATGTTGTTCATTCATTTCTTTTTTTTTCTTCTTTCTTTTTTTTATTTTTATTGTGGCTGAGGTTGTTACACTAAAATCTGTTATAGGATGTTCTAAGCGATTTCAGAGAATTGTGCAAAAAAAATACCAGAGTGGCCACCACACAAGATGGTTGGGTCTGCTTACACACACTACCTCACAGTGGAGCAGCTGCAAGGGAAACGGAAGCAAACAACACTGCATGAAAAACCACACCAGTTAACCACATTCCCTGACTGAAATGTAAATAATTTAGAATTATGAATACATTATGTATACCTCCATTCATATATTGGAAAATGTATATTGTATATTGGAAATTGAAACATGCTGTTCATTCAAATGGTTTTGGGGTGAGTAACAGCAAAATAATAAACCAAAACATTAGATGAAAATAGAATGTCTACACTTTTTTTTCTACCTAACACTAGGGGTTTTACGGTGTATGATAACTCAAATAACCAAAATTTATAACCATGGTGAGCAGAAAACTCAGAATCTCAGAATGGACAACACGTCAATAGTTAAGTTGGATGGGCTACAACAGCAGAAGTCCACATCAGATCCCATTTCTGTCAGCCAAGATCAGTGGGAACAGACTCAATGAAATGGAGATTTAGAGAATGACTATGAGATTTTTTTCCCTAATCTTCAACTGTGTAATTACTATCATTTTGACATCACATGAAAAAGGACAGATTTAAAAGAAAAAAGGTTGGGATAAAGCTACCAACTATACATTGAAAATGGAATTACAGCCACAATCCACCTTTTTATAGTCTTTAATGGCCAAACTGAACTTGTTAATAGAACTGCACATCCGAACATAACACAGCAACATAGCACTGAGTGTCCTAATTGTGTAGTAGATGAGAGAGAAAGAGTGTGAGAGAGAGAGAATATGAATTCATGGCTCTTTATAGATAGTGTATTTCCCTGTTCATTGCTAATATTTTTTCTAATATTTCAAGATTCTTTCATGAACAAAAAAAAATAAAAATGACTGAAAATGTCAAGTAAATAAGTAAATCAATCAATCAATCAATCAATCAATCAATCAATCAACTGTCTTGATACACAACACAGGTCTCTAACTGAAAAAGCTAAAGAAATGAAGTCAGATGCAGTGGGTCTGATGAGCAACATTTGAATTGTTTTGTGTTGTATTAGTGACTCAGTTCACTGTCACTAATACTGTGAAGTAATGATCTCTACAAAGTTATGCTAAAATAGCAGCACTTCCTGGGTGTGGACTAGAGATGTGCACCCTCAACTATACAACTTACTCTGCATTGTGAGATACACACCACTGATTCTTACTATAGCAACAGGTAATTAACTTCATCAATTAACGAATTCTATTAATTCATAGCCATGTTTGCCAAACATTAAGCTATTAATTTCTTAAGATAATTATATGTTATGGTTCATTTACAGAAAAACTTCACAGATTAATATCTATATTGTCTTCTTTACAGCAAGCAGTTTTGCAGCTAAAATTTGGCCAATGCATAAAGATGCCAATATTGTCAGTAAAGGAGCAGACACTCTTACTCTGAAATGTTCATATGAGACAAGCAGCGAAGACATTTTGCTTTATTGGTACAAACAATATCCTAACAGCGCACCACAGTTTTTACTGTATAAAGGTGCAAGGTCAAGAACTGCCCAGAGCACTCCTGATGATCGTCGATTTGAGGCCAAAACAACCAGAGATTCTATTGAACTTACTATAAGAGGTCTAAAGCTCTCAGATTCTGCACTTTATTTCTGTGCTCTTAGAGACTTAGCACAATAACACATAGTTAATGAAAGATTGTACAAAAACATTAAAATGGTATATATGAAGTTTCTAAAACCACGTCAAAGATACTTTCTTTACCAACTTGCTATCAGTTAACCACATGCACCATGAGAGGTGTGCAAGGTGCTGACTCACTGGGTATAATCTAACAGGGATTAATTTCACCATTCTGTTAAGTTTATTTTAGAATTATATGTAGGTGCTGAACAATCATATTTCTAACAAGTCTTGAAAAATGTGAAACGCTGTTACGGAACAGGAGACAAAACCGAATTAACACAAATTAACACGAAACCACTACTGTTAACGAATCGACAAGGTTGTTTATGTAATCAGTAAATAATAGCAGACTTATGTTTGTGGTAAGCTGTTCATAATTAGTACATTTTATGCTTCCTCCTAGAAAACAATGGATCATTTAAAATACATTGCTTTTTAAATTAGATTTCTATACCGTCCCTCATCCCTCAGAACTTCACGCTTATTTGTAATAATTTTTTTTTCCACATTATTATTAATGCTTAAATAAAGAGCAGACAGTTTAAGTCCACACTTCTCACTGAATCACTAGAGAGTGATAGGAGACTAGTGGAACATCTCAAGCCATGTAAGGTACATCATAAAAAATAATAAAATGTATAAAAAAATGTTTTATATGAAAATGAATCAAGACAGATCAATAAATACAATAAAGTCAATAAAACAATAAAGTTCCAATGAACAGTAAATCTACATGTTCTCCTCCTCTAACTTGTTCAGTACTAGTAATACAGATTACATACGTGTGGGCAGATGCTGTAAACTATGTATCTGATCCAATGATATTGTTGAACAAAGATCAAGCTGAATTTTCTCAACATAAATGTTGTGTTAGTTTGTTATCAGATTGTCTAGATGTACATAACACATCTGATGAAGGAGATTTCCTCTCCCATGCTGTAATGATGGCTGGAAACTAGGACTTAATGGCATATACTGTTGAAAGATCATATAGAACATAGAGAAATCACATTGGGAATTAAGTCATCTTTCACGTTGCATTTTATAATGCTCACAATCAGACAGTTATATTGTTTCTGAGTTTAAAAATAAGATTAATGTTTAGACTTTTTTTGATGCTGAAGAAGCAAAAATCTAAGGAACCCTTAACCTTCAGACTGATGATTTGCAATGTTTGAACATGATGCTTGAAAATAAACATATATAACGAACTTGAAAAGGTGGAAAGGTGTTCTATGAATTAGTAAATGGGCATCTCTCTCTTTATATCGCTATTACAGCAGTCTTTAAACAGATACATAATAGACAAATATACATATAGACAGTTTTATTTTGTACACGCATACCAACTTAATCTTCACTTATCATCGATCCCTATTAATGAAATCTGTCAATACCTAATAAAACATTTTAAGTCACTAACCAAAGTAAGTATACAAACTGAAGCTATGATAAAAGAACAAAAACAAGGAACCTTTCTTAAAGAAATTCCTCTGACCAAGCATATGGCTGTGCCATCTGTCTATTAAATAAATGCGAGTCCTTCATGCTGAAAAAGAAGGATCAAAATTTAATAGCAGTAGTTTGGCACTGTGACTCAAATAATTTTTTTTATATCTGAGATCTGAAAGCTAACTACTCGCGAATATTTTTTATAAATTATTTTGTTTTTTTTTTTTTTTTTTTTTTTTTTTTTTTTTTTTTTTTTTTTTTTTATTACTATTCTTATATATTATTATATTTTTTTATTTAATTTGAAATGGGAAAAAGGATACCATGTGAAGTTCTGCACAGATTTTATCTAAAAAAAAAAAAAGCTTTGTAACTGTAAGTAACGAGTCAACTTAATCCTTCACATGGTATTCATAAGGTGTCATAAGTTTCTGCTACTCTATTTACCATGCTAAAGTTTGAACAAAATGGTTTGACTTAATATCCGCAGCAGTAGTGTACAAGTTATTTCTTCCTAATTTGTTTATTAACTTTTATTGTATGTCTAAATGCTATAAAAGTTATTTGCCAGATTCAGATGCTCCTAAAGAAATTATTATAAAGTATGAGTTGGTGACTAATACAAAGACAGTACTATCTTTTCTAATATAATGTATTAAATATGGACCAATATTTTCACTGAAATATTTCAGAGAATTTTTTTTTTTTATAGTTTACACTAAATGTCTAATATTCTGTTCTGTTGGAAATATGCCTGAACTGTTATTTTCCCCTGGAACCTTTTAAAATAACTTGACTGGTTCTATAACTTTGGCTTGTAGTTTATATGACTGCTCCCTTTCATAAACCCCTACAAGGAAATAAACATTAATCATTTTGACTGCAGATCAGGAGTGGGTAATGACAGACTAGTGATCTGATCTATATTATATACATGTACCTTAGATAATGCCTCTCTGAACGTCATGGAGGGACGTTCCAGAGTTGAAGTACTGTACAAGTCCTAAGCATTAGATTACCCCAATTACTCTTGTATACTCTTTCCATACCCATACATCTTTGCCTGAAAAAGCCATACACAAAATATTTGACATTTGGGGCCTAATTCTAAAAACACCAGATATCAAATGCACAACCATTTTGTCTTGATGCCATCACAAAATAAAAATGTTTAAACCTTAAGTAACGTAGTCACGGAGGGTGTATATATTTTTCACACTACATGAAGTTTGGGGATTGTTAGTTTTCATTCCACAGGAATCTACCGTATACGCCTTTTTGATCTCAGTCATGCTATAACTTTGAGTTACTTATAGTTCTTTGTTGCTATGAGCTAGAAAGTGTAGTTTGCTGCAGAGTCAGGCGCGCACCTGGAGAGTCCGAAATGAATACAAACACACTGACAGATATGAGCGTGTTCAGAAGAGACTTCCAGCCTTATTCAGTCAAAACAGAAGTATTTATACATATTGTACACATTGATAACAGCAGTGTGAGGACAGTTTCTACCAGTCCAAGTGTCAGATTTAGTCAAAACACACAGCACATAGTTATGATACAAAATAAGTCCCATGTCATGTTGACACAGAAGTACATAATATAATATATTCAAGGATAGCGGTTGATCAGCTTATTCAAAGAGGTAACTAAATGATTACACTCATCACATATTTGAGAGCAGTTCATATTATAAGATGGTACATAATATAAAATATAAGATAAGAGAATTTCCTTTCAATCCTCTCTTATTCTAGGGTAGCATAGAATAAACCAAAAGGAAATTCTAAGGGTAACATCACATCACCCTGTCATAGGAATGTCATGATATGTCTGTGAGACCACAGCTGAAACTACTGAAGCCACGGCTTCATGGTTATTAATGTAAATGTCAATCGGGGCCGAATGGGTCACCTCAGGATAAGAACCATGGTTGGAATGGCCAATTGGAGTAGAGCTAAAAAGAGCTGAGTTACAGAATCTTTAACCAAGGCTATACTACGACGCATACAGAAACAAATACAGGGGCCAAATAAAAAGATAAAGATGAGAACCACAGTAATAGGGAGGATGGCAGATGTGTAAGTGGAAAACCATCCGAATAAGTCCCACCAAAGAGTTCTTCACAATGATAAGGAGAAAGAGCACCCATATACATAGATCTCTTACTATCCTTTTCTCTAACATAAGGGGCTACAAGTAGTTTATCCGATATCTCACAATAAAAACATACTGTAAATGTATTGCCTTTAGGTAAACGAACAGACTGATGAAAAGTTAGCGTTATCTGAGGCATTTTAAAGGACTCCTCCTCTTGACAAGCGTACAGGGGTCCAGACAATTATTATTATTATTATTATTTTATGGTCAGTGAGATCATAGGGGAGATCTTTACAATATGGAGTAGCACCTGGTTTATCAACACCTATTAAGGGTTTATTTTTACTGGTAGTGACGTTAAAAGGAGTAATAATATAGCGCTGACGCGGATCAATATTGTAATAGCGGTGTCATCTAAGACTGACGGTTACAGACTACCTCAAATGTTGATATGTTTCTCGCACTGGATAAAAGGTGAAAGGATGGAGGGTGATATGCGGCATGAGAGCGCAGATAAAACAGGGTGTAGTAAGGCACATTTGCTTCATCGGTTCTTTATTTTTGAAATCGGTTCTTTATTTTTGAAGTCCATTAAACAAATGTGTTTTGAAGCTAACTGAGGTGACCACACATGAGTTGATAGAATATGCAAACCATAAATGTTTCCCTTTGTACATAGAATACTCATTGCTATAAACTTGTTACGTTGCAAGGCCTACCTATCAGCATTGAATATTGATGGTTACATGAGTTTCTATAAGCACTTTTACGTGTCTGTAAGTTCGGGGACTTGGACCGTTCGTGTGCCTGCCGACTTGCCAGATCACTACCCTCTTATTGTTCTGGGACCTGCAGATTTATAAATAAGAGTCTTTGATTAAAATGATAGATTTTACATAATTTGCATTTATTTCCTGCTTTCAGTTAGTCCTTGCTTATATGTGCTCTGGATAGGTTCGCCATGTGAAGCTGAAGGTAAACAGGATGCTTCAGAATCAAGAATCTGACTGTAACATTGGTGACACTGTCAGTTGATGCTGTGGGGTGGAGCTTCATGAAGCTTTACGATGTTAACATATCAGAGTACAGAAAGAGCTCTTCTATTTCTCTCTATTTTCATTCACCATGTACACTGTTATATTCACATGTCTTTGGCTATCACTAGGTGAGTTTAGAATATTTGTTATTTAAAAAATATAGTGTGTTGAATTGGTGATTTATTTGACTGTTTGGTGTTAAGACCGAATGTGGGTCTGACTTATGTACTGTAGTTCTGGTTTGATTATGTAAAGGTTAAAATCATTATGGTCTCTTCTCTATGACAGGTGACTCCATGGCAGATTCAGTAGAGACACTTTTCCCTCATAAAGTTGTAGATGAAGATGATGATATTACTCTGTCCTGCAGATACAAAACAACCATTTCTACAGGAAACTACCTGCACTGGTACAGGCAGTATCCAAAATCTACACCAGAGTTTCTTCTTTATATTTCTCAAGGTGGAGAGCTAAGTTCAAACCTTCCCACAAGAATGACTGCTAAAGTTAATGGAGATAATAAACAAGTGGATCTGCTCATCTCCTCTGCTGTTGTATCAGACTCTGCATTATACTATTGTGCGCTGGCGCCCACAGTGACAGGAAATCCAACTGCACTGTTCAAAAACTGACACAGTTTTGATATATGGAAAGCAGTTCTTTGAGACATTTATATGCCAATTCTGGTGATTTTTTGTCTTGAGTTTATATTTTTGAGACATTAATATTATTATTTATGAGACAGCTCATTCATTTATTCATCTTCAGTAACCACTTTACCCTGGTTGGAGATCCAGGGCTTTTTCTGAGAATGCTGGGAGTGAAGGAGGAATGCGAGAAAACCAAAAAAATGAGCATGCAAAGTATTGCACAGAAAGTAACCTGAGTTCACTGGTACTTGAAAGTAGAAACTGGGCCAGAAAATCCTAACATTGACTACATTTACATGAACAGCATTAATCTAATCATTGACCTTACTCTGATTAAGATTATAATGTGATTAAGATGTTTACATGGGTTACTTTTACAATACTCTTGTCATATTCATGTTTGAAGTGTTTTAGAACATAATTCGATTAACAGCCCACGTCATTACGTTACCGTGCCATGCTGTCGGACGTCCATCCAGAATTTCATGTATCGACATACTTTGTTATGGTACCATATACAATTTTGTATTTTTTTTATTTAAAAAAATTACGAACGCTTTAAGTGCAGTTAAATATTTGTCATGCTATACATGCTAATACACAATTGCTTGAAGCCGTGGGTGTGTCCCAAATCGCATAGTTACTGTCTATATAGTAGCTGAGATACATGTATTTTCCCCAGTACAGGCCTATAGTAGGAAAGTATGCAATTTGGGACGCGGCCGAACTCTCTTGTTCGCCGTAAAATGTAAAACTGACGTGTGTGTGTTTGATCGTGTCCTGTCGCAAAATGCGGTGAAAACTCCCACATGACGTTCATAATGTGATTAAGGTGTTTACATCTCTGTAATACATGTCCATAATGCAACTAAAACAAGAGAACTCCACCTGTCTTAATTCGATTATTGCTTACTTCAATTATGACCTTAATTAGATTAAGGTAACTAAAAATTGCTGTTTACATGGTAGTTTCTTAATTAGACTATGGTATTAATCGGATTAAGAGTGGATTATTGTTGTCCATGTAAATGCAGCTATTGTCTCAAATCAAGTTGTAGAAACATCTCAAGGATGATCAGTGGAAACAGGATGCACCTGAGTTCAATATAGAGTGTCATGGCAAAGGCTGTGAATACTTATGTACATGTGCTTTTTTTCTTTTTTCTTTTTAATAAATTTGCAAAGATTTCAAACAAACTTCTTTCACATTGTCATTATGGTGTGTTGCTTGTAGAATTTTGAGGAAAATAATGAATTTAATCCATTTTGGAATAAGGCTGTAACATAAAAAAATGTGGACAAAATGAATCGCTGTGACTACTTTCCAGATGCACTGTATGTAATGGCTAACAATTCCTTCTCTTTTTGTGCATATTTTGCTTCTGTAGCAGGGAGCACTCTAGATGAATAGGCCACGGACTGCCATTGGTCATTGTACTGCTGAACTAATACAACACCCAGGGCATACTGCAATGCATCAGCTGAATTTCTGCTACTTTTTCCAGGATCATAAAACATACACACTGGTTCTCCTGTGAATTCTTTTAATTTATTCCAGCAGCTTTCTTGTTCATGTGACCACATCCAATAGTTTTTCTGTTCCAGAAGACAGTGAAGTTGTGTGGGCTGCACTGAGAGCTGAGGTATGACCATTGAGGTACATTAATGGTCTGGTCTGCATGTCACGATTCGAGACATAATGAAGATAGGATGGATGCCAGTGTAGTTTAACAGTTTATTTAATGTGAGACACAGGCAGATAAATCCAAATCATGATCAGAAAACGTAATCCACAAACACGCAAGGGTCAGGCAATCAACAAACAGGCATACATGGGACAAAGCACGAATCAAGATCACGGTCACGGAAAACAGGGTCGATATACAAAACAAGAGACATAAACTATAGCGAGTAACTGGGAGCAGAGAAACCAGCGTGGACTAAATGAACTAATCTAACATAGAACATGACATGGACAATAACTAAAACTATGCATGTGGTTAACTATCGTAAGGAATCGAAATTGATCTAATCTACTATATCTAACGTAAGTATCTTATCTAATATTCCGCGCTGTGTGCTGGGAGATGCACGGTATATACACAAGCACAATCAGCATGTTGATTGCTGACAGCTGACAGCAATCTAGACACACGCTAAACAACAGCCAATGACAGAACAGGGAGGAGACATAACAGAAACATAACGTACACAATGTTACGATTGTCAACAAATGAAAAGCAGGTGCTAGTGCGACCACATGCTCTCCAGCATGCTGCTTAAAGGGGAAACCATGACACTGCACTTATATAACGCTTTTATCTAAGGTGCTTTACACTCTGTGTCATTCACCCATTCAAACACACACACATACTCACACACCTATGGTAAAAGAGGTGCCATGCAAGGCACTAACTTGCCACCGGGAGCAACTTGGGGTTCAGTTTCTTGCCCAAGGATACTTCGGTATGTTAAATCATGTGAGCCGGGAATCGAACTGTCAACCATACGATTACCGGACAATCTGCTCTACCATCTCAGCAACAGCCTCCATTACCACATAATTACCATACCTAGAAAGCACCTAACATCCTCTTTGTTCTGTGGTCTGTCCATATTCTCTATGGCAGTTGTTTTTTTGGATTAGACTTTATGCCGTCCACTGAAATGATGTCTCCAAAATAGGTTAGTGACTTCAAAAGTAAGTGAATTCAAAGTAAGCTTTGAATTCACATTTCTCATTGTTGAGCTTGAGGGTTGCTTTACGAGTCACTTCAAGTACCTAACACAGTCGGGCATCAGGCTCCTCTTTTGTATACTATGATGTCACCCATCATTGTTTCCATGCCCTGTATGTGCTCATACATCATTCTGATGGATTTTGACAACGACGACTTATCTAACTACATCTGCCAGAACCCTGAGGAGGCTTTTTGCCCCTGTGAATTGTGACATTATTTAGTCACGGGTAGGTAACTTGAAATGTTCCTTTTTGATTGCTATATTTAGGTCTCTTAACGAATCAAGACAGATTCAGAATAGACTGTTTTTCTTTTTTCTTTTTTTTTTTGCTCCTGCTTCCCGCCATCTGGGGAATGATCGAATGCGCGTTGGAAGCGTGTGAGGTACTCTGTGAGCAAGTGTCTGACCACGCCTCCTAACACCCACTCTGCCATGGCCCACTCCAGGGCGCATCCGGAGAGTAGCTCGATGATCTGTGTCAACCGGCGCTCCTCCGGCATCTCCGGATTGTTTTCAAAGAATATATTGCACTGCAGCATGAAACCCTTACATTGTTCGGGCTCGGCGGCATAGCACTCTGGTGTCGGCATGGGCGGGCAGTGCACCACCGACGCGGCTGGTGCGAGTGCTGCGTGCGCAGTTAGATCATGTGCGCGGTGAGAGCCATGGGTTGCCCCTCGGTGACGCGAAGATGATCCAGTTGTTCCGTGAGGCATTCAATCTGCTCGTGTGTCTCACTGCTTGTGTTACTCAACCTTAGTGCAGCTTTTGATACTATAGATCACACTATTCTCCATGATAGGTTAGAAAATGTTGTTGGCATTAAGGGAACAGTCCTCTCCTGGGTAAGGTCTCATCTGGATGGAGCTCAAGTTTCGATTCTTCTCTACTGGGACTGCAGCTGCTCCGAAGACCATACAGATTTCATTTACATCCATACTGTACTATTTCACTCCCTTCTGAGTGGGGTTCCTCTCAAGGTTTCTTCCTTTAAAGTTTTTCCTTGCACACCGTCGCCACTCAGTGGCTTGCTCAGTTGGGATGAATTAACAACTTTAATATCTGTATACCGTGTTTATATTACTGTAAAGCTGCTTTGAGATAATGTCTGTTGTAAAAAGCGCTATACAAATAAAATTGAATTGAATTGAAACTGACCGATCGTTATCAGTTCTTAGATGTAAATATACTGAGGTTACCTTTGGAGTTCCACAGGGTTCTGTTTTAGGCCCACTGCTTTTTACATAATACATGCTACCTCTAGGACAAATTATTCATAAACATGGAATTAACTTCCACTGTTATGCTGATGATACACAGTTGTATGTTTCAGCGAAGCCAGAGGACAGACAGAAGCTTAGTAAAGTTGAGGATTGTGTAAAAGACATTAGATGTTGGCTGTTAACTAACTTCCTTTTACTTAATTCCGATAAATCAGAAATACTTTTATTAGAATCACGTGTAGCTAGAAATAAAATTTCTGATCACATGGTTACTGTTACTCTTGATGGTCTTTCTGTTTCAACATGTGCAGCAGTTAAGGACCTTGGAGTGATTATTGACTCCAGCCTATCATTTGATGCTCATGTAGATAATATTTCTAATATTTCAGAAATATTTCTAAGATAAAAAAATATATTGTCACTACGTGATGCAGAAATATTAGTTCATGCATTCGTCACCTCTAGATTAGATTACTGTAATGCCTTACTGTCTGGATGTTCCAGTAGGAACATAAACTCCAGTTAGTCCAGAATGCAGCTGCTAGAGGCCTAACTAGAACTAGAAGATATGACCATATCACCCCAATCTTATCAATACTGCATTGGCTCACAGTGAAATCTCACATTGACTATAAAATACTTTTATTAAACTATAAAGCACTAAACGGTCTCGCACCACAATATCTAAGCGACCTTCTGGTTTTCTATGACCCGCCACGCCTACTTAGATCAAAAGATGCAGGTTATTTGATGGTACCTCGAATAGTGAAGGCTACAGAATGGGGAAGAGCTTTCGCTTATAGAGTCCCACAGTTATGGAACAGTCTTCCTATTAGTGTTCGGGATTTAGACACAGTCTCAGTGTTTTATTTCTAGTCTTAAAAAGTATTTGTTTACTCAAGCCTACCCTGAATAGACTATCTGTTATGCTAATTCCCAGTCCTAATTATATTTCTCTAATTCTGCCAAGCCACACACGATTTTATGGAGATACTAGAGATCCACCTTTTTTCTGCCTCTGGGTGGAGTTCAAATCTACTCCAATACCAGACTACTGGGACTACGGCTGCTTCTAAGGCCAGACAGACAATATATAAATCAATAATGAACTTTTTCACAGTATCTGTTGTTACCCAGATGAGGATGGGTTCCCTTCTGAGTCTGGTTCCACTCAAGGTTTCTTCCTCTTAAAAAATCTTAGGGAGTTTTTCCTTGCCACCATCGCCACTCAGAGACTTGCTCAGTTGGGATAAATTCTCACCTTTAATATCTGTATACCGTGTTGATATTTCTGTAAAGCTGCTTTGAAACAATGTCTATTGTAAAAAGCATTATACAAATAAAATTGAATTGAATTGAATTTTGTAGAATGACTTGTGTGCTTGGGGTCGTTAACTTGCTGCATGACCCACTTTCTCTTGAGATTCAGTTCATGGACAGATGTCCTGGCATTTTCCTTTAGAATTTACTGGTATCATTCAGAATTCTATTATTCCATTAATGAATTTCATTGTTCATTCCCAGATGCAGCAAAACAGGCCCAAAGCATAATTTTACCACCATCAAGGTCTAACATTGGAGTGCAGTTTTTCCTTTCTCCAAACACAACGCTTCTCATTTAAACCAAAATGTTCTATGTTGATCTCATACATTCACAAAATTTTTTTTTTTTTTCCATTAGCCTTCTTCATTAGCCCATTGATCTTTAGCAAAATAGACAGCAATGTTATTTTTAGAGAGCAGTGGTTTTCTACTTGAAACCTTGCCATGCACACCATTATTGTTCAGTGTTCTCCTGTAGGTGGATTCTTGAACATTAATATTATAAAATTTGAGAGCCACCACCATATTTAACTGTGGGCATGAGGTACTTTTCCATATGGCTACCTCTCTGTGTGCACCAAAACCACCTCTGGTGTTTACTACCAAAAAGCTATATCTTGGTTTAATCTGACCATTCAAGTGATCCCATTTGAAGTTCCTGTAGTGTCTGGCAAACTGAAAATACTCGAGTTTGTTTTTTGGATGACAGTAGAGGCTTTTTTTGAACCCTTCCAAAGTGAAGGGGCTACTGTGCAGAATGTCTTAACACCAAGTTAGGACAGCTTGTAATGTGGAATGAATAATAGGCCAGTATCAGATGACCTGAGAGAGCATGATGGAGTGTAGGGATGGATAATTATTATTTACAGACCCCCTCTAATTATTATTTACAGACCCCCAGGGCCATATACTGAATTTCTTAGTGAATTTGCAGACTTTGTATCAAACCTGGTTGTGTCTGTAAATAAAGCATTAATCGTCGGAGATTTTAATATTTATTTTGATAACCTGGAGGACCCTCTGAGAACAGCGGTCGTGTCCATCTTAGATTCAGTAGGGATTAATCAGAACGTAATCGGGCCTACTCATAATGGTGGTCACACTCTTGACCTCATACTAACATACGGACTAAGTATAGAAAATATTGAAATTATTCCACAGTCTGAAGTTATCTCAGACCACCATCTTATCTCATTCATAATCCGTATGGATTGTAATATCTCCACCTCGCCTCGCTACCGCGTAAAACGCACATTCACATCAGCTACTGCACTGAGCTTCATAAATAACCTACCAGAGACATCAATTAGATTTGGATCAGCGCCTGATCCAGTAGAACTCGATCAGGCAACTGAAAGTTTGGAGTCAACAATCCGCTGCACACTAGATAGAGTGGCTCCACTCAAAAGGAAAATAATTAGACAAAAAAAATTAGCACCCTGGTATAATGATCTAACGTGATCCTTAAAACAGAAATCTAGACAATTAGAACGTAAATGGCGCCGAACCAAGCTGGAGATATTTCAGACAGCATGGAAGGAGAGCCTACTGCAATATAGGAAATCTCTTATAGATGCTAAAAAGATCTACTTCTCCACCTTAATAGGAGACAACCAAAACAATTCCAGATTCCTCTTCAACACGGTAGCAAAACTAACTAGGAATAAAACCACTTCAGAGGAAAAAACTCAATAATTTCATAGCAGTGAGGATTTCATGGAATTTTTCATTTATAAAATTGAAAATATTTGAGATGAAATACAGGCCATTAAATTACAACCGGTCAGTAATATAACAAACCCATTAGATGACAATGTGGCAATACCGGATCAATGTTTAGAGTGTTTTGCTCCGCATATAGAGACCGACCTAGCTACACTAATCTCATCAGCTAATTCATCAACCTGCATACTAGATCCTATACCCACATGTTTGTTTAAACAGATTTGTCCAGGAGTGGTTAAGTCACTTTTGAATATAGTAAATTCTTCCCTAACCATTGGCTATGTACCTAAATCTCTAAAATTAGCAGTTATTAAACCATTGATAAAAAAACCTGACCTTGACCCGTCTCAATTATCCAGTTATAGACCAATATCGAATTTCCCCTTCATCTCTAAGATTCTAGAAAAGGCAGTAGCAAAACAGTTATGCTCATACTTAGAAAGGAACAACATTCATGAAATGTATCAGTCAGGATTTAGACCTCATCACAGCACAGAGACAGCACTAGTTAAAGTAGTAAATGACCTTCTTCTGACCTCTGATCAGGGTTGTGCCTCACTGCTTGTGTTACTAGACCTTAGTGCAGCTTTTGATACTATAGATCACACTATTCTCCTTGATAGATTAGAAAATGTTGTTGGCATTAAGGGAACAGTCCTCTCCTGGCTCAGGTCTTATCTGACCGATCGTTATCAGTTCGTAGATATAAATGGTGATTTCTCCATGCGTACTGAGGTTGCTTTTGGAGTTCCCCAGGGTTCTGTTTTAGGCCCACTGCTTTTTACTTTATATATGTTACCCCTAGGACAAATTATTCGTAAACATGGAATTAGCTTCCACTGTTATGCTGTTGATACACAGCTGTATGTGTCAGCGAAGCCAGAGGACAGACAGAAGCTTAGTAAAGTTGAGGATTGTGTAAATGACATTAGACGTTGGATGTTAACTAACTTCCTTTTACTTAATTCTGATAAAACAGAAATACTTTTATTAGGCCCACGTGTAGCTAGAAGTAATCTGACTACACAGTAACTCTGGATGGTCTTTCTGTTTCATCAAGTACAGCAGTTAAAGACCTCGGAGTGATTATTGACTCCAGTCTATCATTTGATGCTCATGTAGATAATATTACTAGGATAGCTTTCTTTCATCTCAGAAATATTTCTAAGATAAGAAACATACTGTCACTACATGATGCAGAAATACTGGTTCATGCATTCGTCACCTCTAGATTAGATTACTATAATGCCTTACTGTCTGGATGTTCCAGTAAGAATATAAATAAACTCCAGTTAGTCCAGAATGCAGCTGCTAGAGTCCTTACTAGAACTAGAAGATACGACCATATCACCCCGATCTTATCCACACTGCATTGGCACCCTGTAAAATTTCGCATTAAGTTTAAAATACTTCTAATAACCTATAAAGCACTACACGGTCTTGCACCACAATATCTAAGCGACCTTCTGGTTTTATATGATCCGCCACGCCTACTCAGATCAAAAGATGCAGGCTATTTGATATTACCTAGAATAGTGAAGTCTACAGCAGGGGGAAGAGCCTTCGCTTATAGAGCCCCACAGTTATGGAACAGTCTTCCTATTAGTGTTCGGGACTCAGACACATTCTCAGTGTTTAAGTCTAGGCTTAAAACATGTTTGTTTACTCAAGCCTACCCTGACTAGATTCTATCTCACCAATTCACAGTCCTAATCGTTTTCTCCCTCTCTCTCTCTTTTTGCCGAGCCCCACACGAATTTATGGAGATATTGGAGATCCTCTGCCTCTGGATGAGCCCAAATATTCTGCTGGGACTACGGCTGCTCCTAAGGCCATACTTCTCATTTTTCACATTATCTGTGTTACCTTCACATTCTGTGTTACCCAGATGAGGATGGGTTACCCTTCTGAGTCGGGTTCCTCTCAAGGTTTCTTCCTCAAAAAACATCTTAGGGAGTTTTTCCTTGCCACCGTCACCACCCAGTGGCTTGCTCAGTTGGGATAAATTCCATTTGTTTTCTACCTGTTTGTCTCTGTTTATCTGTTCCTGTTTGTCTCTCTTTAGATGTTTCTGACTGTTTATACCTGTTTTTTTATTTCTGTAAAGCTGCTTTGAGACAATGACTATTGTAAAAAGTGCTATACAAATAAAATTGAATTGAATTGAATTGGATAAGAGCCGCAGTGTATGAGGGGGCTAGACCATGTAAGGCTTTGAAAGAGATAAGGAGAACTTTATATTGGATTGGATATCAAACAGGTAACCAGTGTAACCTGCAAGGACAGGAGTGATGTGTGATGATTTCTTAGAATGAGAGAGAACCTTGGCTGCAGAATTCTGGATGTATTGCAAATTATTTATTGTTTTAGTAGGAAGACCAGAAAAGAGAGCATTAACCCAAGAACTAATGAAGGCATGGCAAGAATGGGGTGAAGTATAGCAATATTGCGAAGATTATAAAAAGCTGTTTTTGTGAGAGAGGAGATGTGAGAGTTAAAAGAGAGTGTGGAGTCAAAGATAATACCAAAGTAGTGGACGGTAGAAGAGGGTCTGACCAGGACACCATTAATAATAATTAACTGATCAGGAAGATGAGATAGAACATGTGGAGATGCTACTACTTACACATCTGTTTTTTCAGTACTGAGTTTGAGAAAATGCCAGGCCATAAAGGAATTAATGTCCTTGATACATTCAGACAAGGACATAGGAACTAATAAAGCTAAAATATAAAACATAATATGATTTTTCTATAGAAAAAGAAGGGTAAACAAAAACTATTAGTGTATATTCTATTATTATTCTATTAATAACTTTTATTATACTAATTATAATAAAAGTTGGCTCACAGGTTTCCTCCCCAGTCCAAAGACATGCATGGTAGGATGATCGGCGTGTCTATAGTGTCCATAGTGTATGAATGGGTGTGTGAGTGTGTATGTGATTGTGCCCTGCAGTGGACTGGTACAGTGTCCAGGGTGTATCCTGCCTTGTGCACATTGCTCCCTGGGATAGGATCCAGGTTCCTCGTGACCCTGAAAAGTTTGATGGGTGGGTTGAACCTGTGTTGTGTTTGCAAATGTTTGAGAAGAATAATTTTGTGAACAAAAGGTTAAACAATAAAGACAATTTTTCACAGCCATATTTGTTTATATTTGCCAAGGGTGTTGATATTACTGGGGGCACTGGATGTCCTTGGGTTGAATTTTCAAAATGTATTTCACCAGGTTCATTCTTCCTTTGTGTACAAGTAAATGTATGAATAGACCTTTAACTAGAAGTACAATAAGTTGCCAACTTTCTTACACAGAATTATTAAGCATAATGGCCAAGAACATGTGATTTTTAGCCCTTTGACTAAAGATTAATTGTAGTATCTGCTCTTGTCTGTTCAATATATTATATCAGAAGTGTCAAACTGAAATTCTGCCAGGGCCACATCAGCATTTCTGTGAGACCCTGAAGGGCCATAATCAACATCTCTATTTTTTTAAATTACTATTTAATGTTCCTTTTTAACAACAGTAACTTAGGCTCTGAAATCATAATAGGATTTTTCTATAGAAAAAGAAGGGTAAACAAAAACTTTTAAAGCTCTATTAGGTAATAACTTTTATTATAGTTATTATTATAAAGTTAATTTATGAATGAATCTCTTTGTTTAATCACTTTTCAATTGATACCAGCTGCTGTAATGAGAAATGTGGTTAGCCAATTTGGATGATGCTTTTTAGTGTTTGTGTTTGAAACCTAATAGCCAGATAGTGTTAAGCACAGAGACATTGAGGTGAGAGTCTCTGGGGTTTAATGCAAAAGAAAAGTAGATGAAAATTTTATTACCAATATTATTACCATGTTAATTTTTTCAGTGGACCTGTCAGTGGTATTTTATGGAATATTACTAATATGGACCGATTTTTTGATTGTAGATTGTGTTATAAATTATTAAATAATGAATTTGTGTCATCACCATTCCTACTGCTGTCTGACCTCTACCTTAAATGCACAAATGTATCACACTAATTTACATGTAGAGGTCAGGATAACGCATTTCAGACCACAGGCAAGCCCGTCACGGTAGAAACCAATGTGAACATACAGTGGTGTGAAAAAGTGTTTGCCCCCTTCCTCATTTCCTGTTCCTTTGCATGTTTGTCCCACTTAAGTGTTTCGGAACATCAAAACAATTTAAACAATAGTCAAGGACAACACAAGTAAACACAAAATGCAATTTGTAAATGAAGGTGTTTATTATTAAAGGTGAAAAAATCCAAACCATCATGGCCCTTGTGAAAAAGTGATTGCCCCCCTTTGTTAAAACATACTATAACTGTGGTTGTCCACACCTGAGTTCAATTTCTCTAGCCACACCCAGGCCTGATTATTGCCACACCTGTTCACAATCAAGGCATCACTTAAATAGGAGCTGCTTGACACAGTAAGGTCCACCAGAAGATCCTTAAAAGCTACACATCATGCCGAGACCCAAAGAAATTCAGGAACAATTGAGAAAGAAAGTAATTGAGATCTATCAGTCTGGAAAGGGTTATAAAGCCATTTCCAAAGCTTTGGGAATCCAGCGAACCACAGTGAGAGCCATTATCCACAAATGGCGAAGACATGGAACAGTGGTGAACCTTCCCAGGAGTGGCCGGCTGCCCAAAATTACCCCAAGAGTGCAGCGACGACTCATCCAAGAGGTCACAAAAGACCCCACAACAACGTCCAAAGAACTGCAGGCCTCACTTGCCTCAGTTAAGGTCAGCGTTCATGCCTCCACCATCAGGAAAAGACTGGGCAAAAATGGCCTGCATGGCAGAGTTCCAAGGAGAAAACCACTGCTTTCTCCACAACACATCTTGATGATCCCCAAGACTTTTGGGACAACATTCTGTGGACCGATGAGACAAAAGTGGAACTCTTTGGAAGGTGTGTGTCCAAGTATATCTGGCGTAGAAGGAAGACTGCATTTCATAAAAAGAACATTATACCAACAGTAAAATATGGTGGTGGTAGTGTGATGGTCTGGGGCTGTTTTGCTGCTTCAGGACCTGGAAGACTTGCCGTGATAAAAGGAACTATGAATTCTGCTGTCTACCAAGAGATCCTGAAGGAGAATGTCCGACCATCTGTTCGTGTACTCAAGCTGAAACGAACTTGGGTTCTGCAGCAGGACAATGATCTTAAACACACCAGCAAGTCCACCACCGAATGGCTGAAGAAAAACAAAATGAAGACTTTGGAGTGGCCTAGCCAAAGTCCTGACCTGAATCCTATTGAGATGTTGTGGTATGACCTTGAAAAGGCCGTTCATGCTCGAAAACCCTCTAATGTAACTGAATTAGGACAATTCTGCAAAGATGAGTGGGCCAAAATTCCTCCAGGACGCTGTAAAAGCCTCATTGCACGTTATCGCAAACGCTTGGTTGCAGTTGTTGCTGCTAAGGGTGGCCCAACCAGTTATTAGGTTTAGGGGGCAATCACTTTTTCACACAGGGCCATGATGGTTTGGATTTTTTTTCACCTTTAATAATAAACACCTTCATTTACAAATTGCATTTTGTGTTTACTTGTGTTGTCCTTGACTATTGTTTAAATTGGTTTGATGTTCCGAAACACTTAAGTGTGACAAACATGCAAAGGAACAGGAAATGAGGAAGGGGGCAAACACTTTTTCACACCACTGTATATATTGCGTTTTATGCTAACCAAATTCTACTGCATGTTGGTTTTATTTAAGCTCCTTGAGACCTTAGTGTGTTGTGTACAATAACGTTTTTAATAAGGATCTGCTATGAATTCTGAATTGTTTCAAAAATGTTGAGCTGTAGTGAACTAGCTGTAGTGTACTATTTGAGTATTATTTTTCCAGGTTCAAACAGACCATATGAAATGAGGCCATAGACCAGATTTGGCCCACAGGCTGTGTGTTTGGCCTAGAGTGTCTGCAGTGGTAATGATTTGCCCTCCTTGTTCCTGTTGCATTCTGTCTTCTAGTCTGATTTTAAAATTACAGTTTTTTTGTTACATGTAATAAAGACTGGAATACTTGTGTATGTTGTTTGTCTTGGTCGTGTGGTACAGTAATTAGAAATAAAAAACCCTGGTGTCACTCGTGCCCCCTGGTGACATTCTTATAAACAGTGTCAGATGTAGGAAGGGTAGAGCTCCACCTGCTACTACAGTAAACGGTGCACATTCAATCTTTCAGCTACTTACCATCACCATCATGCAGCTCTTTAAACTTTTTCTACTAATGTTCCTTCTAGGTATGTTCATTTTAATATTACTTCTAATATGTTTTTGTATTTCATTAATATGTTTAATTCTTTTTTTCCTCTTTACCCTAGGGAGCGCATCAATGCAAATTATTGAGCATCTTATAGCAGAAAAGCACGTCTTGGAAGGTAATGATGCCATTCTGTCCTGCAATTTCACTACTACTGCAGGTGATTATATACAGTGGTATCGCCAGTATCCCAAATCCAGACCAGAGTTTCAAGTCTCAATCTTTATATCTAATACTGGAATGCAATCTGCAACAGCTGATAAAAAACCAGAGGATCTTAAGATTTCCTCTGCTGCAGTATCAGACTCTGCAGTGTACTACTGTGCCCTGAGGCCCACAGTAACAGGAAACTTGGTAACATTGCACAAAAACCTCTTTCCAGGCAAAGAAAGTTTAAACTCTAAACTCAAACTGCAGTTCTGTTTTGCCAGAAATTATAATGCAAAGGAAAACATAGTAACGTTTTAATGTGTCTTCAATACATGTACAGTAACTGTATATGTAGAGTATTCTGTATTTATTGGAATGTATGGTATTTTAATGTATTTTACTCCAACAGTAAGACACTGTAATAAAAAAATACAGTGTAGACACTGTAGAAATTACAATATAAACCTGGAAACCCTGCTGCCAATATTTTACTGTTATCTTACAGGATATATTTTATTATCTAACACCTGAACCTGGAGTTTTTCCAAGTAAAAAGCAAAAACAGTCTGGGGTTGGGACAGAAACAGAAATGGTTTGACTGGATAATGCTGAATGAACCAAAGGCATTGCCAAACCTTACACCTGGCATCTCATTTATCAAAGTGTGCATAAACAATAGAAATGCACAAGAGCCACCAATACACACACAAAAATTGGATACAAAAAAAGTATCACACGTGTGTACTGTATGCACAGTTGTATGCAATGGCCATTGATAAATCCCCACACATTCTAAATTGATTTGCTCAAGCACAGTCACAGTCATTTACATAAAGAAATGCCCTCAAATTGCCATGTTTGATAAACAGTATCCCTTTAAAAAGGGATTGTTGTCTCATACTTATCATTTGATCTCAAGCCCAAATGTCTAGAGTGTATAGCAAAAAGAAAAGAATTGGCCTTACTCTTCCAACACACACACACACACACCAGGTATCAAAACCACAGGGGGACAGGCTAATCTCAATACAAACATCAAAAGTAAATCACAACAGCAAATAACAATGAAACAATAAGCACTAGGTTGCCAACATTCTCTCCAGTGGTGCCCTACATACTGTTATGGAAATGATGTACACACACCTGTAGATGGCAGTACATGATATGGAAAGACCCCAGAAGTGAACTCGGAAGGACCCATTTTCAATGCCCTGGCTGAGGGAAGGATGTTCTCACCCAAAATTAATTATAGTCTGATCATTTCTTTGTCATTGGGCAAATGTACAAATTCAGCAGGAGATCAAATACTCCATGTTTGATGGTGGGGATGGTGTTCTTGGGGTCATAGGCAGCATTCCTCCTCCTCCAAACACGGCGAGTTGAGTTGATCCCAAAGAGCTCCATTTTGGTCTTATCTGACCACAACACTTTCACCCAGTTGTCCTCTGAATCATTCAGATGTTCATTGGCAAACTTCAGACGGGCATGTATATGTGCTTTCTTGAGCAGGGGGACCTTGCGGGCACTGCAGGATTTCAGTCCTTCACGGCGTAGTGTGTTACCAATTGTTTTCTTGGTGAGTATGCTCCCAGCTGCCTTGAGATCATTGACAAGATCATACTGTGTAGTTCTGGGCTGATTCCTCACTGTTCTCATGATCATTGCAACTCCACGAGATGAGATCTTGCATGGAACCTCAGGCCGAGGGAGACTTTTTCTTTTGTGTTTCTTCCATTTGCGAATAATCCCAACAACTGTTGTCACCTTCTCACCAAGCTTCTTCGCAATAGTCTTGTAGCCCATTCCAGACTTGTGTAGGTCTACAATCTTGTCCCTGACATCCTTGGAGAGCTCTTTGGTCTTTGCCATGGTGGAGAGTTTGGAATCTGATTGATTGCTTCTGTGGACAGGTGTTGTTTATACAGGTAACAGGCTGAGATTAGGAGCACTCCCTTTAAGAGTGTGCACTTAATCTCAGCTCGTTATTTGTTTAAAAGACACCAGGGTGCAAGATATCTTTGCCCTAATAAATCCTCATACCGATTCTCTCTCTAACGATGTTTTCATTCCCTTTCATTTGTCTTTGATTTTTCAATCTTCATCCACTTAAATTCTAGATCTCTTACTTCCTCCATACACATAAACCACCAAACAATCAAGCCACCTGTACCACACTCAAAAATTTCTCCAACCGTTCATAAATATGACATTTAAATTTTTCTTCACTTTCTGTAAATATATCAATTTCAGGATTATTTACCCCTCTCAAATCCAAATTGTACTCCCCAATCTAGGTAAATGTTTACCCACACTCCTATTGGTATCATTACCAAAGGTAATTGATCTGACACCCCTAGTTCCACAATTGTATCACTCAGAATAGATGTTTTCCAGTTTCTTCCCACTATAACCTCCCAGTTAACATATGGTCACTCAATACTCAGATCAATTACCTCTATGTTAGTGAGTTGTGTGTGTGTTTTTTTTTATGTCTTTCTTTTCTTCAGTTAAAGGAAGCATTATCCCTAATAAATCTTTATACCAGCTTTCCCCCAAAACATGTTCTTGACCCTCTTGCTTCATATGATATGCAAACTCTGCTCTGTGTCTGCTTGTATTTCCATTCACCTTCCAGAATCAATTTCCCAGAGATGTGGAGGACTCCCAAATGCTTCTTTAAATAACCATGTCTCATGTGAGAAAAGCCCTGTGTTCTCTCTTAGGTTTTCGGGTATAATGGTTAATTCTAGTCCTATTAGGGTGGTGTGCCATTCTAATATTAACTCTCCTTTTGCTGTTCTCCGATGCCTTGTCCAGAATACCCGTCTTAATGCTGGGGATATTTCAAGCACAGTGTTATTTATATTCTTGCCTATTTCTCCTTTACCTCACTCGTAACCCCTCTCGTCCACTCTTATTAGGAAGCGTTCCACTAGTCTACCAATAGGTAGCCTAACACTGTACACTGTACAATCTACAAATAGAAATTTTCTTCCTTATTTAATAGCTTTTCTCAGTATCCTACCAGTAGAAGAGTCAAATTCTAGGATGATCCATTGTGTGTGCTGACCTAAAGTTTACAAACCCCAATGATATTAATGAACAATAATCCCAATAATGTGGAACTGAAAAATAGAATGTGTGAGGGTGAGAAGTAGACATCTAATCTACAGATTGCTAAACAGGGACTGAGTCTCTGCATCTGGGTCACAACGGTGTGTGTCCAACCAACACGCAAAACAAATTTCTAGAGAGATTCCTAATACTCGCTACACTCTCAAAGTCAACACTCTCTCTATTGTTATTGGATTTGGCAGAAAGCACACCATCACACACAAATAAGCACACTCCTAGGGCCACTCAGAGACACACGGCCACACACTCAATCATGCATATTTTACATGGTCACTTTTTAAAAATTCTGTTAACTCTTACAGGAAACACACACACACACACACACACACACACACAGAGATCACATGCAGGCACACACACACACATTCAGGATCCTGTTATTCACTCTTCACACAAAGATGATCAATCCTCTGTCAAACCAAAAATACATTTTACACAAGTTCATGAGTTATTTAACAAATTTTTAACCATTTTTAATAACAGCAATGACAATTAAGATTGTCTAGACAAAACCTCTTGATTACAAGTGAAGCAATTAAACAAATATATAAACTACCTAAAGTATCAATTGTAGTTTTCGACTCACACACACAGAAACTGCAGCTTTTCCTAATCTTCAACCTCATGTTTACACACACTACAACAGATCCATACACCTTTCTTACACACTTCCTTTTTCCATTACAAAATACCTAATCCATACATTCACAAAATCTCACACATCGGTCATATATCATAGAAGATAGTGATTTATCCTAATACTACTCTTTTAGGCATGCTGCCCACTACCCAAGTGGAACCTCTCTCAATAAGGACACCCTTTGACCACTCACCCACTGAGAGAAATCCAACCACGTGCACCAAAGGCACGAACACCACAAAACCGAGATCCTTATCACAGAAAAATTGCACTTGAGATGAAGAAATCAATTCAATTCTTTACAGAAATAAACACCCCATTAAAGTGTATGATGACCCAAACAAATTGGAGCATTCTGTGCTTGCATCAATATGGTGTTTACAATACCTTGAGTTGACGACAATGGATACAGAGTATCTCACAGCAAGTCATAGATAGCTCAGGGCCCAGTAGACCAATCTTCTGACAGAAACTCACTCAGAAGAGAAATAACAGCCTTACAGCCCCCAGAATAATGTCAATCACACAGAAAAAGGAAATAAAAGAACAAGGTAGAAGAAAATTCTTAAAATAGCAATCAGTGCAAAATGTGCATTTACATGCAATTGACTACACTAGTTAAATGAAGTGAAACTAAACAGTATATTTAAATTATTAATAAACTGCTTAGTATTTCAATTTATTTGTGGCATTAATGAAACTATAATGTTATACTGTAATTCCAGAGAGCAATGATTATCACACTCTACAAATTTCACATAAACTACAAAGGGTCACTATACTAGTGAACTGTGTAATATAAGATTCAGCAAAATGTGGACATTAATAAACTGTATTATCTACATTCAATACCTGTTTTGATTATTTTATTTACATAATTGATTATTACTCTATCTTTGACATTTCAAATGAAATATAGGCAGGATGTAGAAGATAAGTTGAGAGATTGAAGTCAGAAATTACGTGACTATGTTAAAGAAGGTGGAGCTAGATGTGGTGAGATAAAGTTTAGACAGTTTCACAGAGATACTACCATTTATATCTACTGTAACAGAGACATTCACAACAATCATGTTACTCTTCTTTGTTTTTGTAGTTGTTAAAAACATTGGTAAGTTTGTTATATAATACACAAACTTTAGGTGGATGCTGGAGATTTGTACGGATACCTAAACATGATGATTCAGTTCGTTAAAAAATGTCCTTAAGCAGTGAAAATTCAAATGTTTGTCTTGTTGCAATATCATTACAGCAGCTGCTGTTGACACCAGCATTACACCAGACCAAACCATCATATCTTCAAGTGAAGGCAACAACACCACACTGATCTGCACATATGATGACTTGGCTAGATATCTCAATTGGTATCGAGACAAGCGTCAATCCGGACAGTGAATAAATAATTTGAGATTCTGATCCTTAATTTAAAACTATGGATGTAACAACTTATATAATAGCACATGATCCATCACACTGATATTAGTGGTCAGCTTTCTGAGGCAGCTCTCTGCTCCTTCTATTTATTGTTCCTCAGACATCTGTTTGTGTCATACTATATGTTATTTGGAGGCAGAACACAGCAACGAACTGACAACACAAGCGAGCAGCTAACAAGCTAGCAAGTTCTCTAAAACACAAGGCCTTGTTGAATAGAAAAGAATTACAATATAATAGAAAAGGATTATCTGATCTGATTGCTTGAGGAGGCACATGTTGAATTTACATTGCTGTGCTTCCTGAGGCTCTAAAGCCTGTGACAGGAAACAATTTCTGGTTGTAATGGACAGGGTTGCTCCACTCCAAACGCTCACTATGCCTATATGCAAAACTACTACAGTAATAATGACATTAAATGTTGTTCATTCGTTTCTTTTTTTCTTCTTTCTTTTATTTTTATTTTTATTGTGGCTGAGGTAGCTATGTTACACTAAAATCTGTTATAGGATGTTCTAAGCGATTTCAGAGAATTGTGCAAAAAAAATACCAGAGTGGCCACCACACAAGGTGGTTGGGTCTGCTTACACACACTACCTCACAGTGGAGCAGCTGCAAGGGAAACGGAAGCAAACAACACTGCATGAAAAACCACACCAGTTAACCACATTCCCTGACTGAAATGTAAATAATTTAGAATTATGAATATGTTATGTATACCTCCATTCATATGGTGTTTCAGTATTTGCAAGGAATCTTCTGGTCATATGTTGAAAAATGTATATTGTATATTGGAAATTGAATGCTGCTCATTCAAATGGTTTTGGGGTGAGTAACGGCAAAATAATAAGCCCAAACATTAGATGAAAATAGAATGTCTAGACTTTTTTCTACCTAATCTGAAACAGCACTATGCACCATCGAATGGCGCACACCAATTGATATTTTCAGGCATTCACAGTAAGTATCTACAATATACAGAAATCTGAAATCTATTTCCAGGTGTTGGAAATGACACAAGCTGGCAAAATCACCAGTGTTCATATAACACTGAATGCACACCCTACAGTGTTTATATAAGTCCATTGGACACAAATGAATACTCTGGGTGTTAATTCAACACCAGGGATTTTTTACGGTTTATGATAACTCAAATAACCAAAATTTATAACCATGGTGAGCAGAAAACTCAGAATCTCAGAATGCACAACACGTCAATAGTTAAGTTGGATGGGCTACAACAGCAGAAGTCCACATAAGATCCCACTTCTGTCAGCCAAGATCAGTGGGAACAGACTCAATGAAATGGGACAGTTGGAGATTTAGAGAATGACTATGAGATTTTTTTCCCTAATCTTCAACTGTGTAATTACTATCATTTTGACATCACATGAAAAAGGACAGATTTAAAAGAAAAAAGGTTGGGATAAAGCTACCAACTATACATTGTAAATGGAATTACAGCCACAATACACTTTTTTATAGTCTCTACTGGCCAAACTGAACTTGTTAATAGTACTGTACATCCGAACATAACACAGCAACATAGCACTGAATGTCCTAATTGTGTAGTAGATGAGAGAGAAAGAGTGTGAAAGAGAGAGAGCGAATATGAATTCATGGCTCTTTATAGATAGTGTATTTCCCTGTTGATTGCTAATATTTTTTCTAATATTTCAAGATTCTTTCATGAACAATTTTTTTTTAAATGACTGAAAATGTCAAGTAAATAAGTAAATCAATCAATCAATCAATCAACTGTCTTGATACACAACACAGGTCTCTAACTGAAAAAGCTAAAGAAATGAAGTCAGATGCAGTGGGTCTGATGAGCAACATTTGAATTGTTTTGTGTTGTATTAGTGACTCAGTTCACTGTCACTAATACTGTGAAGTAATGATCTCTACAAAGTTATGCTAAAACAGCAGCACTTCCTGGGTGTGGACTTCTAGAGATGTGTACCCTCATATGCAAAATATAGCACATACAGCACTATTACACAGAATCCTTAGCTGTCTTCAGAAATGACTCAACTATACAACTTACTGTGCATTGTGACATACACACCACTGATTCTTACTATAGCAACAGGTAATTAACTTCATCAATTAATTAATTCTATTCATTCATAGCCATGTTTGCCAAACATTAAGCTATTAATTTCTTAAGATAATTATAGGTTTTGGTTCGTTTACAGAAAAACTTCACAGATTAATTTCTATATTGTCTTCTTTACAGCAAGCAGTTTTGCAGCTAAAATTTGGCCAATGCATAAAGATGCCAATATTGTCAGTAAAGGAGCAGACACTCTTACTCTGAAATGTTCATATGAGACAAGCAGCGAAGACATTTTGCTTTACTGGTACAAGCAATATCCTAACAGCGCACCACAGTTTTTATTGTATAAAGGTGCAAGGTCAAGAACTGCTCAGAGCACTCCTGATGATCATCGATTTGAGGCCAAAACAACCAGAGACTCTACTGAACTTACTATAAGAGGTCTAAAGCTCTCAGATTCTGCACTTTATTTCTGTGCTCTTAGAGACTTAGCACAATAATACATAGTTAATGAAAGGTTGTACAAAAACATTAAAATGATATATATGAAGTTTCTAAAACCACGTCAAAGATACTTCCTTTACCAACTTGCTATCAGTTAACCACATGCTCCATGAGAGGTGTGCAAGGTGCTGACTCACTGGGTATAATCTAACAGGGATTAATTTCACCATTCTGTTAAGTTTATTTTAGAATTATATGTAGGTGCTGAACAATCACATTTGTAACAAGTCTTGCGAAGTGTGAAATGCTTTTACGGAACAGGAGACAAAACCGCATTAACACGAATTAACACGAAACCGCTACCATTAACGAATTGACAAGGTTGTTTACATACTCAGTAAGTAATAGCAGACTTATGTTTGGGGTAAGCTGTTCATAATTAGTACATTTTATCCTTCCTCCTAGAGAACAATGGATCATTTAAAATAAATTGCTTTTTAAATGAGATTTCTATACCTTACTCAAGTGGCCAATTTTCCCTCATCCCTCTGAACTTCACCCTTATTTGTAATATTTTGTTTCCACATTATTGTTAATACTTAAATAAAGAGAAGACAGTTTAAATCCACACTTCTCACTGAATCATTAGAGAGTGATAGGAGACTAGTGGAACATCTCAAGCCATCAGCCAGTCATCAAGTCATGTTAGATGCCAGACTTTTTATGATGTAAGGTACATAATAAAAAATAATAAAATGTATTAAAAAAATTAATATGAAAATGAATCAAGACAGATCTAAATAAACAATAAAGTTCCAATGAAAAGTAAATATACATTTTCTCCTCCTCTAACTTGTACTAGTAATACAGATTAAATACGTGTGGACAGATGCTGTAAACTATGGATCTGATCCAATGTTATTGGTGAACAAAGAACAAGCTGAATTTTCTCAACATAAATGTTGTGTGTAGTTTGTTATCAGATTGTCTAGATGTACATAACACATCTGATGAACGAGATTTCCTCTCCCATGCTGTAATGATGGCTGGAAACTAGGACTTAATGGCATATACTGTTGAAAGATTTATTAAATCATATTTTTTTATATGTAAACATATACTGTTGAAAGTTCATATAGAACATAGAGAAATCTCATTGGAAATTAAGTCATCTTTCACGTTGCATTTTATAATGATCACAACCAGAGTTATATTGTTTCTGAGTTAAAAAATAAGATTAATGTTTAGACTTTTTTTGATGCTGAAGAAGCAAAAATCTAAGGAACTTTTAACCTTCAGACAAATGATTTGCAATGTCTGAACATGATGCTTGAAAAGAAAAATATATAACGAACTTGAAAAGGTGGAAAGGTGTTCTATGAATTAGTAAATGGGTATCTCTCTCTCTTTATATCACCATTACAGCAGTCTTTAAACAGATACATAACAGACAAATATACATATAGACAGTTTTATTTTGTACACACATACCAAATTAATCTTCACTTATCATCGATCCCTATTAATGAAATCTGTCAATACCTGATAAAACATTTTAAGTCACTAACCAAAGTAAGTATACAAACTGAAGCTATGATAAAAGAACAAAAACAATGAACCTTTCTTAAAGAAATTCCTAAATCCTCTGACCAAGTATATGGCTGCGCCATCTGTCTATTAAATAAATGCTTGTCCTTCATGCTGAAAAAGAAGGAGCAAAATATAATAGCAGTAGTTTGGCACTGTGACTCAAAAAATTTTTTTATATCTGACATCTGAAAGCTAACTCTTGTCCCCAACTGCTGTACAATACTGATAATGCTCTTACAGTTAAGAGGACTGAATAGCAGACCCTCTTAAATAATATTTTATGTTTCTTCCTCAAAATGTGTTATATTTTATAAATATATTCTTATATATCTTATATTACTTTTTGCCTTTTCTTAAATGTTGAAATGGGAGAAGAGGGGATCAATGCTGGTGCGAAGGTGGTCCTGCACAAGGACATGTCATTGTAACTGTGGGTGACGAGTCAACTATAATCCTTCACAAGGTATTCATAAGGTGTCATAAGTTTCTGCTACTTTATTGATCATGCTGAAATTTGAACAAAATGGTTTGACCTAATATCCGCAGCAGTAGTGTACAAGTTATTTCTTCATAATTTGTTTATTAACTTTTATTGTATGTCTAAATGCAATAAAAGTTATTTGCCCGATTCAGATGCTCCTAAAAAAAATATTATGAAGTATGAGTTGGTGACTGATCAACAAAGACAGTATAATTTCTAATATAATGCATTATATATGGACCAATATTTTCACTGAAATATTTCAGATAATTTTTTTTTACACTAGTTTACACTAAATGTCTAATATTCTGTTCTGTTGGAAATATGCCTGAACTGTTATTTTTCCCTGGAACCTATTAAAATGACTTGACTGCTTCTATAACTTTGGCTTGTAGTGTATATGACTGCTCCCATAAACCCCTACAAGGAAATAAACATTAATCATTTTGACTGCAGATCAGGAGTGGGTAATGACAGACTAGTGATCTGATCTATATTATATACATGTACCTTAGATAATGCCTCTCTGAATGTCATGGAGGGACGTTCCCGAGTTTAAGTACTGTACAAGTCCTAAGCATTAGATCACCCCAATTACTCTTGTATACTCTTTCCATACCATCGTGATCTTTGCCTGAAAAAGCAATACACAAAACATATTTGACATTTGGGGCCTAATTCTAAAAACACCAGATACCAAATGCACAACCGTTTTGTCTTGATGCCATCACAAAATAAAAATGTTTAAACCTTAAGTAACGTAGTCACAGAGGGTGTATATATTTTTCACACTACATGAAGTTTGGGGATTGTTAGATTTCACCCCACAGGAATCTACCGAATACGCCTTTTTGATCTCAGTCATTTCAGCCTGTTTTACCATTACCTTCTAGTAACTTTGAGTTACTTTTAGTTCTTTGTTGCTATGAGCTAGAGTGTATAGTTTGCTGCAGAGTCAGGCTGGAGTGTCCGAAATGAACACAAACACACTGACAGATATGAGCGTGTTCAGAAGAGACTTCCAGCTTTATTCAGTCAAAACAGAAGTATTTATACATAATGTACACATTGATAACAGCAGTGTATGGACAGTTTCTACTGGTCCAAGTTTCATATTTAGTCAAAACACACAGTACGTAGTTATGATACAAAATAAGTCCCATGTCATGTTGACACAGAAGTACATAATATAATATATTCAAGGATAGCAGTTGATCAGCTTATTCAAAGAGGTAACTAAATTATTACACTCATCACATATTTGAGAGCAGTTCATAATATGAGGGTACATAATAAAAAAATATAAGATAAGAGAATTTCCTTTCAATCCTCTCTTATTCTAGCATAGCACAGAATAAACCAAAAGGAAATTCTAAGGGTAACATCACATCACCCTGTCATAGGAAAGTCATGATATGTCTGTGAGACCACAGCTGAAACTACTGAAACCACGGCTTCATGGTTATTAATGTAAATGTTAATCGGGGCCGAATGGGTCACCTCAGGATAAGAACCATGGTTGGAATGGCCAATTGGAGTAGAGCTAAAAAGAGCTGTAGTTACAGAATCTTGAACCGAGTCTATACTATGACAAATACAGAGACAAATACAGGGGCCAAATAAAAAGATAAAGATGAGAAGAACAGTAATAGGGAGGATGGCAGATGTGTAAGGGGAAAACCATCCGAATAAGTCCCACCAAAGAGTTCTTTACAATGATAAGGAGAAAGAGCACCCATTTACATAGATGTCTTACTATCCTTTTCTCTAACATAAGAGGCTACAGGTAATTTATCTGATATCTCACGATAAAAACATATTGTAAATGTATTGCCTTTAGGTAAACGAACAGACTGGTAATTTAGGTTATAAAATTATAATATTTATTCCACAAGGGGAGTAGGCGAAGCCATCCCATATAACATTTTGACATATATTGATAATCCCACGATGTATCACCTTCCCAGACATAAATCATTCGTTTGATCTGAGCTAATACACGTGGCTCAAAGCAACCACGGAGTGAAATAATTTGAAGCTGTAACGCGCATGCAACTGACCAACCGTATAAACAATCTAAATATGGAACCGTATAAAATCCACCGAACACCGACTCAATCCAATCTCTTGGTGTCATGCCAGGAGACGGAAGAACCGTGCTGGACGGAGACCCTCCCATAAGCAAGTTGGAAAAAACCACTTACCACAATCACAATAACACAATACTTATAATACTTAACACAATCTAAATATAAGACTCTTAGGCAAACCACACAGACAGTTTTGCAAATTAAATGAATTAAAATTGTAATTATTCTACTACTATATAAAATACTATAATACAATAATAGATTCTAGATTAGATTAGGCGGCACTAACGTTACAGAGGATCATAGCCAAGAGTACAGATTATCAGCCCCCGATAACCACTCTAAAATTTATGGGTACGATAATGGGTTCCTCCGCACCAGGGGAGGAAAAGAAAAACACTGATTCGGAGTAATCGCACTTCTGACATCAAATTGTTAGATTTCACCCCACAGGAATCTACCGTGTACGCCTTTTCGATCTCAGCCATGTCATGTCAAAACACACAGCACATAGTTATGATAAAAAATAAGTCCCATGTCATGTTGACACAGAAGTACATAATATAATGTATTCAGACCCCCATTATTTACAGACCCCCAGGGCCATATACTGAATTTCTTAGAGAATTTTGCAGACTTTGTCTCAAACCCGGTTGTGTCTGTAGATAAAGCATTAATCGTCTGAGATTTTAATATTCAGTTTGATAACCTGGAAGACACTCTGAAAACAGCGGTTGTGTCCATCTTAGATTC
Source organism: Ameiurus melas (assembly GCA_012411365.1). Lineage (NCBI taxonomy): Eukaryota > Metazoa > Chordata > Actinopteri > Siluriformes > Ictaluridae > Ameiurus > Ameiurus melas. The sequence goes on along the minus strand of CM022756.1, from coordinate 35,297,619 downwards.
AATATGGATTAATGATAACGTAATCGGGCCTACTCATAATGGTGGTCACAATCTTGACCTCATACTAACATACGGACTAAGTATAGAAAAAAATTGTAATTTCTCAGCAGTCTGAAGTTGTCTCAGACCATTATCTTATCTCATTCATAATACATATTGATCAGAATATTTCCACCTCGCTTCGCTACTGAGTAAAACGTACCTACACATCAGCTGCTGCACCAAGCTTTATAAATAACCTTGCAGAAACATCAATTAGACTGGGATCACTGTCAGATCCAATAGAACTAGATCAGGCGACTGAAAGCTTGGAGTCAACATTCCGCTACACGCTAGATAGAGTGGCTCCACTCAAAAGAAAAATAATTAGAGAGAAAAAATTAGCACCCTAGTATAACGATCAAACACGAACCTTAAAACAGACATCTCGAAAATTAGAATGTAAATGGCGTCAAACCAAACTAGTTATATTTCAAACAGCATGGAAGGAGAGTCTACTGAAATATAGGAAATCTCGTGCCGATGCTAGGAAAATCTATTTCTCCACCTTAATAGGAGATAAAAAAACAAGTCTAGATTCCTTTTCACCACAGTAGCAAAATTAACTAGGAATAAAACCACTACAGAGAGAAACACTCAATCATTACATAGCAGTGAAGATTTCATGAAATTTTTCATTGATAAGGTTGAAAATATTAGACGTGAAATACAGGCCATTAAATTTAAACCGGACAATACTGTAACAAACCCCTTAGATGATAATGTAGCAATATCAGATCAATGTTTAGAGTGTTTTTCTCCGCTTAGAGAGACCGAACTAGCTACATTAATCTCTTCAGCCAATTCATAAACTTGTATACTAGATCCCATACCTACATGTTTGTTTAAACAGATTTGTCCAGGAGTAATTGAACCACTTTTAAATATAATACATTCTTCCCTTAGCACTGGCTATGTACCTAAATCACTTAAACTAGCAGTTATTGAACCCTTGATAAAAAAAACCGACCTTGACCCGTCCCAATTGTCCAGCTATAAACCAATATCAAATCTCCCCTTCATCTCTAAGATTTTAGAAAAGGTTGTAGCAAAGCAGTTATGCTCGTACTTAGATAGGAACAACATTCATGAAATGTATCAGTCAGGATTTAGACCTCATCATAGCACAGAGACAGCGTTAGTTAAAGTAGTAAATGACCTTCTACTGACCTCTGATCAGGGTCGTGTCTCGCTGCTTGTGTTACTCGATCTTAGTGCAGCTTTTGATACTATAGATCACACTATTCTCCTTGATGGATTAGAAAATGTAGTTGGTATTAAGGGAACAGTCCTCTCCTGGCTCAGGTCTTATCTGACCGATCGTTATTAGGTTGTATGCTTTTTACTTTATATATGTTACCCCTAGGACAAATTATTAGTGAACATGGAATTAGCTTCCACTGTTATGCTGATGATACACAGTTGTATGTTTCAGAGAAGCCAGAGGACAGACAGAAGCTTAGTGAAGTTGAAGATTGTGTAAAGGACATTAGACGTTGGAGGTCAACTAACTTCCTTTTACTTAATTCTGATAAAACAGAAATACTATTATTAGGATCACATGTAGCTAGAAATAATCTTTCTGATCACATGGTTACTCTGGATGGTCTTTCTGTTTCATCATGTACAGCAGTTAAAGACCTTGGAGTGATTATTGACTCCAGCCTATCATTTGATGCTCATGTAGATAATATTTCTAGGATAGCCTTCTTTCATCTCAGAAATATTTCTAAGATAAAAAATATATTGTCACTACATGATGCAGAAATATTAGTTCATGCATGCGTCACCTCTAGATTAGATTACTGTAATGCCTTACTGTCTGGATGTTCCAGTAGGAATATAAATAAACTCCAGTTAGTCCAGAATGCAGCTGCTAGAGTCCTAACTAGAACTAGAATATATGACCATATCACACCAATATCATCAACACTGCACTTGCTCCTGGTAAAATCTCGCATCAACTTTAAAATACTTTTATTAACCTATAAGGCATTAAAGGGTCTCGCGCCACAATATCTAAGCGACCTTTTGGTTTTATATGATCCTCCACGCCAACTTAGATCAAAAGATGCAGGCTATCTGACGGTACCTCGAATAGTGAAGGCTACAGCAGGGGGAAGAGTCTTCGCTTATAGAGCCCCACAGTTATGGAACAGTCTTCCTATTAGTGTTCAGGACTCAGACACAGTCTCAGTGTTTAAGTCTAGGCTTAAAACGTATTTATTTACTCAAGCCTACCCTGACTAGATTCTATCTTAATAATTCACAGTCATAATAGTCTTTTTTCTCCCTCTCTCCTTTTGCCAAGCCCCACACGAATTTATGGAGATACTGGAGATCCAGATCCTTTCTGCCTTTGGATGGAGCTCAAATCTTCTCTAATTCCAGACTACTGGGACTACGGCTGCACCTAAGTCCTTACAGACTTCGTATAAATCCATTATCAACTTTTTCACATTATCTGTTGTTACCCAAATGAGGATGGGTTCCCTTTTGACTCGGATTCCTCTCAAGGTTTCTTCCTCTTAAACATATTAAGGAGTTTTTACTAGCCACCATCACCACTCAGTGGCTTGCTCAGTTGGGATAAATTCACACTTTCATTATCTGTATACCATGTTTCTAGTTCTGTAAAGCTGCTTTGAGACAATGTCTATTGTAAAATTGCGCTATACAAATAAAATTGAAATTGAAATTCATTGATAGCAGATGATCAGCTTATTCAAAGAGGTAACTAAATAATTACACTCATCATATATTTGAGAGCAGTTCATAATATAAGAGGGTACATAATATAAAATATAAGATGATAAAAGAGAATTTCCTTTCAGGGATCCTTATAGACTGTGGAGCAGAAATGTACTCATTGTGTCTCCACCGTTTTATTTCATATTAGAGTACAGCCATTGTTCTTTTTTACCATTATGGATGAAACACTCGTTTCGTTTAAAACACCATCTTTAAATGGTTTTCTACCTCCTAACTACACCCTCGGACTTAAGACACCATCTTTGGAGTTGTTGACACCCTGCTCAGTTTTAAACAACATCATCTTTACATTACCTTTATGAATAAATTGTTAAACAAACATCTTTTTTTTCTTTCTTGGAGCAAAAGTCAGGTCCTCTCTCATTCCAACAGGTCCACTTGTTTGTGAATACACAGCAATCTTCTAATGGTATTAGGATTTATTGGAGCAGACATTGTAACAGATATTTGCAGAGTTTCTTCTGTTTTTACTACAATGTCTTAACCATTATTTAAACACCGAGACACACGACTCCCTTTAATTCGTTAACAAACACATTTGTAAGAATTCTGGTCAGCAAAACCCCCAAAAGAATCTCAGAATCTCTCTCTCTCTCTCTCTCTCTCTCTCTCTCTCAGATGTACTGCTGGGACATGGGATGTCAAAGCATAGACAAAAGCTTATGTATTTAGCGACAGTTCTGTGTAAGTATCCTCTTTGGCAAACCATTTTCTGAAATCTTGCTTATAGTTTAAACAAAATGCACGATTCTTTTAAAACACAGTCTTTTAAAAAGGTATTTTCACCCTTAAAATACCCTGGTTAGAAGGTAGGCCATGTAATACATATTTTCATTTTCTTCAGACATATTGTCACTTCAGTCTCCACAATAAATAACACTGATGCTTTTGGCCTTTATTTCAGTAAAAGAGAACAACGACATCATACAGCCTTGAAGGACTGTAGAAATGTTAACAACATAGCCAATAAATCGTTCAATAATTTCACAAACCTCCGTGTGTTCATTTCTTGACAGAAAGATTACACATAAATCATACACATAGGGAGCTACACATGCATAACATGTCCAAAATTCTAATACATCTACCACATTCAGTCACCAGGTCTAGTATTTTCTGATAAATTATTTACACAAACTGATAATTACCACAGAAGTAAATTAAGAAACAAAGATTCACTTAAACCACAACTGTACACATTGGTAGGGATCATAAAACCCCAGAAATACACGACTTATCCTTTAATTCATTAACATAAACACACTAAGCCTTCTGGTCAGCAAACTCCCAGGAAACCCCCCTCTATCACTGTCACCAGAGGTCATAAATGTAAAATTGACACTATCTACAGAACTGTCACCCCGGGAAAACACGCGTGTAATACAGTGTGTATAGGCTGTTTTCTCAAAAATGTAATCAATAAAATTTCATTATTTCACAAGCTTACATTCTGCTCATTTATGTTCACATTCAACCATCATGTATTTTCTAACAGCTGAGCTATACAAAACAAACCCCCACAATCTAAATTTAATGTGTGGTTGCAAGATAAAAATTGAATTAATTAAATATTTAAAGTTGTACACATTATTTTGTTCAGTTGTGTTGACAATATAATGTTGATAATTACATCAACTTCATATTGTGTGTAATTTCTGCATTAATTGATTTAAAACAAAATTTACGTTGAAGTACATTTACATTTATTCATTTAACAGAGTGTTAGAGGACCTGTAGACTGAACAAATTCTAAGAACATTACAATGGGAGTATCATTTCACTTACAAAGAAATAGTGGACTCGTGTAAAGGCTACAACCGCTAATACATTTGATGGACTATTTTGCACTACTACACATAGCTAATGCTAATCATATTTAGCAGTATAATTTGAATATCTACACTTTAGTTTACCGTAGCAGTGGATGAGAACGAAAAAGTTTCATTTGACAAATCTGCTCAAATAGAGAGGGCTCTTCATTTGTGCTATAAGAAAGATAAGCATGATTACATTTCTGCTTATTCATGTAAACCTCAACTACATCGTGTAATCTAATTTCATGTATTGATACATTAAAAAAAAATTTATCTTGTCATTCGCACATGTAGCCTTCTAGCTCCACAGCCTTTGGACTGTGGAAAGTTCTATGAGAGAGAAAAGTAGTAGACACAGAGTGTTTCTTTTTTGTCTATATTGCTCATTTCATTCAGTGCTTTAACATCTATAAATCCTGCAGAGATGTTATGTATGATATTTGTAATCACACTGGATTTTACTTACTATTGTTATACAACTTAAAGGCAGTCATTTTTCCTGTTCCACAGATTCAGTATGAGGATTAGTTTGTGACAATAATTCTAAAAGGTGCATATATCCACATACAAATATCGCCCAATAAAAGGAAGTTCAGGGGGTTTATGTTGGAGGCGACCCATACCAAGATCAGGTTCTTCCCTTCGGATTAGCTTTATCCCTTCGCACCTGCACAAAATGCATGGATGTTATTCTGGCTCCACTGTGACTCCAGGGCATCTGTGTACTAATCTACCTGAATGGTTAATTCTAGTACGATTCAGGCAACTGGCGGTTCAACATCGATATGTTGTTCTCTCCCACTTGAAGAGCTTGGGGCTCAGGTTGAACCTCAGAAAAGTATGCTTTCTCCAGTGAAGTGGACAACTTTTCTCGGGGTTATAAGGACTCTACTACAATGAGGGTGTTTTTATCCCCATCATGCCTAGGGTCAATCCTATCAACATTGAGCAAGATCAAGCTGGATCTTAGCATCCCCTCCAGTCTTTATTAGAGACTATTGGAGCATATGGACAGCCAAAGTCCAAGGACGAAACCTCTGAGAGTAATCAGTGTCACGCGCAATGCCTACGTGCTCTGAGAATTTGTGGGTCCCCCAGTTTCTCGCCTTGGGTCAAAATCTAGGAGTGTCTCCTTAGCGCAGGACAGACACCTCCTTCACAGGCTGGAGTACGGTTTTAGACAGCTGTCCAGCTCACGGTCTCTGGAGCAGCCCTCGTCTGGAGTGGCATAAAAATTGCCTAGAAATGTAGGTTCTCTGTACTTACATCCACTGTTCCAGCCAGTGGCGTAAGTTGGAGCAGCTGCTGGTCTGCCTGGCGGCAACCATAGAGGTAATGTTGTGTCAAAGCAGTGCATCTCTGATTGGATAGTGGAAGCAATCTCTATCGCTTATGAGGTGGGCATTCTCACTACACTTCTGGGCATAAGGGCTCATTCCACTATGGAGGTCACCTCCGTGAAGGCTTTGTCAAACAGGGTATGCTTACAGGATGTGTGTGCTACTGCAGGGTGGTCTACGCCACACACATTCATTCGATATTACAACCTGGATATTCATTCCGCCCCGGGCTCAAGTGTCTTGCTTTGACCCAGGGACTTGGGTATTTTTTAACAGACCATACCTTCGTTATGACAGTGTACCATAGTGTTATCCGAGACATTGTGTAGCTTTCTCATACCGGGGTAGGCCTGTGAATTTCATCTTCGTTTCAGATTACAGAAGGTGAGGGCACGGTTCACAGGTGCCATATGTATACATAAATCATGCGATGTGGTTAATTGCTACGTCAACTGATCATGACAGGCCTATAAATAGGCATGATTTTACACAAGCTACCGTCGCCTGCGAGTGGCGCTCCACTATGCTAAAAGCAACGTCTCGTTCCCTTCTCAGGGAACAGGGTTATACAGAGTATTATTTAAAGTTGTTCCTCATTGTTCCTAAGATAGAAACAAATGGGTTTTATGAAGACATCACAATTTACCTAGAGTTTTAAATTTAAATATAATAGTGTGTGTGTATATATATATATATATATATATATATATATATATATATATATATATATATATATATATATATATATATATATATATATATATATATATATTTTTTTTTATCAAGGAAACTTGATTATGGTCAGAATTTTTTTCTTTTTTTTGTATAATTTGACAACTCAATTTGAAGAAATCATAAATATATTTCACCAAAACAATATGGACAGGTGTATCTTAAAAACAAAAGGAATATTGTGGAAAAGCATTTTTTTCCATAATTTAATTCACAAAGTGGAACCTTCATATATTCTAGATTCATTACACATAAAGTGAAATATTTCAAGACTTTTTTGTGTTAATCTTGATAATTATGGCTTACATCTCATGAAAATCAAAAATACAGTACCTCAAAATATGAGAATAAATAATTTATAATACAAAAATGTTGACCTGAGAAGAGATCTAATCAGCTAATTACTCAAAACTGTCACGTTGATCATGTACTGGAGGTCAGAACAGATGCAAGTGCAGATACAAGCTTTAATAGATGAATGATAGGCAGACAAATCCAAATCGTGAAACACAGACGTGCTCAAAACAGGAAAAGGGTCAGGCGATCGGCAAATTGGCATTCACGAGGCTAGAATAGAATCAAAGAATGCTATGCTATAAACAAGATCAAAAAGATGAAACAAAATACAAGGAACAAAGTCTTGGCATGGTGATAACATGTACACAATGTTTTGGCAAGTACATAAATACATTAGGGGTTAAAAAGCAAACGTAATCAGTAGTGAAACACAAAACAGCTTATGTTGACACATAAGGGGTGTCAATGACAAGACAGGGGTGGAGACAGGACATAAACCATAACAAAACACACGTGTCAAAATTAAACAAAGTCAATGTCACTGAAAAGCCCGGAAGTGTCCACTTGTGCTTCAGGTTTCAGAGTGTGCTGTGTGCTCCAGCACTTTGCACAAGGGGAAATTGTGGCAAAAACACCTGCAAAGGTGTCCTAAGACTTTAATCTCGCACTCTAGTTTGGTACACACAACCACAATCTTGGGGAAAATTAAAGTAAATTTTACATTTCATTTGGAAATCAAGGTCCCAGAGTCTGGAGGTACAGTGGAGAGGCGCAGAAACCAAGTTGCTTAAAGTCCAGTGTGAAGTTTCCACAATCAGTGATGATTTGGTGAGCCATGTCATCTGCTGATGTTGGTCCACTGTGTTTTCTCAGGTCAAGAGTCAATGCAGTGTCTACAAGAAGATTTTAGAGCAATTCATGCTTCCCTCTGCTGACGAGCTTTATGGAGATGCTGATTTCAGTTTCCTGCAGGACTTGGAACCTGCCCACAGGGCCAAAACTACTAGTCACTGGTTTGCTGTCCATGGTATTACTATGCTTATTTGTCCAGCGATCTCGCCTGACCTGAAGCCCATTGAGAATCTACGAGAGACACCAGACCAAACAATACAGACGAGCTGAAGGCCGCTATTGTCAAGGTACGGGCAGCAGAGGGCACTGTGGCACCGGGACTTGTCTTCGGACAACCACGTGACTTTTGTTTTGGTTTCGCTTACTTCCTGATTTAGCACGAGCTTAACTACCGTAATGTGCCACAGGTGAAGTAAGTTAAGTTAATGGCATTTGTGTTAGTAATGCTGGTTATTTAAAGCCCCTGAGTGACTGAGCACATTGCTCGGTATTAATGATAGTGATTCTATTAGTTTGGTTCACAAGTATTATGTGTTGTAGCGGTTTCCTGGTTTGTCTGTCTATGCTACGTTTGCTCCTGGTTTGTCTATGCTACGTTTGAGTTGAGTTTTTATATTTATGTTTAATAAAGAGTTGGATCTGCTTTTTGTTTTTGGCTACTTTTATCCGGATAAGTTTTTGAGGTACTGTCAGTATTATTTCTCCAGCCTATGCGACCCGAAGCTGACCGAAGGACGATTCGTTCTGTTTGTCATGTCTCGCCTTGTTGGCCCAGCTCGCACATGGTCACAGCGAGTGGCAGCCACGGAACCCTGGGTGCTGGAGGATATTTGGCAGTTTTTGGACGTGTTTTGGGAGGAGTTCGGAGAACCAGGACAGAACTTTGATCAGTTGCTGGAGGATGTGGATGTAGCGGAGCGCCCATTCCACGTGTACTATGAGCAGGTTCTGCTCATCTCTATGTGTCCAGTCCCAAGCACTGCCGCGTCCCAGGCCCATGTCCCTGTCCAGGCCAAGCCAATGGTCCAAGTTACCGCGCATCCTGCTAAGCGGAATCTGTTCATCTCCAAGTCTGCTGACCCAATTTTCAGAATTCTGCCCACAGCTAAGTTCCAAGTTCAAGCCCAAGTCCCACTTCCAGTTCAAGCTCCTGTCACAGCCAAGCCTCATGTTCCCGTTGTAATCGCTCAGAGTAAAAAGGACTCTAAATCTTGCAAGAAGAGAGGCGACGCTTGGCTGCAAGAGCTCCAACTGAAACACAGCGAGAAGCAGAGAAAGGAAATGGCGGAAAAGGAGCAGCTCCAAGAGGATCTGTCTGCAGCTGTCCGCCGTCAGAAGCAGATACTCCAGGACAGAGACAAGCTATATGAAGAGGTGACTGGTTGTTACTCCAAGATAGCTACCCTGAATGAGGAAAAGCAGAAGTGGGAAACTTGTATGTCACAGTTGGAGAAGGAACTTGAAGATGAGCAGGTCAATATTGAACTTGTTAATGACCGATTGACGAAAGCAACCGCACAAGTGGACATGTTGAGCACAGAGCTAGAGGGTGAGCGCCGCACGGCTCTGAAGAGTGAGACTGCACGACAGCAGCTAGAAAGGCAGAAAAGGAAGCTGACTGCCAAAGTACAGGAACTAAAGAACTCGGTCAGGTCGAAGTCTCAAGTCCACGATGTCCAGATTCAGACCCAGTCTCGCGTCCACGATGTCCAGATTCAGACCCAGTCTCAAGTCCACGATGTCCAGATTCAGACCCAGTCTCAAGTCCACGCTGTCCACGTTCAAACCCAGTCGCAAGTCCACAATGTCCAAATTCAGAACCAGACTCAGTTCCGAGTCCAAGTCTTCGAGTTCCGAGTCCAAGTCTTCGAGTTCCGAGTCCAAGTCTCCACCATGCAAGCTCAAGTTTCCGAGTTCCGAGTTCAAGTTTCCAAGTTCCGAGTTCAAGTTTTTGAGATCCTAGTTCAAGTGTCCGAGAATCAAGTTTAAGTCTCCGAGATCCAAGTGTAAGTCTCTGGGATCCACGTTCAAGCCTCCGCCGTTCAAGTGTAAGTCTCTGAGATCCCAGTTCAAGCCTCCGCTGTCCCAGTTCAAGCCTCCACGGTCCAAGCTCAAGTCTCCGCGGTCCAAGCTCGTGCCTCCTCCGTCCAAGTTCAAGCCTCCAAGAGCCAAGTTCAAGCCTCCGAGAGCCAAGTTCAAGCCAGTCTAGACCAGTTATCAGGTTCCTTCCACAGCTAAGTCTCAAGACCCCGTCAAATTTCATGTTTCACTCACCACTCAAGCTCCAGCCATGAGTCTCATCCAAGCTCAAGCCAGGCTTCTCGTCCTAGTTCACGCCATATTCCATGTCCCAGTCCCTGCCACGTCCCAGGTCCCAGTCCATGTTACATCCCAGATCCTTGCCACGTCCCATGTCTCGGTCCTGCCACGTCCCATGTCCCGATCCCTGCCTCGTCCCATGTCCTGATCCCTGCCACGTCACATGTCCCGGTTCCTGCCATATCCCATGTACAGGTCCCTGTTCTGTCCCTGGTCCCGGTTCCTGTCATACCCCTGGTCCAAGTCCCGTCCCATGGCCGTGCCACTGCTTTGCCTCATGATTCCGACTCCAAAGCTCTGCTTCATGGTCCCGACACACTCGCCACGTCACTGGCTCATGTCATGCCTCTAGCCACGTCCCTAGCCCACGTCATGCCTCTAGCCACGTCCCTAGCTCACATCATGCCTCTAGCCACGTCCCTAGCTCACATCATGCCTCTAGCCACGTCCCTAGCTCACGTCATGCCTCTCGCTATGTTTCGAGTCATGTCTCTAGCCCTAACCATGTTTTGAGTCCTCGCCATGCTTCTAGCCATGTTTCTAGTCCTCGCCATTGTTTCTCGCCATGTTTCAAGCTCTCGTCATATTTCTACTCATGTTTCTCGCTATGTTTCAAGTTCTCATCATGTTTCTACTCATGTTTCTCGTCATGTCTCTGAGCCCTGTCCGGACCAGGGCCCAGCCTCTCTGCTCTCCTTAACAGCATTTAACAAACAATGACAGTGAGAAAATGGAGCAAAGTACTCCAATGTCCGGAGTCCAAGGGAGCAAGCACCAGCAGATCACTGATGAAGCAGTTTGGTGACTGTTCTCATGACAAGCCATGATTATGCTAGCCTGAATGTGGAAGGTTTTTAGACGCACTTACGAGGATAAATCTGTGCATGGCTTTGAAAGTGAGATTGACTGCCCCCAATAAAATAGAGTTAACAGCCCATGTACAGTCATTCAGGCTTTTGGGGAATACAGGGACTCAAATATACAAAAAGTTCGAGAAGGACTGAGGCAGTTGTTGGCTACTGTGAATTTCTCAAAACATTTATCCAAAATGAATCTCATTTGTAGCTCGCAGCATGCATCTTCTCATCCTCACCATCTCATCTTGGATGTTTTTTAACATTGTGGGTCCACCACTTACAAAGTTAAATCCTGAGCCATTTGTGAGCTCATGGATACGTAAGGGACACAGAAGACTGGGAGGACATACATATGACAGCTTTGTGGAATATTTTGTGCTAGGTAAGACACTTTTTCTTGATTATGTTGTGCAGTTAATGTTAGTTCATTGAAAGTAGTCTTACTGTGTGAAATCGGTGCTTTGTTTTTGAAGTCCTTTAAACAAATGTGTTTTGAAGCTAACTGAGGTGACCACACATGAGTTGATAGAATATGCAAACCATAAATGTTTCCCTTTGTACATAGAATACTCATTGCTATAAACTTGTTACGTTGCAAGGCCTACATATCAGCATTGAATATCGATGGTTACATAAGTTGCTATAAACACTTTTATGTGTCTGTAAGTTCGGGCACTTGGACCGTTCGTGTGCCTGCCGACTTGTCAGATCACTACCCTCTTATTGTTCTGGGACCTGCAGATTTACAAATAAGACTCTTTGATTAAAATGATAGATTTTACATAATTGCATTCATTTCCTGCTTTCAATTAGTCCTTGCTTATATGTGCTCTGGATAGGTTCGCCATGTGAAGCTGGAGGTAAACAGGATGCTTCAGAATCAAGAATCTGACTGTAACGTTGGTGACACTGTCATTTGATGCTGTGGGGTGGAGCTTCATGAAGCTTTATGATGTTAACATATCAGAGTACAGAAAGATCTCTTCTATTTCTCTCTATTTTCATTCACCATGTACACTGTTATATTCACATGTCTTTGGCTGTCACTAGGTGAGTTTAGAATATTTGTTATTTAAAAAATATTATGTGTTGAATTGGTGATTTATTAGACTGTTTGGTGTTAAGACCGAATGTGGGTCTGACTTATGTACTGTAGTTCTGGTTTGATTATGTAAAGGTTAAAATCATTATGGTCTCTTCTCTATGACAGGTGACTCCATGGCAGATTCAGTAGAGACACTTTTCCCTCATAAAGTTGTAGATGAAGATGATGATGTTACTCTGTCCTGCAGATACAAAACAACCATTTCTACAAGAAACTACCTGCACTGGTACAGGCAGTATCCAAAATCTACACCAGAGTTTCTTCTTTATATTTCTCAAGGTGGAGAGCTAAGTTCCAACATTCCCACAAGAATGACTGCTAAAGTTAATGGAGATAATAAACAAGTTGATCTGCTCATCTCCTCTGCTGTTGTATCAGACTCTGCATTATACTACTGTGCGCTGGCGCCCACAGTGACAGGAAATCCAACTGCACTGTTCAAAAACTTTGACACAGTTTTGATATATGGAAAGCGGTTCTTTGAGACATTTATATGCCAATTCTGGTGAATTTTTGTCTTGAGTTTATATTTTTGAGACATATTATTATTATAATTATCGTTATTATTATTACTATTATTATTATTATTATTATTATTTATGAGACGGCGCATTCATTTATTCATCTTCAGTGACCACATTGCCCTGGTTGGAGATCCAGGGCTTTTTCTGAGAATACTGGGAGTGAAACCAAAAAAATGAGCATGCAATATATTGCACAGAAAGTAACCTGAGTTCACTGGTACTTGAAAGTAGAAACTGGGCGAGAAAATCCTAACATTGACTACATTTACATGAACAGCATTAATCTAATCATTGACCTTACTCTGATTAAGATTATAATGTGATTAAGGTGTTTACATGGGTCACTTTTAGAATACTTGTCATTTTTTAGAACATAATTCAATTAACAGCCCACGTCATTACGTTACCGAGCCATGCTGTCAGACGTCCATCCAGAATTTCATGTATCGACATACTTTGTTATGGTACCATATACAATTTAGTTTTTTTTTTATATAAAAAAAAAAATTACAAACGCTTTAAGTGCAGTTAAATATTTGTCATGCTATACGTGCTAATACACAATTACTTGAAGCCATGGGTGTGTCCGAAATCGCATAGTTATCGTCTATATACAGTGGTGTGAAAAAGTGTTTGCCCCCTTCCTCATTTCCTGTTCCTTTGCATGTTTGTCCCACTTAAGTGTTTCGGAACATCAAACCAATTTAAACAATAGTCAAGGACAACACAAGTAAACACAAAATGCAATTTGTAAATGAAGGTGTTTATTATTAAAGGTGAAAAAAAATCCAAACCATCATGGCCTTGTGTGAAAAAGTGATTGCCCCCCTTGTTAAAACATACTATAACTGTGGTTGTCCACACCTGAGTTCAATTTCTCTAGCCACACCCAGGCCTGATTATTGCCACACCAGTTCACAATCAAGGCATCACTTAAATAGGAGCTGCTTGACACAGTAAGGTCCACCAGAAGATCCTTAAAAGCTACACATCATGCCGAGACCCAAAGAAATTCAGGAACAATTGAGAAAGAAAGTAATTGAGATCTATCAGTCTGGAAAGGGTTATAAAGCCATTTCCAAAACTTTGGGAATCCAGCGAACCACAGTGAGAGCCATTATCCAAATAATGGCGAAGACATGGAACAGTGGTGAACCTTCCCAGGAGTGGCGGCCGCCCAAAATTACCCCAAGAGCGCGCAGCGACGACTCATCCAAAGAGGTCACAAAAGACCTTACAACAACGTCCAAAGAACTGCAGGCCTCACTTGCCTTAGTTAAGGTCAGCGTTCATGCCTCCACCATCAGGAAAAGACTGGGCAAAAATGGCCTGCATGGCAGAGTTCCAAGGAGAAAACCACTGCTGAGCAAAAGAACATCAAAGCTCGTCTCAATTTCTCCACAACACATCTTGATGATCCCCAAGACTTTTGGGACAACATTCTGTGGACCGATGAGACAAAAGTGGAACTCTTTGGAAGGTGTGTGTCCAAGTATATCTGGCGTAGAAGGAACACTGCATTTCATAAAAAGAACATTATACCAACAGTAAAATATGGTGGTGGTAGTGTGATGGTCTGGGGCTGTTTTGCTGCTTCAGGACCTGGAAGACTTGCCGTGATAAAAGGAACTATGAATTCTGCTGTCTACCAAGAGATCCTGAAGGAGAATGTCCGACCATCTGTTCGTGTACTCAAGCTGAAACGAACTTGGGTTCTGCAGCAGGACAATGATCTTAAACACACCAGCAAGTCCACCACCGAATGGCTGAAGAAAAACAAAATGAAGACTTTGGAGTGGCCTAGCCAAAGTCCTGACCTGAATCCTATTGAGATGTTGTGGTATGACCTTAAAAAAGGCCGTTCATGCTCGAAAACCCTCTAATGTAACTGAATTAGGACAATTCTGCAAAGATGAGGTGCGCCAAAATTCCTCCAGGACGCTGTAAAAGCCTCATTGCACGTTATCGCAAACGCTTGGTTGCAGTTGTTGCTGCTAAGGGTGGCCCAACCAGTTATTAGGTTTAGGGGGCAATCACTTTTTCACACAGGGCCATGATGGTTTGGATTTTTTTTCACCTTTAATAATAAACACCTTCATTTACAAATTGAATTTTGTGTTTACTTGTGTTGTCCTTGACTATTGTTTAAATTGGTTTGATGTTCCGAAACACTTAAGTGTGACAAACATGCAAAGGAACAGGAAATGAGGAAGGGGGCAAACACTTTTTCACACCACTGTAGTAGCCGAGATACATGTATTTTCTCCAGTACAGGCCTATAGTAGGAAAGTATGCGATTTGGGACGCGGCCGAACTCTCTTGTTCGCCGTAAAATGTAAAACTGACGTGTGTGATCGTGTCCTGTCGCAAAATGCGGTGAAAACTCCCACACGACGTTCATAATGTGATTAAGGTGTTTACATCTCTGTAGTACATGTCCATAATGCAACTAAAACAAGAGTACTCCACCTGTCTTAATTCAATTATTGCTTACTTCAATTCTGACCTTAATTAGATTAAGGTAACTAAAAATTGCTGTTTACATGGTAGTTTCTTAATTAGAGTATGGTATTAATTGGATTAAGAGTGGATTATTGTTGTCCATGTAAATGCAGCTATTGTCTCAAATCAAGTTGTAGAAACATCTCAAGGATGATCAGTGGAAACAGGATGCACCTGAGCTCAATATTGAGTATCATGGCAAAGGCTGTGAATACTTATGTACATGTGCTTTTTTTCTTTTTAATAAATTTGCAAAGATTTCAAACAAACCTCTTTCACATTGCCATTATGGTGTGTTGCTTGTAGAATTTTGAGGAAAATAATGAATTTAATCCATTTTGGAATAAGGCTGTAACATAAAAAAATGTGGACAAAATTAATCGCTGTGACTACTTTCCAGATGCACTGTATGTAATGGCTAACAATTCCTTCTCTTTTTGTGCGTATTTTGCTTCTGTAGCAGGGAGCACTCTAGATGAATAGGCCACGGACTGCCATTGGTCATTGTACTGCTGAACTAATACAACACCCAGGGCATACTGCAATGCATCAGCTGAAATTCTGCTACTTTTTCCAGGATCATAAAACATACACACTGGTTCTCCTGTGAATTCTTTTAATTTATTCCAGCAGCTTTCTTGTTTATGTGACCACATCCATTAGTTTTTCTGTTCCAGAAGACAGTGAAGTGGTGTGGGCTACACTGAGAGCTGAGGTATGACCTCTGAGGTACATTAATTCGAGATGTAATGAAGATAGGATGGATGCCAGTGCAGTTTAACAGTTTATTTAATGTGAGACACAGGCAGATAAATCCAAATCATGATCAGAAAACGTAATCCACAAACACGCAAGGGTCAGGCAATCAACAAACAGGCATACATGGGACAAAGCACGAATTAAGATCATGATCACGGAACACAGGGTCGATATACAAAACAAGAAACAAAGTATAGCGAGTAACTGGGAGTGGAGAAACCAGCGTGGACTGAATCAACTAATCTAACATAGAACATGACATGGAGGAAAGGGGAAACCGTGACACTGCACTTATATAACGCTTTTATCTAAGGTGCTTTACACTGTGTGTCATTCACCCATTCAAACACACACACATACTCACACACCTATGGTAAAAGAGGTGCCATGCAAGGCACTAACTTGCCACCGGGAGCAACTTGGGGTTCAGTTGCTTGCCCAAGGATACTTCGGTATGTTTAATCATGTGAGCCAGGAATCGAACTGCCAACCATACGATTAGCGGACAATCTGCTCTACCAGCTCAGCAACAACCTCCATTACCACATAATTACCATACCTAGAAAGCACCTAACATCCTCTTTGTTCTGTTGTCTGTTTATATTCTCTATGGCAGTTGTTTTTCTAGGATTAGACTTTATGCCGTCCACTGAAGTGATGTCTCCAAAATAGGTTAGTGACTTCAAAAGTAAGTGAATTCAAAGTAAGAATGTGAATTCAAAGTAAGCTTTGAATTCACATTTCTCATTGTTGAGCTTGAGGGTTGCTTTACGAGTCACTTCAAGTACCTAACACAGTCGGGCATCAGGCTCCTCTTTTGTATACTATGATGTCACCCATCATTGTTTCCATGCCCTGTATGTGCTCATACATCATTCTGATGGATTTTGACAACGACGACTTATCTACCTACATCTGCCAGAACCCTGAGGAGGCTTTTTGCCCCTGTGAATTGTGACATTATTTAGTCACGGGTAGGTAACTTGAAATGTTCCTTTTTGATTGCTATATTTAGGTCTCTTAACGAATCAAGACAGATTCGGAATAGTCTGTTTTTCTTTTTTCTTTTTTTTTTGCTCCTGCTTCCCGCCATCTGGGGAATGATCGAATGCGCGTTGGAAGCGTGTGAGGTGCTCTGTGAGAAGGGTCTGACCACGCCTCCTCACACCCACTCTGCCATGGCCCACTCCAGGGCGCGTCCGGAGAGTAGTTCGATGATCTGTGTCAATCGGCGCTCCTCCGGCATCTCCAGATTGTTTTCAAAGAATATATTGCACTGCAGCATGAAACCCTTACATTGTTCGGGCTCGGCGGCATAGCACTCTGATGTCGGCATGGCGGGCAGTGCACCACCGACGGGGCTGGTGCGAGTGCTGCGTGCGCAGTTAGATCATGTGCGCGGTGAGAAGCGGGAAGAAAGCCGGCAGCAGCGGGGGCCATGGGTTGCCCCTCGGTGACGCGAAGATGTTCCAGTTGTTCAATCTGCTCGTGTTGCGCGCTTATCACTTGACCTTTTTATTTTCAAACAAGTTCCCAGGCGTTTTTGAAAACCTTAGTGTTACTTCGCGCCACGTTGTTGTTACCAAGGTCTTAAATAACCTTGGGTGGCGCACAGGTGTTTGCACTCAGTATTCCGGTGAAATTGAGTGCAGGTGTGGCTGGGATGTGTAGTCCGCGCTGGCACGGTGGCCGCGAGTTCGCCGTGGCGTAACATTGGCGATGCTAGAAAAACCTACTTCTCCACCTTAATAGGAGATAACAAAAACAATTCTAGATTCGTATTAAACACATTAGCAAAATTAACTAGGAGTTAAACCACTACAGAGAAAACACTCAATCATTACATAGAAGTGAAGATTTCAGAAAATTTTCATTGGTAAGGTTGAAAATATTAGATATGTAAATACAGGCCATTAAAATAAAACGGGACAGTATTGTAACAAACCCCTTAGATGATAATGTAGCAATATCAGTGTTTTGCTCCGCTTAGAGAGACCGAACTAGCTACATTAATCTCTTCAGCCAAGTCATCAACTTGCATACTAGATCCTGTACCTGCATGTTTCTTTAAACAGAATTGTCGAGGAGTAATTGAACCACATATAAATATAATCAACAACCCTTAGCACTGGCTATGTGCATAAATGACTTAAATTAGCAGTTATTAAACCCCTGATTAAAAAACCTGACCTAGACCCCTCTCAACTGACCAGCTGTAGACCTATATCAAAACTCCCCTTCAACTCTAAGATCTTACAAAAGGTTGTAGCAAAGCAGTTATGCTCGTACTTACATAGGAATAACATTCATGAAATGTTTCAGTCAGGATTCAGACTTCATCGTAGCACAGAGACAGAGTGACAGTTTAATTAGTAAATGACCTACTACTGACCTCTGATCAGGGTTGTGCCTCACTGCTTGTGTTACTCGACCTTAGTGCAGCTTTTGATACTATAGATCACATTATTCTCCATGATAGATTAGAAAATGTTGTTGGCATTAAGGGAACAGTCTTCTCCTGGCTAAGGTCTCAAATGGATGGAGCTCAAGTCTCAAGTCTTCTCTACTAGGACTGCGGCTGCTCCGAAGACCATACAGACTTCATTTACATCCATACTGTACTATTTCACACTGTCTGTTGTTACCCAGATGAGGATGGGTTCCCTTCTGAGTCGGGTTCCTCTCAAGGTTTCTTCCTTTAAACATCTTAGGGAGTTTTTCCTTGCCACCGTCGCCACTCAGTGGCTTGCTCAGTTGGGATAAATTCACACCTTTAATATCTGTATACCGTGTTGATGTTTCTGTAAAGCTGCTTTGAAACAACGTCTATTGTAAAAAGCATTATACAAATAGAATTGAATTGAATTGAAAACTGAAGATTATTTTTTGGATGAGAGTAGAGGCTTTTTTTGAACCCTTCCAAAGTGAAGGGTCTACTGTGCAGAAAGTCTTAACACCAAGTTAGGACAGCTTCTAATGTGGAATGCATAATAGGCCAGTATCAGATGACCTGAGGGAGCATGATGGAGTGTAGGGATGGATAAGAGCCGCATTGTATGAGGGGGCTAGACCATGTAAGGTTTTGAAAGTGATAAGGAGAACTTTATATTGGATTGGATATCAAACAGGTAACCAGTGTAACCTGCAAGGACAGGAGTGATGTGTGATTTCATAGAATGAGAGGGAACCTTGGCTGCAGAATTCTGGATGTATTGCAATTTATTTATTGTTTTAGTAGGAAGACCAGAAAAGAGAGCATTAACCCAAGAACTAATGAAGGCATGGACAAGGGTTGGACAAGAATGGGGTGAAGTATAGCAATATTGCGAAGATGATAAAAAGCTGTTTTTGTGAGAGAGGAGATGTGAGAGTTAAAAGTGAGTGTGGAGTCAAAGATAATACCAAAGTAGTGGACAGTAGAAAAGGGTCTCACCAGGACACCATTAATAACAATTAACTGATCAGGAAGATGAGATAGAACATGTGGAGATGCTACTACTTACACATCTGTTTTTTCAGTACTGAGTTTGAGAAAATGCCAGGTCATAAAGGAATTAATGTCGTTGATACATTCAGACAAGGACATAGGAACTAATAAAGCTAAAATATAAATCATATGATTTTTCTATAGAAAAAGAAGGGTAAACAAAAACTATTAGTGTATATTCTATTAGGTAATAACTTTTATTATATTAATTATAATAAAAGTTGGCGCACAGGTTTCCTCCCCAGTCCAAAGACTTGCATGGTAGGCTGATCGGCGTGTCTATAGTGTCCATAGTGTATGAATGGGTGTGTGAGTGTGTATGTGATTGTGCCCTGCAATGGACTGGCACACTGTCCAGGGTGTATCCTGCCTTGTGCGCAATGCTCCCTGGGATAGGATCCAGGTTCCCCGTGACCCTGAAAAGGAGAAAGAATTAGAGGATGGATGGATGGATGGATGAATAATAAAAGTTTATTAATAAAAACATTCAAAAAGAATGTAAGATCTTAATTAGGAGAGAAGCTGAGAAGCAATTATTTTCTCCATTGCTTTAGCCAAGAAATGTATATAAGAAATACGGCGGTAGTTTTTAAGATCTGAGGGGTCCAAGTTAGGCTTTTTTAAAACTGGAATGAGTTCTGAAGGAACAAATCCAGTACTAAATGTTCTACTGATGAGGTGGGAAATAAGCACTGAGATAACAGGCAGGCAAAGCTTGAGTAAGGCAGTGGGGGCAGGATCAAGCTGACAGGAAGTAGAATTAGATTAATAATTAACTCCGAAACCACAGATGGAGTAGTGGGAATGAAATCAGTAAAGGTACCTATCTGGCTATGCTTGAGAAAATCCTGTAGCGAGTCTGGAGGGACAGTTGAAAGAAAGATTTGTAAATAGACTCAAGCTTATTTTGAAAGGAGTTAAGGAATGACTGACAGATTTCAGAAGAGGCAGAAATTAGAGGGCAGGAGAATTAATGAGGTTTTTTTTTATAGTAGAGGATTGTTTTGGGTCTAAAAGGGGCATTATTATTCAGATCAGAAAAGTAGGATGAGTGTGCCTCATTTAGTGCAGATTTGTAAGCCTGAATATAATCATTGTATATATCCAAGTGAACTGTAGGACCAGTCTTTTTGTAAAGATGCTCAAGGTTTTGTCCTACAGCTTTAAGAGCACAGAGTCCCTGTGTGTGAATTCATGGGGTGCTAATAATCGTGGCATGAATGTATTTAACAATTTTTTTTATTTTTTCCTTTCTTGTATTTATTTATTTATTTATTTATGTATTTATTTATATATGGGGGGCACTGTAAGTCCTTTGGTTGCATTTTCAAAATGTATTTCACCAGGTTCGTTCTTCCTTTGTGTACAAGTAAATGTATGAATAGACTTTTAACTAGAAGTACAATAAGTTGCCAACTTTCTTACACAGAAATGGTAAGCATAATGGCCAAGAACATTGTGATTAAAAAATTGTGGTTTCCCCACCATTTATTTAGTCCTTTGACTAAAGATTAATTGTAGTATCTGCTCTTGTCTGTTCAATATATTATATCAGAAGTGTCAAACTGAAATTCTGCCAGGGCCACATCAGCATTTCTGTGAGACCCTGAAGGGCCATAATCAACATCTCTATTTTTTTAAATTACTATTTAATGTTCCTTTTTAACAAGAGTAACTTAGGCTCTGAAATCATAATAGGATTTTGAAGGATTGAAGATTTGAAGGTACATGGCCCCGTCCATCGTCCCTTTGATGCGGTGATGTTGTCATGTTCCCTTAGCAAAAAATCAGCAGGGGCTCAAATACTTTTTTTCCCCTCACTGTGTGTGTGTGTGTGTGTGTGTGTGTGTGTGTGTGTGTGTGTGTGCATGTAATTCTACCCATAAGCAGTTAACACTTAGAAGTGATAGATTTAATTCAGCCAATTGGGCAGAGCAAGGGTGCTTATAATGTTTGTGAAATTTCAAATACAAAATATTTCTGATGGAATGTCTGAAAATTTCTAACGTAGACATGAGGAAATGTGAATTTCAGCTAGGCAATCATTTGTGTTCTCAGTGACTGGCTCAACAGAATTAGTTATGCAGTGAAACACTACAGTAGGTGTATTAGGCAGACTAGTTAAAATTTAAGTGCCACAAATAATTACCTCATATCCTGGTCTTTGTTAAGCTGTCATGTGTTACATGTGGCTGTAAGTCAAAATGGCAGTGACCTGGTGTGATGAGTGTAACATCAATGTGCAAGAGAGAGCAATTTTTTGGTCTGCACTAAGAGAGCAGCTGAAGCCACGGCACGCAGACATGATTATAATTATTATAATAATTATTATTATTATTATGTAGAATGGAAGAAGTTACAGTAGGGACATCAGGCACTAATGGAATTATTGGGATGACTAATTAAATGATTTTTAAAATTTTGTGTAGAATGTCATTCGCTTCCTCCAGCCTTAAACACTGATTAATGAGTGTGTTATATAGTGGATGACATGTCACAGCAAACCAGTGAATACATTTCCCATCCTGCACTGCACCCTACAAACATGGCTGCCATGGACTGCAATTCCCAGGACACTCACCTTCATTCGAATGACGCACACCAGCATTCAATTTCACAATCACGCCACACATTAAAGAGACTGTTCGAACACTAAGTCTTTGCAAAGTATACATGCAGTTGCTTTGTCTCTATTGTTTCCAAGCCTTGATACCGTGTTTGTTTAATTTGATTTTGACCTTGCTCACATTTCCGACCTTGTCTCTTTGCCTTGCCTAGTTTGGACTGTATGCCTGATTGCCTGACCTCTGCCTGTCTTTGTTTATTGATTTCTGCATGTTCCCTTGGACTGTTGTATTAAACTACCTAACATGCACTTGCTTCTGTCTCAGCAGAATTATTGACACAGTCACACCCTGCTGTAATAATGCTAGAATAACTGGGCATATCCCTTCACCCTTTTCTGAGGATGGATGGTATTGTTAACAAAGCATGGGATAACTATGTTTCACTTTAGCTTGATAAGGTGTTCATGTTATCTGCCCTGTCCATATTGCCCATAATGTGCCAGGTATTTAGTGAGTTCAGGATGAGGGACTCCACCATTGTTTTCAGATTTGGAGACTGCGAAACCCATCATTAATGTGAGTGACATGTTCAATTTATGTATCAGATAAATGCCTAGTAAATTAAAAGGTGAATAATCATCAGGTGATTTACTGTAACACGCAGTGGGAGTACATGTGGACACTGAACTGGAACCCCATCAATTTCCACAGATTTATGATATTGGTACTGTGACTGTTCCTTCATACTGGCTACAGCATGCACTGCAACTTCTCTTATAGCCCTGTGTTGCTCTTATTTCTTTTTTTGGTCTATGTAGGGTTACTCACATGTTCTTTGATTTCTCCAGCACTTAATACCATTCAACCCCTCAGACTGGGTGACAAGCTCTTGCAGATGGGTGTGGATGCTCACCTAGTATCCTGGATTGCAGACTATCTGACAGAGCGGCCACAGTTCGTCAGACTGAAGGACTGCCTCTCTGACACTGTGATCAGTAGCACCGGAGCTCCACAGGGAACAGTGCTCTCTCCAGTTCTGTTCACCCTGTACACGTCTGACTTTTGCTACAACACAGAGTCATGACACATGCAGAAGTTTTCGGATGACACTGCAATTGTGGGGTATATCAGGGATGGGCAGGAGGAGGAGTACAGGAGCCTGGTGGAGGACTTTGTGCAATGGTGCAAACTTAACCACCTACAACAACACAACACTGCTAAGACCAAGGAGATGGTGGTAGATTTATGGAAGTCTAAGCCTGCTCTGCTGCCAGTCACCATTGAGGGGGTAAAGGTGGAGGTGGTAAACACAAGTATCTGGGAATACATTTGGACAATAAACTGGACTGGTCAGTCAACACTGAAGCACTCTACAAGAAAGGGCAGAACAGGCTGTCCTTCCTGAGGAGGCTGCGGTCCTTCAATGTCTGCAGCAAGCTCCTCTGGATGTTCTACCAGTCTGTTGTTGCTAGCGTTCTCTTCTAAGCTGTGGTATGCTTGGGAGGAAGCACTAAGAAGAAGGATGCTGGACGACTGGACAGGCTGATAAGGAAAGCTGGCTCTGTTGTGGGAGCGGAACTGGAGTGTATCACTTCAGTGTTAAACAAAAGGACCCTGAGCAAATTGATTAATATTTTGGACAATGACTGTCATCCACCCCATAACACTATCATAAAGCAAAAGAGCTTGATCAGTTGGAGGCTACGCTCACTGCCATGCACAACTGACAGGCAGAGGAAGTCTTTTGTCCCTAGGGCTATACAACTCTTCAATGCTTCATTTAAAGGAAGAGGTGAGATAGACTTCTCTGCATAGTCTATCTGCCTCTTCAACTTTTCATACATTCTCATACACTTCCATGACCTCTTACAACAATGTTGTGTACTGGCTCCCTGTGGACTGATGTGTACTTGCACTGGCTCACTGTGTGACTGTTTTACTGTTTACACTGTTTATCGACTATATAAGCCCACATGTACAACCCCTACCTCTATTTCCCAGTGGATCCTTGATTTGGTATATTTTACCGTTCTTTATTAGCCATTTATTTTAGCATCCTGCTTATACTTTATTGTATGTTGTATTGTGTGTGATGTCTTGAGCTACTGGGAAATTGAATTTCCCCTTGGGGATCAATAAAGTATCTATATAGCTATAGTTATATAGATAGATACTTTGTTGATCCCCAAGGGATGAACATTTCTGCTATACATTTCTAATGACCATTTCCGCTAAACATTTCTGTTGAACAGTTCTGCTAAGCCTTTCTAAATCGCCTTTTCTGTTCTGTCCTCCCCTCCCTTTCCCAAAAATAGAACCAGATTGAGCAACAGCAGTAAACATTCACAGGTTGTTTTTCTTTTTATACAAAGGAAAACAAAATGAAACCCACCCCTCCGGCCCATAATGGCTACCCATTAACTGTCGCTGGTTATGTGATTGATTGATTGATTGATTGATTGATTGATTGATTAGATTAGATAGATAGATAGATAGATAGATAGAAATTCCTAAACTAAGTTATACTTGATCTATTGTTTCTTCGATTACAAGATATCTTCACCCTAATAAATCCTCATATTGATTCTCTCTCGAAAGATGCAAATGGTAAATGGTGCACTTATATAGCACTTTTATCCAAAGCTCTTTACATTGGTTCTCATTCACACACACACTTACACACTCACACACCAATGGTAGCAGAGCTGCCATGCAAGGCGCTAACTTGCCATCGGGAGCAACTTGGGGTTCAGTGTCTTGCCCAAGGACACTTTTGCATGTGGAGTCATCCGGGCCGGGAATCGAACCGCCAACCCTACGATTAGTGGACAACCCACTCATGTGTTATTATTCCCTTTCATTTGTCTTTGTCTTTTCAATCTTTATCCACTTAAATTCTGGATCTCTTACTTGCTCCATACACATAAACCACCAAACAATCAAGCCACCTGTACCACACTCAAAAATTACTCCGACCGTTCATAAATATCCATCCATCCATCTTCAACCGCTTATTCCTGCTTCAGGGTCGCGGGGAACCTGGAGCCTATCCCAGGAAGCATCAGGCACAAGGCGGGGTACACCCTGGACAGGGTGCCAGTCCATCGCAGGGCACCCGTTCATAAATATGACACATTTCAATTGTTCTTCACTTTCTGTAAATATATCAATTTCAGGATTATTTACCCCTCTCAAATCCAAATTGTACTCCCCGATCTAGGTAAATGTTTACCCACACTCCTACTGGTATCATTACCCAAGGTAATTGATCCTAGATCCTAGCTAGTTCCAAAATTGTGTCACTCAGAATGGATGTTTTCCAGTTTCTTCCCACTATAACCTCCCAGTTAACATATGGTCACTCAATACTCCCCTCCTCTATGTTAGTGAGTTGTGTTATGTTTTATTTATTTTTTTCAAGTTTAATTTTTATTGAACATTTCTGCTGAACACTTCTGATGACCATTTCTGCTATACATTTCTAATGACCATTTCTGCTAAACATTTCTACTGCACCTTTCTGCTAAGCCTTTCTAAATCGCCTTTTCTGTTCTGTCCTCCTCTCCCTTTCCCAAAAATAGAACCAAATTGAGCAACAGCAGTAAACATTCACAGGTTGTTTTTCTTTTTATACAAAGGAAAACAAAATTAAAATTAAACCCACCCCTCCGGCTCATCATGGCTACCCATTAACTGTCGCTGGTTTTAAAGATATTGTAAAATTCAACAACAGGAACTAACTTTTAAGTGGGAAGTGTCTGCAACTCCATAAAGTATGCAATAAAGGGATGCCATTTATGAAAAAACTTGTCTGTATAACCATTCATCGTATATCTTATTTTCTCCAGTTTCAGAAAAAAACATCACGTCCTTTATCCACTGGGAGATAGATGGGTATTTAGCAGACTTCCAATGCAAGAGTAGGGAACGTCTTGCTAGTGTTATGGTTTATTAACATTGACTTTTTATTTTCTTCATTTAAAGGAAGCATTTTCCCTAATAAATCTTAATACCAGCTCTCCCCAAAAACATGTTCTTGACCCTCTTGCTTTTTATAATATGCAAACTCTGCTCTCTGTCTTCTTGTATTTCCATTCACCTTTCAGAAGTGTCCAGAAATGTTGAGGACTCCCAAATGCTTCTTTAAATAGCCAGGTCTCATTTGAGAAAAGCCCTGTGTTCTCTCTTAGTTTTCGGGTATAATGGTTATTACTAGTTCTATTAGGGTAGTGTGCCATTCTAATATTAACTCTCCTTTTGCTGTTCTCCTATGCCTTGTCCAGAGTACTCATCTTAATGCTGGGGATATTTCAAGCACAGGGTTATTTATATTCTTGCCTGTTTCTCCTTTACCTCATTCGTAACCCCTCTCTTCACCTTTTATTAGGAAGCGTTCCACTAGTCTACCAATAGGTAGCCTTACACTGTACAATCTACAAATAGAAATTTTCTTCCTTATTTAATAGCTTTTCTCAGTATCCTACCAGTAGAAGAGTCAAATTCCTCTATTCTAGGATGATTCATTGTGAGTGCTAACCTAAAGTTTACAAACCCCAATGATATTAATGAATAATAATCCCGATAATGTGGAACTGAAAAATAGAATATGTGAGGACATCTAATCTACAGATTGCTAAACAGTGACTGAGTCTACGCATCTGGGTCACAACAGTGTGTGTCCAACCAACACGCAAAACAAATTTCTAGAGAGATTCCTAATACTCGCTACACTCTCAAAGTCAACACACTCTCTATTGTTATTGGATTTGGCAGTAAGCACACCATCACACACAAATAAGCACACTCCTAGGGCCACTCAGAGACACAAGGCCACACACTCAATCATGCATATTTTACACGGTCACTTTTCAAAATAATGTTAACTCTTACAGGAAACACACACACACATACAGGATCCTGTTAGTCACTCTTCACACAAAGATGATCAATCCTCTGTCAAAGCAAAATATATTTTACACAAGTTCATGGGTTATTCAAGAGAAATTTTTAACCATCTTTAACAACATCGATGACAATTAGGATTGTTTAGACAAAACCTCTTGATTACAAGGGAAGCAATTAAACAAATGTATAAACTGCCTATAGTACCAATTCCTTGGCTCTGTAGTTTTTGACTCATACACACAGAAACTGCAGCTTTTCCTATTCATGTAAAAATCTTCTACCTCATGTTTAAACACACTACAACAGATCTATACACCTTTCTTACACACTTCCTTTCTCCAACACAAAAGACCTAATCCATACATTCACAAAATGTCACACATCGGTCATACAGTGGTGTGAAAAAGTGTTTGCCCCCTTCCTCATTTCCTGTTCCTTTGCATGTTTGTCACACTTAAGTGTTTCGGAACATCAAACCAATTTAAACAATAGTCAAGGACAACACAAGTAAACACAAAATGCAATTTGTAAATGAAGGTGTTTATTATTAAAGGTGAAAAAACCCAAACCATCATGGCCCTGTGTGAAAAAGTGATTGCCCCCTAAACCTAATAACTGCTTGGGCCACCCTTAGCAGCAACAACTGCAACCAAGCGTTTGCGATAACGTGCAATGAGGCTTTTACAGCGTCCTGGAGGAATTTTGGCCCACTCATCTTTGCAGAATTGTCCTAATTCAGTTACATTAGAGGGTTTTTGAGCATGAACGGCCTTTTTAAGGTCATACCACAACATCTCAATAGGATTCAGGTCAGGACTTTGGCTAGGCCACTCCAAAGTCTTCATTTTGTTTTTCTTCAGCCATTCGGTGGTGGACTTGCTGGTGTGTTTAGGATCATTGTCCTGCTGCAGAACCCAAATTCGTTTCAGCTTGAGTACACGAACAGATGGTCGGACATTCTCCTTCAGGATCTCTTGGTAGACAGCAGAATTCATAGTTCCTTTTATCACGGCAAGTCTTCCAGGTCCTGAAGCAGCAAAACAGCCCCAGACCATCACACTACCACCACCATATTTTACTGTTGGTATAATGTTCTTTTTATGAAATGCAGTGTTCCTTCTACGCCAGATATACTTGGACACACACCTTCCAAAGAGTTCCACTTTTGTCTCATCGGTCCACAGAATGTTGTCCCAAAAGTCTTGGGGATCATCAAGATGTGTTGTGGAGAAATTGAGACGAGCTTTGATGTTCTTTTGCTCAGCAGTGGTTTTCTCCTTGGAACTCTGCCATGCAGGCCATTTTTGCCCAGTCTTTTCCTGATGGTGGAGGCATGAACGCTGACCTTAACTGAGGCAAGTGAGGCCTGCAGATCTTTGGACGTTGTTATGGGGTCTTTTGTGACCTCTTGGATGAGTCGTCGCTGCGCTCTTGGGGTAATTTGGGGCGGCCGGCCACTCCTGGGAAGGTTCACCACCGTTCCATGTCTTCGCCATTTGTGGATAATGGCTCTCACTGTGGTTTGCTGGATTCCCAAAGCTTTGGAAATGGCTTTATAACCCTTTCCAGACTGATAGATCTCAATTACTTTCTTTCTCAATTGTTCCTGAATTTCTTTGGGTCTCGGCATGATGTGTAGCTTTTAAGGATCTTCTGGTGGACCTTACTGTGTCAAGCAGCTCCTATTTAAGTGATGCCTTGATTGTGAACAGGTGTGGCAATAATCAGGCCTGGGTGTGGCTAGAGAAATTGAACTCAGGTGTGGACAACCACAGTTATAGTATGTTTTAACAAGGGGGGCAATCACTTTTTCACACAGGGCCATGATGGTTTTGATTTTTTTTCACCTTTAATAATAAACACCTTCATTTACAAATTGCATTTTGTGTTTACTTGTGTTGTCCTTGACTATTGTTTAAATTGGTTTAATGTTCCGAAACACTTAAGTGTGACAAACATGCAAAGGAACAGGAAATGAGGAAGGGGGCAAACACTTTTTCACACCACTGTATATCATAGAAGATAGTGATTTCTCCTAATGCAAGTCATGCTGCCTTCTACCCAAGTGGAACCTCTCTCAATAAGGACACCCTTTGCCCACTCACCCACTGAGAGAAATCCAACCACGTGCACCAAAGACACGAACACCAAAAAAACAAAAATTGGAGCATTCACTGCTTGGACCAATATGGTGTTTACGATACCTTGAGTTGGCGACAATGGATACAGAGTATCTCACAGCACGTCATGGGTGGCTCACGGCCCAGTAGACCAAGCTTTTGACAAGGAATTCACTCAGAAGAGAAACAACAGACCTACAGCCCCCAGACTAAGGTCAATCACACAGAAAAAGGAAATAAAGGCAGAAGAATTTTTTTTAAATAGCAATCAGTGCAAATGACAACTCATTAAACTTAATTTTGTACTTCTTGCACCTACGCCTCTTACTTGGTACCCTGGGGTGACACCCTCCTTACTAGGGTGCTTTTACATCTTCTGTGTACAGTCCTTATGAGTAACTTGTTCTCCTAGCAGGATTAAACAATTTTCTTCTCTTATTCTCTTTTAATCTGTTTTTTCAGTAAACTTCTTTGACTTTATATTATATTATCCATCAAGGCCCTCTTAACTATATCCTGCATACATTTTACACCTCTTTTGAGATCCCCCCGAAGAAGCATAAAAGTGTTCCTACCAAGTAACAGGGCACAGGTGAATGGCGCTACATGGTGGCCCATTAGGAGGTAGTTTATAACATTGCAATGCGTTAGCATTGTTAACAAATAACTGGCTATCACAAACATTACATGGAGCATAACATTAGCTGGTTTCATGGCAACAATGCAGCTGCCTCAAATATAATATAGGACTGTCTTTCGGGTGCTTCGCCAAATTCCAGGTGTTTCCTCGCTTTGTTTGAAATGAACGATAGCATCAGTTGCACACTAGTATCAGGGCATCAACTATATGTTTGTTGTCATCCACCTCTAATACGAAGTATTTACATATTTGACACTTACCACCTTGCCTCTCAAGGAGTCTGGGCAGAGCTAAACTTTTTGTAGTTTTCCCCGTGTGTAAAAACAAAAAGTTTTCACTTTTTGTACTATTTTCTGTAGTTTTTCCTGTGTGTTTGTAGATCTTCTTCTTCTTCTTCTTCTTCTTCTTCACCACTTGTGGACCTACTAAAACAATTATGTGTATTTGCTGCCCCCTTCAGTTCCAGAAGAATTGCAACCTCTGTACCTTCCTACTAACGATACCTAAGCTACTACAGAAAAACAAGTACTGTCACGTTTTAAGACTATTGGTACCAAAGTATTGGTTCTTATGACATCCCTACTTGGAGCTAGTATATGAGCCCAACTAAGAAAGATGCACCAGACACTCTTCACACCTTGTAAGAGTTATGCAATTCTACAAAATGATATGCATTAGATAAAGATGATTGCGTGGGAATAAACTGGTAATACACCCGCATCTACAGATTTATACAATTATTTTAGTTGTAGGGAAAATTTGCTGTTTGGTTTAAATTGTTGTTTTCTCTACCATTATATGTAACTAAAATTAGCTGTTTAATCTAACCTATTACATTATCTACCAAATATGTAGGATAGACTACCAGATCAACTTGAAAAGGGAAATTTCCAAATTTGACTAATTTAGTTCATCCATTCGTCTAGCGGTAAGTTGAACTGGGTGTATTTATTAATTATGCATTAGATATTACCTCAGTAGCTCCGGTAATAATATCCTACATACAGTGAGACATTATTTAGAAGGGCTTTTGACACAGTTAGATTGATGTACAGTGGAATAGGGTTATTAAAATAAAGTTAAACTAACTGTTAAATTGTGGTAGTTAAATTATAGTATGGAGCAGATCACCTCAATAGCAAACATTATGCATTTCCTATTTTGTTCCTGTGGTTGATACAGATCATGAATTAGGACATTTTATGTAATTACATTTACATACAATGGACTACACTAGTTAAATGAAGTGAAACTAAACAGTATATTTAAATGACTAATTCCAGAGTGCAATGATTATCACACTATACACATATCAAATAAACTACAAACAGTCACTATACTAGTGAACTGTGTAATATTATAAGAAGATTCAACAAAATGTGGACATTGATAAACTGTATTATGTATATTCAATATCTGTTTTGAATATTTTATTTTCATAATTGATTATTACTCTACCTTTGACATTTCAAATGAAATATAGGCAGGATGTAGAAGATAAGTTGAGAGATTGAAGTCAGAAATGACGTGACTATGTTAAAGAAGGTGGAGCTAGATGTGGTGAGATAATGTTTAGACAGTTTCACAGAGATACTACCATTTATATCTACTGTAACAGAGACATTCACAACAATCATGTTACTTTTCTTTGTTTTTGTAGTTGTTAAAAACATTGGTAAGTTTGTTATATAATACACAAACTTTAGGTGGATGCTGGAGATTTGTATGGATACCTAAACATGATGATTCAGTTGGTTAAAAAATGTCCTTAAATAATGAAAATTTAAATGTTTGTCTTGTTGCAATATCATTACAGCAGCTGCTGTTGACACCAGCATTACACCAGACCAAACCATCATATCTTCAAGTGAAGGCAACAACACCACACTGACCTGCACATATGATGACTCGGCTAGATATCTCCATTGGTATAGACAAAAGCCTCAATCAGGACCAGAGTTTCTGCTGCTGATTCTTGTATCTTCAAATGATGTCACAAAAGCTAAACAGCCTGACCCAAGATTATCTATCAGACTTCGTAAAAATGAAAAGAAAGTAGATCTGGAGATCTTTCCTGCTGCAGTATCAGACTCTGCACTGTACTACTGCGCCCTGCAGCCCACAGTGACACAAAACTCAAACAGACTGTACAAAAAGTGAAGCTTGATAATAATCTAAAAGTGATGCTTTTTTTTCTCAGGAGGGGGAGCTAATTACTTGTTTCACTCAAATACAGTTTTCTTTCTTATTTTCCAAATTTTTATGTTCATTTGCTTTGAATATCTACAATCATCTTTGTAGCTGTAACAATAATGCTTATTGTTAGAATGATTATTTATTTATTTATTTTTAAGTTACACTACGAAGATGTAAAACCAAGTTCAATCACTTTAAAATGCATAAATAATTTAAAACTATGGATGTAACAACTTATATAATAGCACATGATCCAGCACACTGATTAGTGTTCCTCAGACATCTGTTTGTGTTATACTATGTGTTATTTGGATGCAGAACTGACAACATAATAGAAAAGGATTATCTGATCTGATTGCTTGAGGAGGCACATGTTGAGTATACATTGCTGTGCTTCCTGAGGCTCTAAAGCCTGTGACAGGAAACAATTTCTGGTTGTAATGGACAGGGTTGCTCCATTCCAAACGCTCACTATGCCTATTTGCAAAACTACTACAGTAATAATGAAATTAAATGTTGTTCATTCATTTCTCTTTTTTTCTTCTTCTTCTTTTTTTTTATTGTGGCTGAGGTAGCTATGTTACACTAAAATCTGTTATAGGATATTCTAAGCAATTTCAGAGAATTGTGCAAAATAATGCCAATAATGAGTGGCCACCACACAAGATGGTTGGGTCTGCTTACACACACCACCTCACAGTGGAGCAGCTGCAATGGAAACGGAAGCAAACAACACTGCATGAAAAACCACACCAGTTAACCACATTACCTGACTGAAATGTAAATTATTTTTAATTATGAATACGTTATATGTACCTCCATTCATATAGTGTTTCAGTATTTACAAGGAATCTTTTGCTCATATATTGGAAAATGTATATTGTATATTGGAAATTGAAACATGCTGCTCATACAAATGGTTTTTGGGTCAATAACGGCAAAATAATAAACCTAAACATTAGATTAAAATTGAATGTCTAGACTTTTTTTCTACCTAATCTGAAACAGCACTATGCACCATCGAATGGCACACACCAATTGATATTTTCAGGCATTCACAGTAAGTATCTACAATATACAGAAATCTGAAATCTATTTCCAGGTGTTGGAAATGACACAAGCTGGCAAAATCACCAGTGTTCATATAACACTGAATGCACACCTACAGTGTTTATATAAGTCCATTGGACACAAATGAATGCTCTGGGTGTTAATTCAACACTAGGGATTTTACGATGTATGATAACTCAAATAACCACAATTTATAACTATGGTGAGCAGAAAACTCAGAATTTCAGAATGCACAACAATAGTTAAGTTGGATGGGCTACAACAGCAGAAGTCCACATCAGATCCCACTTCTGTCAGCCAAGAACAGTGGGAAGAGACTCAATGAAACTGGACAGTTGGAGATTTATTTATTTAACATGCCTCACAGAAATATATGGTTCTATGTAAATCTTCTACCTATTGATTAGAAGATTCTATACTTTAGGATTAGGTTTCCATTAATAACTATTTTAAGAATCATGGTAGCCCACTAATAATGATG
Organism: Ameiurus melas; assembly: GCA_012411365.1. Classification (NCBI taxonomy): domain Eukaryota; kingdom Metazoa; phylum Chordata; class Actinopteri; order Siluriformes; family Ictaluridae; genus Ameiurus; species Ameiurus melas. The sequence continues at coordinate 35,264,240 of CM022756.1, read as the reverse complement.
TATGTGTTACTACATCCTTTTTCCATTTGAAGCAGTATTCTAAAGTGAAAAGCATTATAACTCCCTAGTAATGACTTGAGTGTTACCAAATCATTCAGATGGAATTGTTATCCAAAACCTTACAAAAACCTAAATATCTAACAATGACTTCAGTGTTTGGTTGCACATGATATTTATTCACCATAACTGAAAAAAAAATCAACAGTGTGATAGCTGGCAATGAGGTCACACATTAGTGAATGGTGATGTGTTCCTTCTCTCACACATATCTGAATGTTCCTGTATTCCCCTTATTGTCATCCTCCACACATTTTCTTTAGCTTTTTTGTTTCAGTTCACTTGTTTACATATTGGTAATCACATATTTAGACTTAGACTCAGTTTAAGTTTCATTCAAATACTTTATTAATTCCAGTGCATCATTTAGCTAGTTGGAGTTCACACATGCACACATTCTAGTTTATGTTGTACTGTACACATTTTTGTTAATACTGTTTTCTTTTAGGTAAGTTACCATTGCATGGGAGGAGCTGAGGTGTGAATGACTGGTGTATAGTGGCTGCGAAATCTCCAATAGCGGGTCCATGCACAGAAAGGACCAGCATGCCGCATTCATTGTAATTTTTATTTCCCTCTGCCAGTACCAAAAGGCAGATTGACTGTGGGGAGAGTGGGGTGTTTTGTGTTAGTTTCTATACTTTCTTATTCATAATTATGTATTTCTATTTCTTAATTTATTTTTCTTGATTTATTTGTTTATATCTTGATTTTAATTATTCAGCTGGCCTTGTCTTTATTGATGTATTTTGAAGTTTCTAGTATTTTGTTTCCGCGGTGTGTCTAAAGTGGATTAGTCCATCTGTATAAATGTGACTCTGTTGGTTCATTTGTTAGGTCAGTTTGGTGAGTTTAGATAGTTACAGTTACATTTACATAGCGCTTTTCTTGACACTCAAAGCACTTTACATAGGGGGCTGTCACCAGGTTGTGAGAGGGCACAAGCGCGGGTGTCACCGGGTGTAGAAACGGCACAATCGCGGGAGCGGAAGACAGTAAAGCAATGCGGGGCTATGAATCTATGGGCAGTGTAGAACGTAAGACGTGTAAGGTTCAGGCGATCGAACGAACGAGATAAACGGGGCGAGACAGAGACGTAGTCGAAAACTGTAAGTAAGCGTCGAGGTAAACTAGGAAGTCAATCTAAGTAGAACAGCTTGGTATCGCAGAGAAACAAGGTCGCTAAGCGTATATTTCACAATGACTCTGTGGCAAGTGATTCTCTAAATACTAGTAGAGGGTGGGCGTGTGCGTGTGTGATTGGCAGCAGGTGTTTCAGATCAGAACTCCGGGGACTTTGAGCGCATTCGCGAGGGGGTGCGCGGGCGGCATTCTGGGATCTGGAGTTCTGATCTGACGGAGCTGTGATAGAACACCCCCCCCCCAAGGGGCTCACTCCGGGAGCCAACCTCCCTCTTGGCCTACCCCAGGGTCGTGGGCCTGGGAGTTCAGGATGCGTGGCGTGAAAGTCCTTGGTTAGTTCGGGATCTAGAATGTCCTGTCGGGGGACCCAGCATCGCTCCTCAGGCCCGTAAGCCTCCCACTAGACCAGATACTCCAACTTGCCCTGTCTACGTCAGGACCTGAGAATTCTCTTGACGAGGTACGACGGTTGTCCCTCGATCTTGAGTGGTGCAGGTGGAACAATGGCGGTTGGTATCCAAGCACGCACTAGAAGGGTGTAAGTTTGGTGGCAGTGAATTCTGGGCATACTTGGCCCATGGCAAGAACTGGTTCCAATCCTCCGGATTATGGGCGCAAAAGGTACGGAGAAGGCGCCATAGTTCTTGGTTGACTCTTTCTACTTGTCCGTTGGCTTGAGGATGGTAGCCAGATGTGAGATTAACAGTAACTTCTAACTTAGTCATAAAGCTTGACCATACCCGTGACGTGAACTGTGGACCTCGGTCGCAAACAATTTCTTCTGGTATGCCGAAGTATCGGAAGACGTGCTGGAACAGTAGTTTGGCAGTCGTGAAAGTGGTGGGAAGAGCGGGCAACGGGATTTGGAGAACCGGTCCACAGCCACCAGAATTGTGGTGTTCCCTTGGGATTTGGGCATATCAGTAACAAAGTCGATGGAAATGTGAGACCAGGGACATTCAGGTGTGGGCAACGGCATTAGTTTTCCTGCGGGAAGGGTTCTCGGCACTTTATTCTGAGCACATGACAAACAGGAAGCCACTACCGCTCTAATGTCCTTTTCCATGTGAGGCCACCAGTATCTCTCTTGGAGGAGATGGAATGTCCGTTGTGCCCCAGGGTGCCCTGTACCCAGTGCCGTGTGTGCCCAAGTGATAAGTTCTGACCGGTATTCCTCTGGTACAAATAGCTTGCCGGAAGGACAGTTGACTGGTACTCTTGATGATGGAACTTCCTCTAATTTCTGATTCAAATCCCACTCTAACGCGTTGATGATGCAGACTGGCTTGATGTATTCATCCTGGTCATGGGCACGTTCAGACTGGTCGTGGCGGGAGAGGGCGTCTGCCTTTACGTTCCTGGATCCGGGGCGGTAGGACAGAGTAAAGTCAAATCTGGTGAAGAACAGAGCCCAACGTGCTTGGCGTGAATTTAGCCTTTTGGCAGTGCATATATCCTCCAAGTTCTTATGATCAGTGAAAATAACGAAGGGGTGTGTCGCTCCTTCTAACCAATGCCTCCACTCCTCCAATGCCAGTTTTATGGCTAGGAGTTCTCGATCCCCTACGTCATAATTTCTCTCAGCGGGATTAAGCTTCCGGGAAAAGAATGCTACTGGATGGAGCTTGGGTCTTTCTCCAAACATTTGGGAAAGGACTGCTCCCACTCCGGTTTCAGATGCGTCTACCTCCACAATGAATGGACGGGCAGGATCCGGATGTTTGAGGATGGGGGCAGTGGTGAAGGCTTTCTTAAGTTGTTCGAAGACGGATTGAGCATTGGAGTTCCAGGCTAGGCGCTTGGGTTTTCCCCTAAGCATGGCTGTGAGGGGGCTAGCGATGGTACTGAAGTTCCGGATGAATCTTCTGTAAAAGTTGGTGAACCCCAAGAAATGTTGCAGCTCCTTAACGGTAGTGGGCATGGGCCACTCCACTACGGCCTTTACCTTAACCTGGTCCATGGAAACTCCCTCTGGGCTAATTACGTATCCCAAAAACGAGATGGAGGTTTTATGGAACTCACACTTTTCTGCTTTGACATATAACTGGTTCTGTAGTAACCATTGTAGAACCGCACGAACGTGGATGATATGGTCCTCCAAGGAGTTGGAGTAGATGAGAATGTCATCTATGTAGGCAATGACGTATTGGCCCAGCATGTCACGCAGTACGTCATTGATTAAGCATTGTAATACTGAGGGCGCGTTTGAAAGTCCATATGGCATAACCAGATATTCATAATGGCCGGAGAGCGTGCTGAAACCGGTTTTCCATTCGTCTCCCTCCCGAATCCGAATAAGGTTGTAAGCACTGCGTAAATCCAGCTTGGTGAATATAGTGGCTGTGCGTAACTGCTCCAGGGCGGACGGTACGAGAGGTAAGGGGTAACGATACTTCACACAGCACCGGTTTAGCCCTCGATAGTCAATACATGGGCGTAACCTGCCCCTTTTTTCCTCCACAAAGAAAAACCCCGCAGACGCTGGGGAGGTAGATGGCCGGACATAGCCTTGGTGCAGTGCTTCCTGGATATAGTCCTCCATGGCCCGTTGCTCAGGGAGAGATAAAGGATAAACCTTCCCCAGTGGAGGTGTTGCACCGGGCAGTAAGTCAATGGCGGGCCGGGATGTTGTATTGACGCACTGTTTCCTGGTCAATGAAGTTCCCCGCCGCGCCGGAGTCAATAAGTGCGTCTAAAATACAAGACACCTTAGAGTATTCCAAGACAACGGGAATGATCAATGCACCCTGAGTTATGTACCGGGCAGGAGAATCAGGACGTACCTTAGGAGGCGTAGTGCTTAAACCGGGATTTTCCTGACGAGGTTTACGCGGTCGGCGAGGGCACTGTGATATGATGTGGTCCCTCGCATCACAGTAGAAACAGAGGTGCTCCCGGCGTCGTCGCTCACGTTCTTGTGGGTTTACTCGTGCTTTCTCCAACTGCATGGGCTCCTCAGGGCTCTCCGTTAAGGATCTCTCTGCCTTGGTTCGTATTGGCCTGCGTTTCCGTAAAAGACGGTCCAGATGGATGGCCATGGTGATAAGTCCATCAAGAGATGACTCATCGTTGCGACAGGCGAGCTCCTTGGTGATGTCGTTTAGCCCACGTCGAAACATTGTCTTAAGCGCAGGCTCATTCCATCCACTCTGTGCTGCCACCATACGGAATTCCAGAGCATAATCCCCCACGCTGCGTGGACCCTGGACCATGGATAGTAACTCCTCCCCTGTCTCTCGGTTATCTGGTGAATAATCGAACACGGTGCGAAAACGTGCAATCACTTGGTCATACCTGGTGATATTGTTCCCTTCCCATTTCACAGTGGCCCATAGTAGAGCTCTCCCGGTAAGGAGCTCCATGAAGTGAATGATTTTCCTCTCGTCCGGTAGTTCGGGGTAGGTGGAAAAGAACAGGGAGCATTGCAGAAGAAATCCTCGACAACGTGCAGGATCCCCATCGTATTTCTCCGGGGATGAAGGAGTTGGTAAGCGGGTGGGCGTGGTCGCGGGAGGTAGTGCGGCTTGGTTTAACTGGGCTACCTGCGCATGTAATTCGTTGAGGTGTTGATCATGTTCACTAATTATCCTGCCGTGTCCCTAGATGGCGCGAGCCATTTGGGGATCTCCCACTGTGTCCATCAGTAGGCGAAGTATTCTGTCACGGGGTGTAGAAACGGCACAATCGCAGGAGCGGAAGACAGTAAAGCAAGGCGGGGCTATGAATCTATGGGCAGCGTAGAACGTAAGACGTGTAAGGTTCAGGCAATCGAACGAACAAGATAAACAGGGCGAGTGACTCTGTGGCAAGTGATTCTCTAAATACTAGTGGAGGGGGTGTGTGTGTGAGCGTGTGTGATTGGCAGCAGGTGTCTCAGATCAGAACTCCGGGGACTTTGAGCGCATGCGTGTGTGCGAGGTGCGCGTTGCATTCTGGGATCTGCTGTTCTGATCTGATGGTGCTGTGACAGCGGGAGCGGATGACGGGAGAACAATAACAATCCGTGAATGTCTAGGTAGCTCGAGTCAAAGAAACAGGCAAAGGTCAGGTGATCGGGTTCGATGAACAAACAGGACAAAACAAAGACGTAGTCGAAAAGCCGTGGCAGAGGCCGAGATATACCGGGAAATAACAACAATGTAGAAGTGCTTGGTATCGCAGAGGAACAGAGGTTGCTAAGCGTATACTTCGCGATGTGTCCAAGGTGAGTGATTCCTTAAATACTAGCTGGGATTGGGCGTGTGTGCATATGGGTGTAACAGGTGTCTCAGATCAGAACTCCGGGGACTTTGAGCGCATGCGTGCGTGTGAAGTACGCGTTGTGTTCTAGGATCTGGAGTCCTGATCTGACGGAGCTGTGACAGGGGGCGGTCTGCTCAACCACCACTAGTGTGTAACATTCACCTGGATGTTGCGATGGCAGCCATAGTGCACCAGAACGCCCACCACACACCAGCTATTAGTGGTGGTAGAGAGTGACGTAACCAATTCAGAGATGGGGATTCTTAGGGGGCCATGACAGTGAAGGGCCAATGAGGGGATTCCGCCAGGACACCAGAAGATACCCCTAACTCATATATGACAAGTGTACTGGGATTTTGACCACCTTTGGATTATGACCACAGAGGGTCCAGACCAGGGGGGACTGACTGTGTCCCTTGTGCCTTGACTGCCTTGGTCCCTCACAAACAGCTTACCCAAATCATAAGTCTGCAATTACCTATTGATTATGTAAACAATATTGTCTATTAGTTAACAGTAGCAGTTTTACATTAATTATGAACATGTGAGAAGTTCATACTAACTTTATACTAACATAAAATATGTAGCCACAAATAATAAGTCAACCAAGTTCAAGATTCCACTAATTATTATTTACAGAACCCTGCAAGGCTAAATTCTGAATTATTTTGAGAATTTGCATATTTTATCTCATATCTGTTTGTTTTTTAGATAAAGCGTTAATTGTTGGTAACCTTAATATTAATTTTGAGAACCCAGAAGACCATCTGCGAACAGTAGTTGTGTCCATCCTAGATTCAGTACTGTCATGAGTGGAGGTTGAGGCAAAAGCAGTCGCAGATTTCAAACATTTAATATAAACAAACAGACTACTAAACAAACACTAAGACAACTTGGCAAGAGACTATGGCAAGAAACAAAACACACCGACAGAGTGAAATTAGCTGATAAAAGATTAGATAAAGAACGTGTCATGTTGATACCTAGGTATTTAAACCCTGACTGACTAAATCGAAAAGGTAGATCTGACTGTTGGAGAGAAAATGCTGTAGAATTGATAGGAAAACAGTTGCTTTTGTCCAAATTTTATTTAGAACCAGAGACAACACCGAAGGACTCCAGAACACCCAAGACAGCAGGCACAGAGGCAATAGGATTGGTTACATACAATAACAAATCATCAGCATATAGCAACAATTTTTATTCTACACCATATCGAACTATTCCTTTAAACAAGGGAGAAGATCTTAATGCGATAAACAAAGGCTTGATAGTGACAGCAAAAAGCAGAGGTGATAAAGGACATCCTTGGCGACACCCATGTCCGAGAGCAAAATAATCTGAATACATATCGTTTGTCTGAACCCTGGCATTAGCGAATGAGTAAACAAGGCTAATCCAAGAAATAAACTTATCCCCAAATCCGAACTTCCTCAAGACTGCAAACAAATACTCCCACTCAACCCTATAAATGCTTTGAATAAATTATATTAAAGAGTCTATGGGTATTGAAAAACAATTGACATCCCTTTATAAAACCGTTCTGCACTTCAGATATAATATAAGGGAGTACATTCTTTAAACGAGATGCCATTACTTTTGCCAACACTTTTACATCTGCATTAAGCAGTGACAGTGGTCTATAAGAACCACCCTCCTTAAGAAGGAGAGCTATCGTGGCTTGTGTCAGAGTTGGAGCCAAAGACCCACATTCCAAAGATTGTCCACAATGTGAAAACAACTCAGAGAGTGAGCTGAACTAACCAACAAAATTACCTAAAAAAAATTTCCAGCAAGTGAAAAAGCCCCTACTCACATCAAGTCTGATTAGCAGTCTGCACACAATAACAAATATAATGTCTTTAACTTTTTAATAATATGTGTATAATAACAGTGTAGCACGTAAAGCTGAGGAAAAAAACATTAATAAAATTTAAAAAAACAGAAACTATAACCCAGTCCGAGCCTCAAAACAGAGAACCATATTAATACAGAAGTAGATTTAAGAGGAGTGAGTCCACAAAATCTAGGTGAAGTAATGCAATGGCGATATCTTCAATAAAAATCCAAATTCTGTAGAGCTGGAAGGCTGAGTGCAAAAAAATTATAAAAGAAGATCGAAAAAGATGAAGCTGTGTAGATGATGCAGTTCACCCCGATATCAAGAATTTAACATAGTCTCCTGCTTCCTCCGCTGAAATAAAATCCTTCTGAACACCGTTATATGTAATGCGAAGCCAAGTTGGGTGAAGTATACCAACATATTAGTTAACCACAACCTCAACATATTTGTTGAAAGTTTGCCTCACACCTCTGGGGTTGGGAGTTTGTTTTCCATCTCTGCCCTGTGTGCACGGAGTTTACATGAACCTGATCCCATTTGAAGTTCCAGTGGTGTCTGGCAAACTGAAGACACTGGAGTTTGTTTTTGGGTGAGAGTAGAGACTTTTTTCTTGAAACCCTTTCCAAACAGCTTGTGGTGATGTAGGTGATTTTGGATTGCATTTTTGGAGACTTTCCGACCCCAAGACACAAATAAATTCTGTAATTATAATAATAATAATAATAAACTTTATTTTATTAAGCACTTTTAAAGCAGCTTCTCAAAGCGCTGTACATAAAATCACAAATCACAGAAAAATAAAACAAATAAAAGTTCATTAAAACAAAAATGACAACATTAATAATAAAAAATAAATATAAAACAATCTAAAAATACATCAGGAGTCAAATGCAAGTTTAAAAAAGTGTGTCTTTAGAAGAGCTTTAAAAGTCTATTCTTCCCTAAGATCAGGGGGAAGAGAGTTCCAAAGTGAAGGAGCGTAGACAGCAAAAGCCCTGTCTCCCATAGATTTTAGGTGGGTTATTGGAACAGTTAACAGATTACCCTGTAAGGAGCGCAGTCTGCGATTTGGGGTGTAAGGGATTAATAAGTCAGTTAAGTATTGTGGAGTCAATCCATGTAATGCCTTGTATCATGATCTTAATATGGTCACATTTCCTGGTTCCCGTCAGGATCCGGGCAGCAGAGTTCTGAACATACTGCAATTTGTTTATTGCGGTTTTAGAAACTCCAGCTAAATCCAACCGTGTGACAAGTAAATTAATCAACTTTTCAGCGACAGATAAGTTTAGCATTGGGCATAATCTGGCTATATTTCTGAGGTGAAAAAAGGAAGCCTTCATAGTGCTTTGAACAAAAAAAGTCAAAAGTGAGGCTGGTGTCAAAAATTACACATCTCTAGAACAGAGCCATCAACAAACAGAGACTGTGGAGCCGCTTTGTGAATTTGGTGCCGGGAACCTATAAGCATGACCTCAGTTTTCCCGCTGTTCAGGCACAGAAAGTTATTGTTGATCCATGATTTTATCTCAGAAATACAGTCAGAAAGATAATAAGCATCAATGTTTTCACCAGATTTAGAGTGAATGTAGATTTGAGTATCGTCAGCATAAAAGTGATAATAGAGGCCAAGCGATCGCAGCAGATACCCAAGTGGAGATAGATAAATATTGAAGAATAGAGGGCCTAGAACTGAACTCTGAGGAACACCAGTGAGCATCGAGCAAGTGTCAGACCTAAAGCCACACATAGAAATAAACTGGGAACGGTCAGTAAAATAGTATTTAAACCAGTTTAAAACTTTCCCGGACACACCAAAAACACTTTCAAGGCGGGTAAGTAAAAGACCATGATCCACAGTATCAAAGGCGGCTCTAAGGTCAAGAAGGAAAAGAAGAGAGGTAGCTCCAGAATAAGAGGCCATCAACAAGTCATTGGTAACTTTGACCAACGCCGTTTCAGTGCTGTGAAATTTATGAAAACCTGATTGAAGGGGTTCAAAAAGGTTATTGGTTGTCAGATGAGTACAGAGTAGAGAGGCAACAACACGCTCAAGTATTTTTGCCAAAAACAGAAGATTTGAGATGGGACGAAAATTGTTAAAATCATCCACAGAAACATTTTCTCTCTTTGGTACAGGTGTAACAGCAGCAGTCCAGCAGCAGCAGTGTACGACCCCAATCTCCAGTGATTCATTTATAATGCTGAGGATAGTAGGTCACCACACAGTGAAGCAAGATTTGAACAGATTCGTAGGAATTGGATCCAGCAAGCAAGAATTCTCTAATTCTCCAGCAGTGATCCGTGGTGATTTTTTGGCCACTTGAACCGTCCCCTTCACAGTGTGTTGAGATGATATAGACATTGTATATATTTACATTTACATTTATTCATTTAGTAGACACTTTTATCCAAAGTGAACAACAAATGAGAAAATACAAGCAAAGTATATATAATGTCCTCTTGCATGTTGATTCATAACATTTCCAGTTGACTGGACCTTCTTAATTATTGCCCTGATGGGGGAAATGCGCATTTTCAATGCTTCTGTATTTTTTCTTAAAGTCACCATTTTGTGAAGCTCAACAATCTTTGCCACACATCGCAGCTATATTCCTTGATCTTACCCATTGTTATCAATGACTAAGGGAATTTGATTATACCCCCTGAAACAAGAAGTCGTGGTTGAACAATTTCCTGTTCCTAGTCACCCAGGTGTACTAAAACATTTTTAAATATCAATGGGAATATACTTCAAATATATTTTTCTTAAATATAATTGTTGCACACATCAATTTAACGATATTTTTTTTTATAAACCTGTGTAATTGTTTGATATCACAAGAGCAGAGTATTTTTGTGAATTTTTTAACAAAAGATCAAAAGGTTAAACAATCGAGACAAATTTTCACATCTATCTTTGCTTATATTTACCAAAAGTGTCAATATTAATGGATTGCACTATATTACCCACATTAATTACTTTAATATTAATATTGATTGCCATCTTAGGCAAAAAGTCAAAGAGGGATGCAATTGCAGTTAGAAGTTTTATTAAGAGTAACCAAAGTACAACAACCAGGGAACAAAGTAAAAAAATAAAATAAATAATAATAATAAAAGAAAAAAAACAGCAATATGCGCGGTAATGACAAAACAAAAAAAGTGAAACTAAGCAATTTCTTCACAATAGTTATATTATGCATGACACTGAAGCGTCAATGCACGTGTCAAGCATGCAACACCATCTCCATGAAGCCTTGAATCGAGGCATGTATTGGTTTCACAGAGTCACGTGATCGACGACAAACGAAGCCTCACTTTCAGTCCAATCACATGTGCAATTTTCGAACTCCAGATCTTACTTAAGTTCTTGTTGGCTCAGCCTGGTTGGTTGGTTTGTGAGGCATACATTAAAAGTTGGATAATCAACACGTTAGTATTGAAATCATCACAAATTATTTGTCCCTATTTATTTGTTGTTTTGTTTTTTTCTTGGTGATTTTTTGCATTTTTAGTTTTGTTTTGGTAATTTGGTGTTAGTATTTGGATACGCTGGGGGTTAGGGGTTTGTGTTTGGTGAAGGGGTGAATGTTAAGCTTTCACAAAAGCTTTATTTACTTACAGTATGTAACATTAGCCAAAAAAAAAAAAATTCAAAGAAAAAAATATTTACCTAGCACAATGCCACATCTTTGCTTTAATTAATTAGTTTTAGTATTATATTTAATATCTTAATTTCATATAATTTTATTGAGTAGGTGAGATACTTGGTGTGTGACAAGGAGCTTGTGTATGGAAAGAACACTTCATACATATTAAGGCATTTCAGAGCTTTTCATGAGAATGCACAGCCCAAGAACAATATTACACACAAGGTAGTCGGATTGTTTCTTCACTAACAAGTTTATTCATGATTTTGGATGTATTATCATGATTTCAATTCATAGATTTATTGAAATCTATAAATAAAAAAAAAAAATTTTTTTTTTTATAGCTACTGACAAGGAGCTGATTGATGAGTCACTGGTCAATATGGTTATAAAAGACTCTCAACCATTTACATTGTTTGAGGATGAGGGTTTCAAGGGACTCATCCATGCCTTGAACCCGCCCTATATAATCCCAACCAGGCAGGTGAGTATAATTTAGATTTTGATGTGTAATATTTGTTGTTGTTGTTGTTGTGGTGTTCTTTAGGCTTTAAAGAAAATGGTGGTTTCAAAATAGAAGAAAAGAGAAAGGCCAAGGCTCAGATAGAAAACGCTACAGCTGTATCTCTACCATCAGATATGTGGACATCAATTAACATGAATGCATATTTTGCCATGATGTTAATGATAAGCTGACCATGGTCTTGTTGGAGTTCGAAAAGTTCCCAAATAGACACACAGCTGAAAATACAGCCTTGATGAAAAAAAAAAATGTTATGGAATAGTGGGCAATCAAGGACAAAATGAAATGCCTTGTCACAGATGCGTGATACATGATTGCTTGTGCAAGAATTATATGCACCGCTATATGCACTGGAGTATGAAGCCATAGAGCAAATTATGTGTGTTCTCTGCCCATTCCACCAGGCCATAGTAGAGTTGTCTGATAAAAAATGAGTGTCTGGTTCCAAAGACTACTCATTAACAAAAGTGATCACTGTTTTGAGAATGACTTTTTTTTGCAGCTTTGAATAAATCATTTTGTATTTCATAGGTTAACCATGGACCATAACCAAAGGAATTAAATGAAAACCTCATCAGGCATCTGAGGTAACATATCTTGGATATGAGTTGCTCAGTATAATGACCATGGCAACTTTGCTGGATACAAGGTTAAAAACCTTGAGTTTCCTCAACCAAAATAAAATGACTGAGGCTGTCAAACGGCTAAAAGCAGAATGTGCAAATGTCATCCACAACTCACCAGAATACACCAAGCTCAAGTATTTATTTATTAACTTGCTCTTTTTAAATATGTTTATATAGTTGTTGAGTGCTGGTGTGTAATACAGTATATTAAGTCAGTGTACATGTACAGTCACTCACATTCAAATTCTTTCCCATTCACACATCTTAGGTGGAAACCGTTGGCTTCTGTAGTACAGTGCTGTGGACCAGAGCAAACAAAGCTCAAATGCTACAGCTGATGCAGTAGTAGAAGTTGAGATATACCTGACAGAGACAAAGATCCACTCGAATACTGGAAAATACAAAAACATGTGTACCCCCATATATACACTTTGGCATTGCAGTTTCTTTGCACACCAGTCTCCTCTGTACCATGTGAAAGAGTGTTGTCTAAGGCAGGGGAGGTACTGTCAAAGGGGAGAAATAGACTCAGGCCTAACAATGTCAAACACCTCGTTTCCTAATAAAATAATAACCAGATGATCCAATCACAAAGTGTCCTTATTCACATTTTAGTCCCACACTACATATGAATGGATCATTTTCACCATGTCAAAATGAATGATTTTCATCTATTTTCATATTAATGGGTAAAATAATTTATCAGAGGGAGAAATTCGACAAACGAACACACACACACAAAACAAACAAACAAAAAAATAACAATCAATGAGTGGCAGTTCTGTAGGAAAAAATGCTTTGTTGATAAAAGAGGTAAGAGAAAAATGGCCAGACTGGTTTGAGCTCACAGGAAGGATACAGTTGTGGCCAAAAGTTTGCATACCCCTTGCATAATCTGCTAAAACTTAATACTATTAACACAATAAGAGGGATCATAAAATCCCATGTTTTTTATTTAATACCGTCCTGAATAAGCTATTTCACACACACTAATTAATATAAGTTGGATTTATCATCACTTGCCTCAGGTAAGTGCCACTGTTTGTAGGACTACCAGACCGATAAAATATAAAACATTTCTAACTAGGCTAGTTTGGTGCTGCTAACCAAGGGGAGGCACTATCATTGTCTGGGTTTAGCTGATACAGTGCCATATAAAGTAGATTATCTTTCCTTATGCTTTGCTCATGTCATGTTCACATAAACTGGAACTCATATAGACATGAACATACCTTGTTTTATTGCTCAGTATCATTTACTGTTACTGTTTCAGTTTCCCCTTTACTGGTTAATTTTTTTTAAAGACTGTATATACATTTTTCCTCACACTGACTGTATGAGCTAGCATTTGGCAGAATTGAGAGCTGTCAGCCAGTAAGACATGAGTGTTTCCATGTATTTTCATGTATATCCTGTCTGATTGGTCTCGCCTCTGTTCACTGAAGATATAAAATTACAGCTGGTCTCCGTTTACTGACATTCAGTTACGCAGTGACAAACCGCTCCAAGTGGAGAATTATTTGGTTCTAAATAAAAAAATCTTCAACACGTGATTTATTTTAAAAATGCATTTTACTTAACATTGTTTTCTTAACAGTCTAACATGGCATCGACAAATGAGATTTTTGCAGACCTCAGAAAAAAGTTGTTGATGCTCTTCAGGATGGAAAAATTTCAAAACAAATCTGAAGAGTTTGGTCTCCACCAATACACAGTCAGACAGAGGAAATTCGAGACCACTGTTGTCCTCCCCAGGAGTAGTTGACAAAGATCACTCCAAAAGCAAGATGTGTAATAGTACATGAGGTGACAAAGGAACTATTATTATATATATTTTTTAAAAAAGCTCTGCACACTCTACTCTGGTGAAAAATAAAACAACTTACTTGGGAGAAAAATGATTTTGGCAATCAAGCCTTGTCTCACATTTTCCAGCATGCAAAATTATTTACCTTTATTTACATTACTGGAGCCTCAGTCCTCCAGTGATTATTGTTAATTTTTTCTTGTTACTGTTTTATTTGACCAGTGTCTGACTGTTTTTGCTTTTTTTTTTTTTTTTTTAAATAATGCTTTGCCAGTCTTTAAAACTTCAAAATAAAATTTATTTTTGTATGGAAATCCATGCCTCTTGCCTGTTCTAAGTGGAACGTGCTTGTGTGTCTTTATTTGGGTTATTTTCCCCATGGCATAGTTGCTACGAAGATGAGCCACATTGCTAAAATAGCAAGGACAGACAGCTCTTTTGTTGGATTTGCCCAAAGCTTTGGAGAAATACAGTCTCTTCTTAGCTATATAGCCAAATCTCCAGTTGTTTCAGCAGCTTCATTAAAGGATGAGCAGCTTGTTTTCAGCCCTCATGCAAAGAACACCTAGTGAGAGCTTGGGATGTGCATTGATTGTGTGTTCTAGGGACACATGTACAGGCATCAGTAGAACTTGAAAAAGAAACAACACTCAGACTTTTTTAACTTCTGCCTCAAGTACACCTACTGAAATAATGGATATATTATATTATGCTTCTTTGAAAAAAACCTGTATCATCTTATCAGATTAGTCATCATATTAATACACAAGCATTAATATTTTGCCATGGATGGATGAAGATGAAGAACTAGAGAGAGAGAACACTGATGGCCATCTTCCCCACTCAATTACATCCATCTATTTTCTACCGCTTACTCCTTTTCAGTGTCATGGGGAACCTGGAGAATCGGGCACAAGGTGGGGTTCACCCTGGACAGGGTGCCAGTCCATCGCAGGGCACAATCACACACCCATTCATACACTACAGACACCCCAATCAGCCATGCATGTCTGAATTGTTATGCTCTCCCAGTCTGAAGACATGTATGGCTGATTGGGGAGGAAACTCTCACAGCATGGGGAGAGCATGCAAACCCCGCACACACAGTCCTGGTGGGACTCGAACACCAGACCCTGGAAGTGTGAGGCGAATGTGTGAATCAATAAGCCACCATGCACCCTCACCTAATTATAATAGTAAGCAAAATGTTATTTTACTGCTGGTAAAACTTATGATTACTTGTGGAAACTGTTATGGTTCGGACAACTTAAAATCAAATGTTTGTATATTTTAATATGTGTGTATTACCAGCAGCCTTATCAGCTAGCAGACAAAGGACAGTAAACAAAGGGTTTAAAAAGGGTTTAAATGGTTTTTCACAAAAAAAACCTAGTGTTTGTGAGCACGATTAATTGGTACCTATTAAAATTAACTATGAATTGATCCCTACCCTGAGGTTCACGTGAGGAGAGAACCAGTGACCATATTTAATCTACTGCGTGAACTATAAAACACTTGCTTGTAAGCACATGCTTTTTTTGCCATATTGCACATTTGCTTAATTTAGCTTCATTTGCTTAATCAATATATATATATACATCAATAAAACTATCAGGCCATATTTCCATCTAAGTATTCTAAAATTATAAAATTCTTGCACGCATACTTATGTCTAGGGGAATATTGTACTAATTTGTTATACTAAGATAAGCGTGTGAAGCAAGAGATTTATTTCCCATCCCACAGAGTATATTCACCACTTTTATGATTTTATGGTCTGCAGATTATGAGACATAACAGACCAATCAACTATTTCAGGCTTTCAATTTCACTGCCATCATAGGTTAGCTGTACAAATTTTACAACTTTTTTCACCATTAGCTTAAATTCAAATCAATTAGTGCTAACTCAATTAATAAATTAGCGTAATGAGAGAAACAATAATTGCCCTTTTAGGGTATATTTTGCAGTAATGATGAGCTGTCTCAGATGGGCTGCCTTGAGTATTTGCTGATCTCCTGGAACTTTCACACACAAACTCTCGTGTTTACAGATGTAGGGACGCCAAAAATTATATATATTATCTATCTTTTTTGGATTATTGTTAATATACATTTGTTTTTGTCTTTTTGTATTTTCTTTTTTTCTAATGTATTTGAATTTTCATTCACAAGAATGCTGTCATTTAAGTTTATGTTACTGGTATCTGGTGTAATGTTCCTTTAAGTTAGGTAGTATCCTTCGATCAGCCGATCAATGCGACTTTGATTATGGCTACTTTTTCATGTTTTGTTGAGTGGGAAAGCAACAGAGAAAAAAGGAAGGAAAATGGACATGGTGTAGTCACCTGAAGACCTGTAGACATACTGAAGCAGAGCATGATCAGTAGGCAGTATTCCAGCATGACAATGACCCCAAACACACCTCCAAGACAACCACTGTCTTGCTAAAGAAGCTGAGGGTGAAGGTGATGGACTGGCCAAGCATGTCTCCAGACCTAAATCCTATTGAGCATCTGTGGGGCATCCTCAAATGCAAGGTGGAGGAGCACAATGTCTGTAAATCCACCAGCTCCGTGATGTCATCATGGAGGAGTGGAAGAGTACTCCAGTGGCAAACTGTGAAGGTCTGGTGAACTCCATGCCCAAAATGGTTAAGGCAATGCTGGAAAATAATGGTGGCCTCACAAAATATTGACACTTTGGGCCCAATTTCAACATTTTCACTTGTGTACAGTTGTGTACTCACTTTTGTTGCCAGTGGTTTAGACAATAATGGCTGTGTGTTAAGTTATTTTGAGGGGACAGCAAATTGACACTGTTACACAAGCTGTACACTCACTACTTTACATTGTAGCAAAGTGTCATTTCTTCAGTGTTGTCACATGAAAATATATAATCAAATATTTACAAAAACATGAGGGGTGTACACACTTTTGTGAGATACTGTATATGGCACCTGTGAACCTGTGCGCCTGCATCTGACACCATGCATGAACCTCGAAGTTAGAAGATGTTGCCCCACAGAGGCTCCATCAACAGGGGCATGGAAGGAGCCAACCCTGCTGAGAAACGTTCTTGTAAGAACTCCAGGACTGTAGCTATTGTGCAGTTCACTGGATCTAGCTGACGTTCCTCACACCACAAGACAAAAAGCCACCACTTGAGTGCATACAATTTCCTTGTGCTCCAGCATTTAACATCTAACATTTAACATAGAATCTATGAGCTGGTGCCCTTAAGGGGGCCAGACTCACAGTTTTTATAGTTCTGGCCGAGGGTGAAAAATCTGCCCTCCGGCTTGAGACAGTAGATAGCTGCAGATGGGAATTTCCCAAGGAGAGCCGTCGAGCAGGGATATTATCTCAGAGAGCCATATTAGAGCTGGCCAATAAGGTGCTACTAGCAGCAGACGTAGACGGTCTTGGCGAATTCTTGCTAGGACTTATGGGAGCAGAACGAACGGGGGGAAAGCATATAGACGTGACCACAGTCAGGTGTGCACCATGGCGTCCAGTCCCAATGGTGCGGGAGGAGTGAGGGCGAACCACAGCGGGCAGTGAGTTGGCTCCTCGGAGGTGAACACATCCTCTTCTGCTTGTCCGAACTGCATCCATATGGACTCCACCACTTGTGGATGGAGCCTCCAACCCCCGGGCCACAGGATGTCTGGCCCTACCTTCCGGCTGACCGGAATGTACATTGCACTCCCTGACAATTACTTTCCCTCTGCCCAGAGAAGGATTAGTTGTGCCTGCCTGAACAGTGGGCGTGAACGTAATCCTCCCTGGTGTTTCATATATGAGACCACCGCTGTGTTGTCTAACACAACTAGCAAATGTTAACGTCTCAACTGAGGAAGAATGAAATTCAGTGCTAGGAATACGGCTACATCTCTAGCCGATTTATATGCCACTCCAGACGAGGGCCACTAGAAAGACCGTGAGCTGGACATTTAAGACTGCACCCCAGTCCATGAGGGACGCGTCTGTCATTACCGTCTTGCGATAAGGAGACGCCCCTATAGTGTGACCTGAGGCTAGAAACTGCAGGCACCTCCAAATACTCAGAGCACGTAGGCATCGCTGTGTGACACTGATTACTATCAGAGGTTTCATCCTTAAATGAAACCCCTGAATTTTCAGCCACCACTGAAACGGTCTCATGTGCAATAAGCCCAACAGTATGATGCTGGCTGCTGCTGCTATAAGACCCAACAGTCTCTCGTACAGACTGAAGGGGATGCCCAGACCTAGCTTTATCTTGCTCAAAGTTGATTGGATCGACCCTATGCATTTTGGGGATAGAAACGCCCTCATAATAGTAGAATCCCATATAACACCTAGAAAAGTTATCTTCTGCACTGGAGAAGGCATACTTTTCTTGAGGTTCAACCTGAGCCCCAAGCTCCTCATGTGGGTGAGAACAACATCTCGATGTTGAACCGCCTGTTCCCTGGATTAACCAGTCGTCCAGGTAGTCTAGTACACGGATGCCCTAGAGTCGCAAAGGGAGCCAGAGTGGCATATATGCAATTTGTGAAGGTGCAAGGGGATAAAGCAAGTCCGAAGGAAAGAATCCAAAATTGTTATGTGTTTTCTCCAAACGCAGACCTCAGGAACTTCCTGTGACTGGATGATATTCCTATGTGGAAATATGCATCTTTTAGATCTATCATCACAAACCAGTCCTCGAACTGAATCTGTGGCACGTTAAGTTCGAGTGTCAGCATCTTGAACCTGTATGTCCGAAGAGTACGGTTCAGATGATGCAGATCTAAATATTGGCCACATACTCCCATCTTTTTGTGGACCAGGAAATAATGGCTGTAAAAATCTCCCTCCATTAGGGAATGGGGTACAAGTTCTATGGCCCCTTTGCCCAAAGGGAACTTACTTCCTCCGTGAACATTGGGCTCTGCTCTGTGCTGACAACTGTGGTGAGCACATCTCTGAACCGGGGGTCGAGCACTGAACTGGACCCGGCAACCCCTTTTCTGTGGTAGACAGAACCAGTGGAGATGCATTTGGTAGTGGTTTCCATGCTGCCAAATGGTCTTTCCGTGATGTTAGCTTTTCCACATTTCATTGGAGGGAAAGCATCAGATTTCCATCTTCCTGTGACAGCTCGCTGACCAGAGAAGGCTGAAAACATGGGAAGGCCTTGCCCAGGGTAGGGCCTACATTAGCACTGGAGCTAACTGCCCTAAAAACCTCATGTCTCTTGAACGTCCCTTCATGGCCCATATTACAACCTGCTAGCTTTGCGATGGGAAGTTTTGTTTTTGTGCTGTGCTATATTTTGTGTGCAGTTCCGAACTCCCACCCAGAGTTTCCAGCCTGCCCTTACCTGCCTTGCTCCCGCCTCCCAGGATGACATTACTGAGTAGCAGCCATTATCTGAAGAGATATGGTGATTTACTTGTGATTTACTTGTTTACTGTTACAGCGGTCATATCTGAAGAGGAAGATGGTGTGGGATGTTGGAGGTGGTTACATGTTGCTAGGAGATTGTTTGTTTTGTGTTGATAGGAGATTCTATTGTTTGCCTTTTCAGTATTCACAATTCTATATTCTGACTTCTGTTCTGGGTTTCGACTCTTGCCTGGGGGTTGACTGTGATTTTGGTTGTTCTTGTATCTGGTTGTGTATACGCTTCACCAGGGTATACATGTTCACTGGGTTCACTGGCAGTAGGGGTGTGGCTGCCATTTATTTTGCTAACCTCAACCACTAACGAACACTTTGGACCTCTTTCAAAATAGTCTTTCCCGAAGGGGGAGAAGACTTTGCCAACCACTGTTCTTGTACGGCCTTTAAGGGGCCTCTCACAGTTTGACCAAACACCAGATCCTATGGACTTCTTGCACAGCATCATGTACAGTAAATAATAGAAGGGGTACCCCCTCATCCCAATCCGTTTCCACAAAGAACATGCACAGCATAGTTTTAAAGGTTTGGTGAAAGTGTTCCAAGGCACCTTGTGACTCAGCATTGGAAACTTGGTGGGAAAATTTAATGAGGGCTTTGAACACTACTTTTGATTTAAGTGTGCATAGGGGAATTGCTTCTGGGAACCGCACATAATAGTCAACAAGTAAGAGTTACTAGAGATGGTTTTTACTCGTCTCTCAGACGCCTCTCTCATTTTAAACTTGGATAAATGTGAATTTGGAAAGGGAGTGGTCTCCTATTTGGGTAAATGGGTAGGAAATTCTTCGTTGTGGTTCTACCTTTGACTAACCTGTTGTGTAAAAACGTGGTGTTCAAATGGTCCCCAGAGTGTTAGATTGCCTTTGAGTCTGTTAATCTCCTCCTGAATAGCTCTCCAGTTTTGTCTGCCCCTGACCTGAACATACCATTTATGTTAGAAGTTGATCATTCTTAGATCAGGACTATTAGCAGGAACTGGCTGAACACTGCCGTTTGCTGTTTTGCCTTGCGAAACCTGTCGGCGAAGGCATTAACCGTGCCACCAAAAGGAAGGTGTAACAGGGGCGTTCAGCAAGGAGATCTTATCTTTGTCCCCCATCCCTGAGAGGTTGAGCCATAGGTGCCACAACCAGGCTACCCATTGAATGGCTGATATGATGGGCCGTTTGTTTGTTTGTCTGTGGTGCGGTGCAGCTATGCCACTGCCTCTGGCCCAATTCCCTCCCCAGTATCGAGGTCACTCAGCAGGTCTTTGTTAGGCCTGCAACACAGCTGTTGTATGCAGTGACCCACAAGCAAGACCCACTGCCGCATAGGCTTTACCCATCAACGCCGAGGTGGCCTTACATGGCTTAGAAGTTAAAGTTGGCCTCCCTAAATTACCTGCCATTGATAGAGGTGGCTCCTCCACCTTTGGCATTGCTACATAGCCATGTTGCTCACTCCCCATGACGGCTGAGTAATCAGACTAGTGTATGGTGTTCTCCAGAATCATGATATTTCATGCACTTCTGGAAAAAAAGGGGAGTTTTATCTATCTTCAACTTTTCAACTGCCCTAGTGATCACCTCAAGTAGCTCTTTATATGCTTGAGAGCTGCTGTCAGTTTTTGGTGCAATGGCACCCTCTACCAACTCCTCAGAGGGTGCTCTTCTTCAGGATCCATAAAAGATTCCCTGGACCTGAGATGGCTAGCTGATCTGCGAGGCTCTGAAATCCAACTAGCTTCAGCTTCCGAGAAGAGCACTAGTTGATAGCGGAGCTGCTTAATGTTGGTATTACCATGCGCTGCCTCTTGAGGCTGACATCGCATGCTACATCCCTATGCACTTCACGCAGAAATTGTGCACTATTCCCGTGTTGAAATCGGAGCAAGACGTGACACACTTCCTGAATTCTCTCACTCATATTTTTCTCTCATTTCTTCTCTTTTTCTTTTTTTTAAAGTTTAATTTTTATTGAACATTTCTGCTGAAAATTTCTACAATTCTACAGAACATTTCTAAATTTCTACAGAACATTTCTATGTTTCTTTTTTATTGAACATTTTTGCTGACCTACTGATGAACATTTCTGTTGAACATTTCTGTTAAGCCTATCTAAATCGCCTTTTCTGTTCTGTCCTCCCCACCATTTCCCAAAAATTAAAACAAATTGAGCAACAGCCGTAAATATTCACAGGTTTTTTTCTTTTTATACAAAGGGAAACAAAATTGAACCCACAACCCACCCCTCCAGCTCATCATGGCTACCCATTAACTGTTGCTGGTTTTCTTCTCTTTTTCTGAAAGGATAGTAAAGTTCTGAGATTTTGAAGAAAGATAGAGAGGAAATTAAGCGTCTTTTCGTTTCTTTACACAAACAATGGACATGCAGTCTTTCACTGAAGATAATAAGGCTGATGGCACGGTTCACAGGTGCCATATTTATGTCACGCAACACGCTTAATTGCCATGTCACCTGATCATGGCAGGCCTATAAATAGGCATGATTTTCCACAAGCTTTAAATGCCGTCGTGCGTGAGAGGGGCTCCCATAGCGTATCCCATAGGGATCCCTTTGATCCCATCCATCCATCCATCTTCTACCGCTTACTCCTTTCTCAAGGTTGCAGGGATCATGGAGCCGATCCCAAGAAGCATTGGGCACAATATGTGGCACACCCTGGACAGGGTGCTAGTCCATCGTAGTGAAAGGGAACAATGTGTTTCTCAATTTCAAAACTAACAGTCAGTATCTGGCTTGGCCACCTGCTGGTTTAAGTTCTCCAGTGCATCTCATCCTCATGGACTGCACCAGATTTGTCAGTTCTTGCTGTGAGATTTTACCCCACTCTTCCACCAAGGCTTTTGCAAGTTCTCGATCACTACCACGGGAACACATGGTTTGCCACTGCAAGGACAATCAGCTGTCCTTCTTGTCTCCATGAAGCACTGTCTTGGGCATCTTAGATTATGCATATTGCAGTTTATTGTTCTGCCCACATCTGCAGTACTGGTGCCTCCTTGCAGCAGGCCTATGGCATGTTCATGTAGGTGAGCAGGAACCCTAGGTATATTTCTTCTGGTGTTTTTCAGAGTCAGTGGAAATTGATAGTGTATCTGTGTTATTGTACCTGTGACTTTCATTGCCTACCATAATGTGAAATATTTCAAGCCTTTTTTTCAATCCTGATGATTATGGCTTACAAATCATGGCAATCAAATATCCAATACATCAAAATATTAGAAAATATTTCTGTATTTATAATACAGATGTATTAACCTTAGAAGAGCTCTAATCAGCTAATTAACAAAAATGTGTCAAAAACATAATTCATCTGTAACACTACCTTTGCTGTTCTTTCTCTTTCTTTTTTTCCAGTTTCATTTTTATTGAAAATTTCTACTGAACATTTCCGCTGAACTAAACATTTCTGCTGAACATTTCTGCTGAACTTTTCTGCTGAACATAACATTTCTGCTGAACATTTGTGCTGAACACATCTACCAAACGTCTGCTGAACATTACCTTTCCTCGTCTCTCCTCCCTTCCCTTTTCCACATATTTAATTGAGAAGAAAAAAACTAATTGAGCAACACAGTGGTAAACATTCACAGGCCTTTTTTTCTTGTTATACTAACAAAGGAAAACAAAATTAAAAGTACCGAAAACCCGCCCTCGCCCCCCCACTCATCATGGGTACCCATTAACTGTCACTGGTTATATAGATATTGTAAGTGTCACGTATCCGGAAACCCGGGACTTCAAGTCCCATCAGCCACTGCACCACACCACCTGACCACATGCACCTGACTCACGTTTTTGTTAATTAGCACCATTGTGTATTTATAGTCCTTGTCTGCACTTTCTCCTGGTCTTTCGTTGTTATAGACTCACGTCACTTCTGTCTCCGTGTTTGTTTTTTGCCATAGTGTTATGCCCAGTTGTCCTAGTGTTTTTGTGTCGTTGTTCATTTGTTTAAAATAAATATTTAAAAATCTGCGATTGCTTCGGCCTCCATTCGCCAAACATGACAGAACGAAAGACCGTGACTACGAGGCAGTAGATTTTTTTTTTTTTTTTTCCGGATTCAGCAGTTTGCTCCCACCCGCCCTCCCCGATGGGTCTCATGGATTTCCCTCTGTTCGCGGACCTCAAGGATTCCCCGCTGTTCAGCTACCTCAGAGTCGGCGCAGCGGTGAGTCCTGTGCAGGAGGTCTCTCCGCCCCCCGCTATGTGTGTGAGGACGCTCCAGCTCCGGGCGGACTCATGAATTCACCTATGTTCGCCGACCTCAAGGATTCCCCGCTGTTCAGCTACCTCAGAGTCGCGCAGCCGGTGAGCCTGTGCAGGGGGTCTCTCCGCCGCCCCGCTATGTGCGTGAGGACGCTCCAGCTCCGTGCGGACTCATGAATTCACCTCTGTTCGCGGACCTCAAGGATTCCCCGCTGTTCAGCTACCTCAGAGTCGCGCAGCCGGTGAGTACTGTGCAGGAGGTCTCTCCGCCGCCCCGCTATGTGTGTGGGACGCTCCAGCTCCGGGCGGACTCATGAATTCACCTATGTTCGCCGACCTCAAGGTTCCCCGCTGTTCAGCTACCTCAGAGTCGCGCGAGCCCGGTGAGTCCTGTGCAGGAGGTCTCTCCGCCCGCTATGTGTGTGAGGACGCTCAGCTCCGGGCGGGACTCATGAATTCACCTATGTTCGCCGACCTCAAGGATTCCCCGCTGTTCAGCTATCTCAGAGTCGCGGGCCGGTGAGTCCTGTGCAGGAGGTCTCTCCGGCCGCCCCGCTATGTGTGTGGGGGCGCTCCAGCTCCGGGCGGGACTCATCAATTCACCTATGTTCGCTGACCTCAGGGACTCCCCGCTGTTCAGCTACCTTAAGGTGCCTCAGCCTTCCTGTTCAGCTGTGGCCGTCGCTCAGCCTTCCTGTTCAGCTGAGGTCGTCACGGCCGCCTTCCTGTTCAGCTGAGGTCGTCGCACAGCCGTCCTGTTCAGCTGAGGTCGTCGGCACAGCCTTCCTGTTCAGCTGTGGTCGTCGCACAGCCTTCCTGTTCAGCTGTGGACGCTCCAGCATCCCTGCCCGGCTGTGGGCGCCGCTCAGCATCCCTGCTCGGCTGTGGACGTCGCTCGGCCTTCCTGCTCGGCTGTGGACGTCGCTCGGCCTTCCTGCTCGGCTGTGGACGTCGCTCGGCCTTCCTGCTCGGCTGAGGTGTCGCTCGGCCTTCCTGCTCGGCTGCGGTTCGTCTCTCTGCCATCCTGCTGCGCTGAGGACGTCACTTTGCCTCCACATTCCTCGCTCCCCCGTGAGCCTCGCGGAGAACCTCGCTCCCCGTGAGCCTGCGGGAGAACCTCGCTCCCCCGTGAGCCTCGCGGAGAACCTCGCTCCCCGTTGAGCCTCGCGGAGACCCTCGCTCCCCTGTGCGCCTCGTCAGGTACTCGCTCCCCCCTTGAACCTCGCGGTGAGGCATGCCCCGCTCTCCTGTCCCGTGGGGGATGTCGCCCCCTCTTTCATGCTTTGCCAAGGACTTCCACCCGCTTCCTTGTGCCATGGTGGAAGCTGCTCGGCCTCCTGGTTCTGCTGGGGACTTTTGGCCGGGCCGGGGACCCCCGGAGGGGGGCCCTTTGATTTTGGGCGCTCAGGTGTGGCGCCCCTTGGAGGGGGATCTGTCACGTATCCGAAACCGGGACTTCAAGTCCCATCAGCCACTGCACTACACCACCTGACCACATGCACCTGACTCACGTTTTTGTTAATTAGCACCATTGTGTATTTATAGTCCTTGTCTGCACTTTCTCCTGGTCTTTCGTTGTTATAGACTCACGTCACTTCTGTCTCCGTGTTTGTTTTTTGCCATAGTGTTATGCCCAGTTGTCCTAGTGTTTTTGTGTCGTTGTTCATTTGTTTAAAATAAATATTTAAAAATCTGCGATTGCTTCGGCCTCCATTCGCCAAACGTGACAGTAAGACCCAACAACAGGCACAAAAATTTAAGTGGGAAGTGTCTGTAACGCCATAAGTTATACAATAAATGGATGCCATTTATTAAAAAAATAATAATAATAAATAAATAAAAATAAATCAATCATCAACGTTTGGAGCATATACATTTACCAACAATTCCTGTCTTTGCATTAGAGTACCAGCAACTATAATATATCTACCGTTCACATCAGCGATAACGTTAGTGGACGAAAACTGTAACATCTTAGGGAGTTTTTCCTTGTCACCGTCGCCACTCAGTGGCTTGCTCAGTTGGGATAAATTCCATTTGTTTTCTACCTGTTTGTCTCTGTTTATCTGTTCCTGTTTGTCTCTCTTTATCTGTTTCTGACTGTTTATACCTGTTTTTTATTTCTGTAAAGCTGCTTTGAGACAATGACTATTGTAAAAAGCACTATACAAATAAATTGAAGCTTTTGAATTAAAGTTCGAGTAGAAGACTTCCACTCTTTCTCTATTTCTGATGCTGTTTGTTAATGAATTAAAGGGAGTCATGTGTCTCAGTGTTGAGTTTATTACACATGCACACACACAAACACACACACACACACACAGAGAGAGAGAGAGAGAGAGAGAGAGAGAGAGCGAGAGAGAGAGAGAGAGAGAGAGAGAGAACCACTCCCTGGCCAAGACCAGCCATAAAAGACCTCAGAAAATGTTTGTTAATGAAACAATACATTTACCTATTTATCTACTACAGGTAAAAGAGATCCATCACTAAAATACATGAATAAAATATTTGATGATATCTAAGATGTTTTTTTTTTTAGATATTTTTTTTACATAATTACATTAATTTCTTAATAATTTCAAGTTTTTACTTAAATGTGCTCAGGACATGTTCCACATGTGAGGCTGAATTTAGTCAGAATGTGTCAGTACAAAATTATCAATTTAACAGTAACATTGGTGATGCTGTCACATGATGCTGTGGGGTGGAGCTTTGTGAAACTATATGATGTTGATGTATTAGAGTGCAGAATGATCTCAAAATCTTTTAATTCAGATAAGACCATTCATCATGTTCATTGTTATAATCATGTGTCTGTGGGTTTCGCTAGGTGAGTTATACATTAACTTTTTGATGTTTCAGAAATTGTGTTGAATTGGTAATTAATTAGTCTGTGTGGTGTTAAACCTGATTTATTTAGTTCTGGCTTGATCGTGTGAAGGTATAAAAACTGTCTATGATATGTCTCTATGACAGGTGACTCCATGGCAGAATCAGTAGAGGCACTTTTCACTCATAAAGTTGTAGATGAAGATGATGATGTTACTCTGTCCTGCAGATACGAAACAAGATTTAAAAACACCTACCTGCAGTGGTACAGGCAATATCCAAAATCCGAGCCTGAGTTCCTGCTTTATGTTTCTCAAAGTGGAGCTCTAAGCCCCAACAGTCCCCTAAGAATGTCTGCTAAAATTGATGATAATAATAAAAACGTGGATCTTCTCATCTCCTCTGCTGCTGTATCAGACTCTGCACTATACTACTGTGCTCTGGATCCCACAGTGACAGGAAATCCAACCACACTGTACAAAAACTGTTTTTATACATGGAAAGCAGTTCTTTTTTTTTTTTAAAGTTTCATTTTTATTTAACATTTCTGCTGAACACTTCTGATGAACATTTCTACAGAACATTTCTACATTTCTACTGAACATTTCTGCTAAACATTTCAGCTAAACATTTCTGCTATACATTTCTAATGACTATTTCTGCTGCACCTTTCTGCTGAACCTTTCTGCTAGAACATTTCTGCTAAACCTTTCTAAATCGGCTTTTCTGTTCAGTCCTCCCCTGCCTTTCCCAAAACTAAAAACAATTTGAGCAACAGCAGTTCTACTAATGATGGTGACATTTACATGCCATTTTGGGGAATTTGGTCTCTTTTTCTTGTGATATATAAAGAGTTTATATTTTTTACACATGTTGGATTATTATGGGACAGCTTATTTATTTATTCATCTTCAGTAGCCACTTTATTCTACAGATTTAGAGCATTTCTTGTGAGCACTGGGAGTGATTCAGGAAGGTGAGAAAAGCAGAAAAGCTAGAGGAAGGACACAGGGATACAGAAAGAAAATGCAAAACATTGAACAGACTGAGCTCACACTTAAACTGAGGACCTTGGAGCCTCCAACACACAGCTTGGTTGTGCCTGAAAAGTAGAAACTAGGCAAGCATGTGATCTTCACTGATAATAAATCTTTGTTCCTTTTCAAAGGGAAGTTTGATGCTGTGTTTAGCATAACAGTATGTGAGCGCCCTTGCGTGCGTGACCGGTATCTGAAGTAAACTCATGCCTCTACTTATAGGCCTGCCATGATGTGGTGACATGGCAATTAAGTACTTCAAATTAATTATATATATATATATATATATATATATATATATATATAGTGCCTGTGAACCACGCTGCCAGCCTTATTATCTTCAGCAATATTGTATGTCTGTTGTTTGTGTGAGAAAAAGACGGCTTCATTTCTACTCCATATTTTCTCAAAATCTCTAAACTTTTAAATCCCTTAAAAAAAAAAAAAAAAAAAAAAAAAAAAAAAAAAAAACAAAAAAAAAAAAAAATATATTTTCTTTTTTGCTTGGTTTCCGCACACCAGGTGTCCCCTTTTCTTTTTTTTTTTTGTTGGGCAGCGCCCCCCCCCCCACCCCCCTCCCCTTTTTGGTCTGTCAGCATTGCGTAAACATTTTCTCAATGCGTCTCGCGCGTTCTCTTCTTGTCCAAAGGGAGTTGGGTTTCAGAGCCTCATGGATCTCACGTCCTGGGGATCTTGAATGGATTTGGAAGAGGAGCCGGAGAAAAGTGCTGTTCTCTCTGTCTTCCGGGTCCAGCTCTCCGCCTGACTTTGGAGCTCGCACGCGACTCCTCCTTCCCCTATGGAATGCCAAAACACCCTTGCTGACTCTGAGGAGTCAGTAGAGGGTACCACTGCACCAAAACTGAGAGCAGCTCTCAAGCATATAAAGAGCTGCTTGAGGTGATTGCGCATCGAGTTGAATATAGACTGGCCCAAGGGAAGAGGAAGTGACTCGTGGAAGGATAGCCTACTGAAATATAGAAAATCCCTTGCCAATGCTAGGAAAATCTATTTCTCCACCTTAATAGGAGTTAACAAAAACAATTCCAGATTCCTATTCACCACGGTAGCAAAATTAACTAGAAACCACTACAGAGAGAAACACTCAATCATTACATAGCAGTGAAGATTTCATGGAAATTTTTCGTTGATAAGGTTGAAAATATTGAGCGTGAAATACAGGCCATTAAATTAAAACCGAACAATACTGTAACAAACCCATTAGATGATAATGTAGCAATATCAGATCAATGTTTAGAGTGTTTTGCTCCGCTTAGAGAGACCGAACTAGCTACATTAATCTCTTCAGCTAATTCATCAACCTGCATATTAGATCCCATACCTACATGTTTCTTTAAACAGATTTGTCCAGGAGTAATTACACAATTACATTATAAATATAATAAATTCTTCCCTTAGCACTGGCTATGTACCAAAATCACTTAAATTAGCAGTTATTAAACCCTTGATTAAAAAACCTGACGATGACCCATCCCAATTGTCCAGCTATAGACCAATATCAAATCTCCCATTCATCTCTAAGATTTTAGAAAAGGTTGATGCAAAGCAGTTATGCTCGTACTTGGATAGGAACAACATTCATGAAATGTATCAGTCAGGATTAAGACCTCATCATAGCACAGAGACAGTGCTAGTTAAAGTAATAAATGACCTTCTACTGACCTCTGATCAGGGTCGTGTCTTGCTCCTTGTGTTACTCGACCTTAGTGCAGCTTTTGATACTATAGATCACACTATTCTCCTTGATAGAATAGAAAATGTTGTTGGCATTAAGGGAACAGTCCTCTCTTGGCTCAGGTCTTATCTGACAGATCGTTATCAATTCGTAGATGTAAATGGTGATTTCTCCATGCGTACTGAGGTTACTTTTGGAGTTCCACAGGGTTCTGTTTTAGGCCCACTGCTTTTTACTTTATATATGCTACCCCTAGGACAAATTATTCGTAAGCATGGAATTAGCTTCCACTGTTATGCTGATGAAACACAGTTGTATCTTTCAGCGAAGCCAGAGGACAGACAGAAGCTTAGTAAAGTCGAGGATTGTGTAAAGGACATTAGACGTTGGATGTTAACCAACTTCCTTTTACTTAATTCTGATAAAACAGAAATACTTTTATTAGGCCTACGTGTAGCTAGAAGTAATCATTCTTATCACATTGTCACTCTGGATGGTCTTTCTGTTTCATCATGTACAGCAGTTAAAGACCTTGGAGTGATTATTGACTTCAGTCTTTCATTTGATGCTCATGTAGATAATATTACTAGGATAGCTTTCCTTCATCTCAGAAATATTTCTAAGATAAGAAACATATTGTCACTAGGGAATATTGTCACATGCATATTGTCACATGCGGAAATACTGGTTCATGCATTCGTCACCTCTAGATTAGATTACTGTAATGCCTTACTCTCTGTATGTTCCAGTAGGAATATAAATAAGCTCCAGTTAGTCCAGAATGCAGCTGCTAGAGTCCGAACTTGAACTAGAAAATACGATCATATCACCCCGATCTTATTCACACTGCATTGGCTCGCAGTAAAATCTCGCATTAACTATAAAGTAAAACACTATAAAACAACCTATAAAACACTAAATGGTCTCGCGCCACAATATCTAAGTGACCTTCTGGTTTTATATGATCCACCACGCCTACTTAGATCAAAAGATGCAGGTTATTTGACGGTACCCCGAATAGTGAAGGCTACAGCAGGGGGAAGAGCTTTCGCTTATAGAGCCCCACAATTATGGAACAGTGTTCCTATTAGTGTTCGGGACTCAGACACAGTCTCAGTGTTTAAGTCTAGGCTTAAAACGTATTTTTTCACTCAAGCTTACCCTGACTAGATTTTATTATACTAATTCCCAGTCCTAATAATCTTTTTTCTCCCTCTCTCCTTTTGCCAAGGCACACACGAGTTTATGGAGATACTGGAGATCCAGATCATTTCAGGCTCTGGATGGAGCTCAAGTCTCAAATCTTCTCCAATTTCAGACTATTGGAACTGCGGCTGCTCCGAAGGCCATATAGACTTCATGTACATCCATACTGTACTGTTTCACACTGTCTGTTGTTACCCAGATGAGGATGGGTTCCCTTCTGAGTCGGGTTCCTCTCAAGGTTTCTTCCTTTAAACATCTTAGGGAGTTTTTCCTTGCCACCGTCGCCACTCAGTAGCTTGCTCTGTTGGGATAAATTCACACCATTAATATCTGTATACCGTGTTTATATTTCTGTAAAGCTGCTTTGAGACAATGTCTGTTGTAAAAAGCGATATACAAATAAAATTGAATTGAATTGAATTGAATCCATCTTCTATACCGCTTGTCCTTCTAAGAGTCACGGGGAAATCTGGAGTCTATCCCAGGGAGCATCGGGCACAAGGACAGGGTACATCCTGGACAGGGCACACAATCACATACACATTCACACACCCATTCATACACTATGGACACTTTGGAAACGCCAATCCACCTACCATGCATGTCTTTGGACTGGGGGAGGAAAACCGGAGTACCTGGAGGAAACCCCGCAGCCTGGGGAGAATATGCACTTTATGATATTAACTCATATTAACATTAACTACATACGAAATATACTACCGTAAAAATATTTTTCTGTGCAATATATATACCTTTTTTTGTCACTCATTTAAATCTTTCAACGGTGTACTGGCCCTTTAATTAAGTGCGAGCAGAGCGAGGGAGGTCCATTTCCTATAAAATTTTAGCAGTGCAGAGATTACAGAGTTTACAAACTGCAGTTTTGTCGTCACACAAGCGACATCATATTTGCACACAGCATGCAATCAATGTGTTTTCCCGCCCTCTTTTTAGTGACAGGATATAATCTGCCCTGATCATCGGATGTTTCTAAACTATAGCCGATAGTGGGAAAAATAGCCTTTATCAGCCGATACTGATTATTGGCCAATACATCGGTGCATGTCTATTACGTACAGTAACTCTATACAAACACTGCAAACCTGGTTCAAAATCGAATAATTTTTTCAAAACACTACCACTAGTTTTCTGTCCATCAGGAACATAGTCAATCATAGAGCAATTACTGCAAAAATTCTAAAAGTTAGTGCCATTACAAAACAGTGTTAATTGTCATGTTTCAGTTCTACCTGTATAGAACATACAGTATGAAATCAATTTTTAAATTATTTAGTCAGCTGTAAACCACTCTACATTTTAGCGTGTGTGAATTCATGGTGCATTAGATAGTATGTGTACAACATAGTATCTAAAAGTGAAGGAGTCATCAATACTTTACATAATCTACAACTGAGAAAAAAACCAGTAAGTGACAGAATTGCTGCAGTAACAGCTCTATTAGCGATATTATATTGCTGTCAATGATCAACAAAACAGTCAAACAAACAAAAAAAAAACATACATGGTCTTTGGTTCAAAGTGTGTGTAAAAATAAAACAAACTGACAGAAAAAAGTATAGTCTTGTTCTAATCTATACGATCTTCAGCATTTGGCCACATTCTCATCCACATCACATCTTATGTTGTCTCTCGCTATATTTACATTTATTCACTTAAAAGCAGATGTACATTATATACATATATATATATATATATATATATATATATATATATATATATATATATATATATATATATATATATATATATATATATATATATATGTATATATATATATATATATATATATATATATATATATATATATTGTATATATATATAGAATGAATGAATGAATGAATGATTCAAATGAGATGTCTCTCCAGCTAGCATCCATTGCATCCAGCAGGGACATTTGGTCATGTGCCGATGATCAAAGACTTTCAACCTCCAGGCAAAAAAAAAATTCCTCACTAGGGTTGAGGAAAGAATTCTTGGGTTGCAAACCACTTTGTAATTGCATGTGAATTACATTGTATCATGCAATCACAAATGTCCTCATGTTGTGCTATTTGCTCCTTTCTGACCTGACACATAAACGTGGCCCTTTTTCCCAGTGATGGTTAAACCCTGCCTCATCTACATGAATCAAATTCATGATGTGTTTGATTAGCCTCCAACTCCATAATTCTCTGAAAGAAATAAAACACAGAATGGTTACAGTAAATGCTTTTCACTATTGGGGTGTGTTTACTTGTAGAGTAGCAATAGAGAATAGTGGGGGAAAGTGTAGAATAGTGTAAACCGCACTGAAGAGTGTGTATACAAGATTCCTGGATGTATTGGTTGCAGATGTTATAGATGAAGGTCATGATGTTACCCTGTCAGCTACAAAGACTTCAGTAGTACAGTAAGAATCCTGTACTGGTACATATCTCTTGTGCATGTCTATATAATAGAAAAACTTCTATGAAAAACACCTGGCTATGTCTCTGATTGAGATTTGAATCAGCTGTTTCTCAATGATCAGTAATTAAAAAAAAATGCTTATCAGCTGTTTGGATATTTCTAAAAATCTTTTTTTCAATACTTTTGAGCTGATATTGCTGCAGAAGTAGAGGCTTTATTTATACTGTTGTTATGGCTTGGAATATTAGGTCATCATTTCTGGCATGCTGTGTTTAAGGATTTAAATAATCAATTAAATAAAAATAAAAAAAAGTCTATGAAGATCCATGATTTTTGTATTAGGTATCTTATGTGTAAAGAAAATTTAATTGATTGCATTTGTTTGTGAAAACATTAATTGTATTTACATGTGATTCATTTACGTATGATTCATTTTCATGTATTTCATATTCATGCATGTGATTCATTTACATGTAATTAATTTTCATGTGATTCATTTACATTTTCATGTGATTCATATTCATGCATATTCATGTAATTAATTTACATGTAATTCATTATGTGATTCATATTCATTCATGTGATTCATTTACATGTGATTCATTTTCATGTGATTCATTTACATATGATACATTTTCATGTGATTCATATTCATGCATGTGATTCATATTCATGTATTTAATTTACATATAATTCATTTTCATGTGTTTCATATTCATGTGATTCATTTACCTTTTCTCCCCTCCCTTCCCCAAATATTTCATTGAGAAAAAAAAATAATAATAATAACAACAATAATTATTATCATCATTATTAATTAATTAATTAATTAAAATAAAATAAAATAAAATAAAAAGAATTCCCCCCCGCCCCCCCGGCTCATCATGGCTACTCAATAGCTGTTGCTGGTTATATAAAAATTATAAAACCCAAAAACTAAAGTAAAAATAAGAATATAAATAGCCAATTGGAGCTGAAGAGGGACACACTCCCAAAGTCTCCATAAAAAAAAGGAGACAGCAGTGTATCACCCCTAGGGTTGTCCACAAAGTGGACCTAGAGTAAGCTAAAAAAAAAAATTACAAAAAAAAAATTCCAGTACGAAAATAGTTTGCGCACTTTAACAAATATAATGTCCATACCTTTTAAAGACTTATACCTAATAATATTACACAGTCTAGCATATAAAAATAAAATACAAGAAGAGAATAACAAGATGATAATAAAATAGAAATTAGAATAAAGAATACATTAGAATAAAGAATATTATCAGAGAAAATGAATTGTATTAATGGTATGGTTTCAACAGACAGATGTCCTAAATTGTGTGTAGAGTTTTGAAAATGTGACTACAGATTGGACAAAAGTGTCACGAGTGGAGGTTGAATCAGAAGCAGTCACAGATTTCAAACATTTAATATAAACAAACAGACTACTAAACAAACACTAAGACAACTTGGCAAGAGACTATGGCAAGAAACAAAACACACCGACATTAAAGACAGGAGTCTCAGACGACGAAAGAAAAGGAGAGAGTGCATACAAAGACTAATATATATATATATATATATATATATATATACACACACACACACACACACAAACACATGAGTGCTCATTAACAAAAACGTGAATCAGGTGCAGTTGTGTTGCATGTGGTCATGTGGTGCAGTGCAGTCGCTAATGGGAAATGGAGTCCAGATTTCCCAGATATGTGACAGAACCCTCCCCCAAGGGCGCCCAAACCGACACGGCCCCCCCACCGGCGGCCCCGGGCCCCCGGGCAAGAGGTCCTCAAAGCCAGTAGACCGAGCGGCTCCCACAACGGCACAGGGAGGCAAAAGGACGTCCTTGGCGGGGCATGGAAGCGGGGCGACCTCCTTCCTGGGGCAAAAGAGGAACGCAAGGTCCCCCACGAGGCTCAAAGGGGGAGCGAGGGTCTCCACGAGGCTCCAGGGGGGAGCAAGGTTCTCCGCAAGGCACACGGGGGGAGCGAGGCTCTCCGCGAGGCCAGGGAGAGGAGCGAGGTTCTCCGCGAGGCTTAAGGGAGGAATGATGCTCTCCGAGGAGCATCAGGGGGGAATGGCGTCCTCCGTGGAGCAGGAAGGGGGAGCGACACACTGAGCGCAGCGAAGGAAAGGAGCGACGTCTTCAGCGGAGCATGGAGGCAGAGTGACAACCTCAGCAAGACAGGATGGCAGAGAGACGACCGTAGCCGAGCAGGAAGGCCGAGCGACGACCTCAGCCAAGCAGGAAGGCCGAGCGACGTCCATAGCCGAGCCGGAAGGCAGAGCGGCATCCACAGCCGAGCAGGGATGCTGAGCGGCGTCCACAGCCGAACAGGAAGGCTGCGCGACGACCTCAGCTGAACGAGACGGCTGCGTGACGACCTCAGCTGAACGGGAAGGCAGAGTGACATCCAGAAGAGGGGAGGGAGGGCGGGATTTGGTCTCATCTCTGAGCATATGCTCCAACCCGTGTAACTTGGCATATTCTACAACGAACGCCGGGTGTGGTATGGTGCATGCGCTGTACCGCGATGGTATTCCGAGTAAGTACCCTCGACATTCTTCCCTGCTCCGTGATCTTGAGATACCACTCCGCATAGTTGTTGTACCAGGCGTCCATTGGAAAAAAAATCTGCTGCTTTTTAGTCACGGTCTTTCGTTCTGTCACGAGTGGAGGTTGAGGCAGAAGCAGTCACAGATTTCAAACACTTAATATAAACAAACAGACTACTAAACAAACACTAAGACAACTTGGCAAGAGACTATGGCAAGAAACAAAACACACCGACATGAAAGACAGGAGTCTCAGACGACGAAAGACAAGGAGAGAGTGCAGACAAAGACTATATATACACATGAGTGCTCATTAACAAAAACGTGAATCATGTGCAGTTGTGGTGCATGTGGTCATGTGGTGCAATGCAGTGGCTGATGGGAAATGGAGTCCAGATTTCCCAGATACGTGACAAAAAGGATGTT
Organism: Ameiurus melas; assembly: GCA_012411365.1. Lineage (NCBI taxonomy): Eukaryota > Metazoa > Chordata > Actinopteri > Siluriformes > Ictaluridae > Ameiurus > Ameiurus melas. Next base: position 35,228,533 of record CM022756.1, on the reverse strand, counting down.
AACAAATTGTAAAAAAGTCAAACCTCCATTTATGTCCAAACACATCTCTTTTCTGTATGTATATATATATATATATATATATATATATATATATATATATATATATATATATATATATATATTTTTTTTTTTTTTTTTTTTTTTTTTCATCCAAACATGTGTTATATATTATGAGGATGACAGCACAGTGGAAATTGGAGAGGAGTGTGATGAGATCATCAACATGAATATGGATGGGCTCACTCACCAGAAACCTAGATGCTGAACATGCCAGCAGCCTCACAAATTCAGAGGAAATCCTCTTAGGGAGTTTTTCCTAGCCACCATCGCCACTGGCTTGTTCAATTGGGATGAATTTCTCACATTTACAGTAAAATCTGTATCCCATGTTTATATATTTCTGTAAAACTGCTTTGAGACAATGACCATTCTAAAATGTGCTATACAAATAAAATTTAATTGAAATCCATAAACCTATGCACTATTTCAAACTATTTTTCTCACATGACATAAACCACATGATAACAAAACATATAAATCTTAATGCTATACAATTTGATCCAAACAGGCCATTGAATGTAGCACCTGAAGAGATTGAGCAGTTTTGGGGGACTTCTGTGTACATGTCACTGCTTGGGTTGCCTGCAGCAAGGATATGTTGAAGCACAACCTGTGAGTTCCTCAGGTTGCTGGTGCAGTGGCAGTGAATTGATGGGAAAGGATCACATATTTCCTATGGTTCCTTCACTTTAAAAGCAACAGCATGCAGCCAAGCACAGAACCACCTGTCTTTGATGTGCTGCACAAGATCAATGCCTGATCACTCATATCCTTATGAAACTCAATGCAATACCCATGACAGAAAAGTTAAGTGTTGATGAGCAAATTGTCCCTTTCAAGGGAAGAAGCCATTTAAAACAATACCTACCAGTAAAACCACAAAAATCTTTGTTCTGGAAGTCAACTATTAAACTATTAAGATTACAAAGGCCACTCGACAGGCATTACATTGGAACAAGTAAGGATGTGGTCCTCCTATTGGCCAATTCCAAAGCACAGAAATCACAAGCTTTACTTTGATAACTAGTTCATCAGTGTTCCCCTGCAACATTCATTATTCCCAAAGGGTAGTAATTTGTGCCAATCGCTTGCAAGGTGGCAACATGGTCCTTAATGCTAACCTAAAAAAGTTAGGTTATGGAGCATTCCAGGGGAAATACACAAAGATTGGGGATATAATATTATATGTGGTGAAATGGTATGACAATAGGTCAGTGACCCTACTTTGTGACTACATTTGCACAAATCGTGTCTCTCAAGTTGAAAGGTATGACCATGGTTAAAAGAGGGTTGTTCAAAAGTATGTGAACCTTAATCTTCGTAGTAGTGGACCGATTCTCGAAGGCCGTCCGTTTTGTTCCCTTGCCCGCGCTCCCCACCGCCTTCTCCACCGCCAGTCTCATTTTCCAGCACGTTTTTCGTTATTTCGGCATCCCCGAGGAAATTGTCAGTGACCGGGGCCCCCAGTTCACCTCCCGGGTGTGGACCAGCTTCATGGAGAAACTAGGGGTGACCGTGAGTCTCACATCAGGCTATCACCCACAGGCCAACGGCCGCCGAAAGAGTGAACCAGGAACTGGGGCGTTTTCCGAACCTTTGCCCCCGCAAACCCGGCGGGACCCGGTCCTCCTCCCACCTGCTTTCTCAGTGCGCGCGAGTGGGACCTGGACCAGGAATTAGCGCAAGCGCCCACCGACAGCATCCCCGCTAATTGTCCATGCGGGAAACTGTTCGCTCGAGAGCCATCGAACTAACCTGATCTCCTGGGCCCATTCAGTCAGAGGAACCGGGCACCCTGGGGCAAAACGAACCTATCAGCTCCTACAGGAAAAGTATTGGTGGCCGGGCATGGACCAAGAGGTCCGAAGGCGGTGGCGTCATGCTCCCTGTGTGCCCAAGCCAAGGTGCCTAGGAAACTGCCCCGTCGGTAAGCTCAGACCGTGCCCATACCCGAAAGACCGTGGTCGCACCTGGCCATCGACTTCATCACCGATCTGCCCGTTTCACAAGGGAACACCGTAATCTTCGTAGTAGTGGACCGATTTCTCGAAGGCCGTCCGTTTTGTCCCCTTGCCCGCGCTCCCCACCGCCTTCTCCACCGCCACTCTCATTTTCCAGCACGTTTTCTATTTCGTTATCTTTAGGAAATTGTCAGTGACCGGGGCCCCCGATCACCTCCGGTGTGGACCAGCTTCATGGAGAAACTAGGGGTGACCGTGAGTCTCACATCAGGCTATCACCCACAGGCCAACGGCCAAGCCGAAAGAGTGAACCAGGAACTAGGGCGCTTTTTGCGAACCTTTTGCGCTCGAAACCCGGCGGACCCGGTCCTCCCTCCCACCTGCTTTCTCAGTGCCGTCGAGTGGGACCTGGACCAGGAATTAGCGCAAGCGCCCACCGACAGCATCCCCGCTAATTGTCCATGCGGGAAACTGTTCGTTCCCGAGAGCCATCGAACTAACCTGATCTCCTGGGCCCATTCAGTCAGAGGAACCGGGCACCCTGGGGCAAAACGAACCTATCAGCTCCTACAGGAAAAGTATTGGTGGCGGGCATGGACCAAGAGGTCCGAAAGGCGGTGGCGTCATGCTCCCTTTGTGCCCAAGCCAAGGTGCCTAGGAAACTGCCCGTCGGTAAGCTCAGACCGTTGCCCATACCCGAAAGACTGTCGGCACCTGGCCATCGACTTCATCACCGATCTGCCCGTTTCACAAGGGAACACCGTAATCTTCGTAGTAGTGGACCGATTCTCGAAGCGCCTGCTTTTCCCCCGCCCCCGCGCTCTCCCCAACGCCTTCTCCACCGCCACTCTCATTTTCCAACGTTCTGTTATTTCGGCATCCCCGGGTGAAATTGTCAGTGACCGGGGCCCCCAGTTCACCTCCGGTGTGGACCAGCTTCATGGAGAAACTAGGGGTGACCGTGAGTCTCACATCAGGCTATCACCCACAGGCCAACGCGCCGAAAGAGTGAACCAGGAACTAGGGCGCTTGCTTTTGCGAACCTTTGCGCTCGAAACCCGGGGGGGACCCGGTCCTCCCTCCCACCTGCTTTCTCAGTGCCGTCGAGTGGGACCTGGACCAGGAATTAGCGCAAGCGCCCACCGACAGCATCCCCGCTAATTGTCCATGCGGGAAACTGTTCGTTCCCGAGAGCCATCGAACTAACCTGATCTCCTGGGCCCATTCAGTCAGAGGAACCGGGCACCCTGGGGCAAAACGAACCTATCAGCTCCTACAGGAAAAGTATTGGTGGCCGGGCATGGACCAAGAGGTCCGAAAGGCGGTGGCGTCATGCTCCCTGTGTGCCCAAGCCAAGGTGCCTAGGAAACTGCCCGTCGGTAAGCTCAGACCGTTGCCCATACCCGAAAGACCGTGGTCGCACCTGGCCATCGACTTCATCACCGATCTGCCCGTTTCACAAGGGAACACCGTAATCTTCGTAGTAGTGGACCGATTCTCGAAGGCCGTCCGTTTTGTCCCCTTGCCCGCGCTCCCCACCGCCTTCTCCACCGCCACTCTCATTTTCCAGCACGTTTTTCGTTATTTCGGCATCCCCGAGGAAATTGTCAGTGACCGGGGCCCCCAGTTCACCTCCCGGGTGTGGACCAGCTTCATGGAGAAACTAGGGGTGACCGTGAGTCTCACATCAGGCTATCACCCACAGGCCAACGGCCAAGCCGAAAGAGTGAACCAGGAACTAGGGCGCTTTTGCGCGAACCTTTGCGCGCTCAAAACCGCGCGCACCCGGTCCTCCCTCCCACCTGCTTTCTCAGTTGCCGTGAGTGGGACCTGGACCAGGAATTAGCGTAGCGCCCACCGACAGCATCCCCGCTAATTGTCCATGCGGGAAACTGTTCGTTCCCGAGAGCCATCGAACTAACCTGATCTCCTGGGCCCATTCAGTCAGAGGAACCGGGCACCCTGGGGCAAAACGAACCTATCAGCTCCTACAGGAAAAGTATTGGTGGCCGGGCATGGACCAAGAGGTCCGAAAGGCGGTGGCGTCATGCTCCCTGTGTGCCCAAGCCAAGGTGCCTAGGAAACTGCCCGTCGGTAAGCTCAGACCGTTGCCCATACCGGAAGACCGTGGTCGCACCTGGCCATCGACTTCATCACCGATCTGCCCGTTTCACAAGGGAACACCGTAATCTTCGTAGTAGTGGACCGATTTCCGAAGGCCGTCCGTTTGTCCCCTTGCCCGCGCTTCCCCACCGCCTTCTCCACCGCCACTCTATTTTCCAGCACGTTTTCGTTATTGTCCGCATCCCCGAGGAAATTGTCAGTGACCGGGGGCCCCAGTTCACCTCCCGGGTGTGGACCAGCTTCATGGAGAAACTAGGGGTGACCGTGAGTCTCACATCAGGCTATCACCCACAGGCCAACGGCCAAGCCGAAAGAGTGAACCAGGAACTAGGGCGCTTTTTGCGAACCTTTTGCGCTCGAAACCCGGCGGACCCGGTCCTCCCTCCCACCTGCTTTCTCAGTGCCGTCGAGTGGGACCTGGACCAGGAATTAGCGCAGCGCCCACCGACAGCATCCCCGCTAATTGTCCATGCGGGAAACTGTTCGTTCCGCCGGGGGCATCGAACTAACCTGATCTCCTGGGCCCATTCAGTCAGAGGAACCGGGCACCCTGGGGCAAAACGAACCTATCAGCTCCTACAGGAAAAGTATTGGTGGCCGGGCATGGACCAAGAGGTCCGAAGGCGGTGGCGTCATGCTCCCTTGTGCCCAAGCCAAGGTGCCTAGGAAACTGCCCGTCGTAAGCTCAGACCGTTGCCCATACCCGAAAGACTGTGGTCGCACCTGGCCATCGACTTCATCACCGATCTGCCCGTTTCCCAAGGGAACACCGTAATCTTCGTAGTGGAACCCGATTCTCGAAGGCCGTCCGTTTTGTCCCCTTGCCCGCGCTCCCCACCGCCTTCTCCACCGCCACTCTCATTTTCCAGCACGTTTTTCGTTATTTCGGCATCCCCGAGGAAATTGTCAGTGACCGGGGCCCCCAGTTCACCTCCCGGGTGTGGACCAGCTTCATGGAGAAACTAGGGGTGACCGTGAGTCTCACATCAGGCTATCACCCACAGGCCAACGGCCAAGCCGAAAGAGTGAACCAGGAACTAGGGCGCTTTTTGCGAACCTTTTGCGCTCGAAACCCGGAAGACTGGAGCACTTTCATACCCTGGGCTGAGTATGCTCAGAATTCCCTGCGGCACTCGGCCACCAAGCTAACTCCCTTCCAGTGTGTACTCGGGTACCAGCCACCCTTGTTCCCGTGGAACGCGTCTCCCACGTCTGCGCCGGCTGTCAACCGGTGGTTCGAGCGGAGTGAGCAGATCTGGGCGGCGACCCACCGGCGCCTCGAAACCATCTCGGAGAAGTACAAACACCAAGCGGATCGCAGACGGAGTGACCACCTTAACTATCAACCGGGGGATAGAGTGTGGCTCTCTACACGGAACTTGAAGCAACCTCACAGCTGCAGGAAGCTCACTCTGCGATACACTATCAAATCCTCCGCCAGGTGAATGAAGTGACGTACCGCCTGAAGTTGCCGCCACACAGTCGAATATCCCCATCGTTCCATGTGTCTCGTCTAAAACCGGTAATGAATGGTCCCTTGGCAGAGGATGTGCCTGCTACCGAACCCCAGACTCCCCTCCAGATCGAGGGGCAACCTGCGTATCGAGTGAGTCACATCCTGAAATCTCGGCAACGAAGGCGGGGCTTGGAGTATCTGGTCGCGTGGGAGGGTTATGGACCAGAGGAGCAGTGTTGGGTCCCGCATCGGGACATCCTAGACCCCGAGCTGTTAGAGAGTTTCCATCGCTCATACCCAGGTCTCCCAGGTCCCAGGCCACGAGGGAGGCCGAGGAGCGTTGGGGCTCCCGGAGTGAGCCCCTTGGGGGGGGGCTCTGTCAGAGCGCAGCCCAGTCGGGACGCAAATTCCCAACAGCCCACACGAGCGCGCATGCGCACTGCCCGGAGCGTCCCGAACTCCAACTCCCAGAAACCCCCACGCGAGCGCATGCGTGAGAGATCACCGGAATACTGATGAGCAACACCTGGTGTCGGCTTTCTTGGAGACACAGGGATTTAAGAAACCACATTCCGAACCACGGTGCGAAGTATACGCTTCGAACGCTTGTTTGCTGCGATACCAAGCTCTCGATTATCTGTACGACTTCCTGGTTTTCCACGACTCTCTGCTTGCCTCTGACTACGCTTTTGGATCTTCTGCCCTGCACTACGACTTCCTGGTTTTCCGCGACTCTCTGCTTGCATCTGACTACGCTTTTGAATCTTCCGTCTTGTACTACGCTTTCGCTGGTTTTTCCCCGACGCCCTGACAGTGTCCGCCCCGTCCCTGGGTTATCCCGCGTTTCGTTCCCGCCGGATTCGCTATCAGCCTCTACCTGCTCCCGCGCCTGTGTCCTTCCCCCCCGCCTGACAGCATCTAGAACTCAGTTATGAATCTTGCATAGTAGCACTACTTGTATTGTTCTCTGCTTCATATATCGCTTTGCTTGTATTTCCTCATTTGTAAGTCGCTTTGGATAAAAGCGTCTGCTAAGTGAATAAATGAAAATGTAAATGTAAAATATTACTAATGGCCATTTAAAGCATTAATTATTCTTTCCCTATAATATATGTACAAAACTGTAGTCTATTATGGTTTGCAATGTGTGCTCTATCAAAAAGTGTAGGGAATTTTTAGTGCATAGAATAATTAAGAACCTAGCAGGGTCAGAATTTATTTTCCAATGAAGCCTCCCAGCTATGGAAAAGCCTTCCTCTTAATGTTTGGAATTCTTTTGTGGATAAAATAATCCCGATTATATGTATGCTCACTCACTTTCAGTAAGCAGTTTCTCATGGTCAGGCTTGAGGTAGATCTGGATCCTATTCTGAGAACACTGGGTGTGAGGCAGTGATAAAACACACTCATCCACAGGCAAATGATCTTACTTGATCCACCTATTTTGGATGGTGGTAAGAAAGTGGAGAACCCAGAGGAAACCCACAAACATGGGGAGAACATGCATATTGTCACAAGATTACGTAATGAGGACTACTTCCTAAGTACATGTGCCTTGTTTTCATTTTTGTTCTCATGCAAAGGTTCACATACTTTTGCCACTCACAAATATGTAATACTGGATCATTTTCCTCAATAAGTAAATGACAATAAGAATGACTATAATATTTTTGTCTCATTTCTTTAATTGTTTAATTGGGTTCTCATTATCTACTTTTAGGACTTAGTGTGAAAATCTGATGATGTTTAGTCATATTGATGCAGAAATATAGAACAGTCTAAAGGGTTCACAAACTTTCAAGCACCACTGTATAGCGGTTAATGATCAATATTACTTTAATGGTAAATAGCACACTTATATAGCGCTTTACACTGTGTCTCATTCACCCATTCATGCACACACTCACACACCAGTGGTAGCAGAGCTGCCATGCAAGGCACTAATTTGCCATTGGGAGCAACTTGGGGTTCAGTGTCTTGCCCAAGGACACTTCAGCATGTGGAGTCATCTGGGCCAGGAATCAAACTGCTAACCCTATAATTAGTGAACAACCAACTCTACCACCTGCACCACAGCTGCCCAAACTTTATCGGTTTCAACCAGAAGTGAATGGATTATCGGGTTCAGCTTTCAAGGTTTCTTCCTCATGTCATCTCAGGGAATTTTTCCTTGACACTGGTGCTTAAATCTACATCCAGATTTCTGAAAAGTTGCTGTGTGACAACAGCAACTGTAAAAAGAATTGAGTTGAATTTCTTTACTGAAGCAGAGTGATGACTACATGAATAACAAAAGGAACTGTACATGTTGTAGGCATGATTTTATAAGGTGAAATTTCATGCTTTCAATGTTTTAAGTTGATAATCTCTAAAAATAAATAAATAAATAAATAAATAAATAAATAAATAAATAAATAAATAAATAAAAATAGCAAAAATGTTGTAACTTTGTATTAGCTCTACGGAATTTAGAATTTATCCATTTGTCCAATGGGATACTGGCTAATCTGCCCAGACTCTAATCTGGCTAATCTGAAGACTGAAAAAGCACTAGTCTCTGTTATTCCACTAGGGGGCAAAATAAAGCAATAAAGTTAGCTACTGAAAAAAATGTGCTAAAATAACTCTAAATGTGTATCTTAAATAATCAGGTTCAGGAAATTAAAAAGTTTTACATTTTGTAATCAGAATATGGACTCCCCCCCCCCCAATTAACTGTAGTCTATTTATCTATTTTGAATGTGGTGTATTCTTTTTACATTAAGAATAAAGCTTTCAGATGCTAATGAAGGAAGATATTTATGAATTGTTGATATGTTTCTTTTGTCTAATCCCCTTGAAAATGGATTACCTAAAATAAGTTTGACACCCCTGGAAACTTTAAAACCTTTATTATTAGATTATGATGTTATAGATTTTTCATTAAATACATTTTTAGAAAATGTAAATAATGTAAAATAAAATGAATAAAATGACAGGTTCCCCATATGAGTCTGAATGTAAAACCAGGAAACAGCATGGAGTCAAGAATCTGTCAGAATACTAGTTACTCTGTCATGTGATGCTGTGAGGCGGAGTTTCATGACCCTGTAAAATGTTAACATAGAGTACAAAAAGACCTCAGAATATTGTCATTCTCAACACCATTCATCATGTTCAGTGTTATATTTATGTGTATATGGCTTTCAATAGGTAAGCCATAACTTGTAAATGTTGAATTAGTGAGTAATTAGACTGTAGAATACGAGTCTGCATTATGTAACTCTGCAATGATTGTGTTAAAAAAAAGATACAAAATAATTAGTTCTCTTCTCTATGACAGGTTACTCCCTGGCAGATCAAATAGAGTCACTTTTAACTCATAAAGTTGTAGATGAAGGAGATAATCTTACTCTGTCCTGCAGCTACAAAAACAGTGCTTCAGTACCAGACTACATGTACTGGTACAAACAATATCCAAAATCTACACCAGAGTACCTTCTTTACATCTTGCCTAGTGGAGTTAAAAGTGACTCTGTACCACGTCTGTCAGCTAAAGTTGATGATGATAAAAAGGAAGTGGATCTGCTCATCTCCTCTGCTGCTGTATCAGACACTGCACTATACTACTGTGCTCTGGAGCCCACAGTGACAGGAAATCCAACCACACTGTACAAAAACCTTGACATTTTGTTATACTGAAGGAAGCTCAACTGGCAAAGTTCAATAATTAATTTACACACCTTCAAACCAAAAGCTCTGCTTCTTTTTGACAATTTCTGTCTGTCTCCCTTTTTTGGCCATCCTTCCTCTCTTTCTATTTGTTAATTTTTCTAAATAAAATGTTTTTTTTGTTTTGTTTTTTTATAAAGAATGCAGATGCATGACCACCTGCAGTCACTTCCTGGTTAACTAGCACCCTTAAATATAGCTACTGTTTTGCACTGCTTCCTTGTTTCACATTATCGTCTTTCTATGCTTTTGTCTATGCTGCCATGTTTGGTTTTTGCCACAGTATATAAACCAGTTTGTTGCCAAATTAACAGTATTTTACAGCAATTATGTTTATGATTGACATACAATAGCTTATGCTTCTCAATGAGGTCTATACTGGCTATAGCGAAGTGTAGCAATGTGGCTCGTTTAGCTTAATTAAGACCAACTACGCCACCCTGAATAAATGGGAAAATAACCCAAATAAGGACATGCAAGTATGTTCAACTTAAAACAGGCAAGAGGCATGGGTTTCCATACAAAAAACACATTATATTTTAAGATTAAAAGGAATGGCCAAGAACTATTTTAAAAAGGAGCAGCCAACACAATCAATGCATTGGTTCAATAAAACAGTCACAGAAAGGATTTAACAAATGATCCTAGGAGGACTGAGGCTTCCTGTATGAAGGGCAGGCTAGGACAGAAGCACCAGCTTTACTGGGGAAAAGCTCCCCACTAATCAGAATCATACCCACCAAATTCACTGCAAATAAACACAGCAATAATAACGACCTTTAATTTAGTACAACCAAAGGTGCAGGAAAGGACCTCCCCCCAGACTCAGGAAGAACTCAACTCCTACAAGAAGAAAAAAACAAAAAGACACAATCAATTACAATCTGCTCAAAGCAGACAAATAAAAAAATAAAAACAAAAACCAACTTACTGTCATGAAAACAGATAACCTTGAGCTCAAACTGAGTACAGGTAGCAAGTTTATCAAGACTGACCAAAACCACTACTACCACGTAACAGTATCAGCATTGACAGAGACTGTTACTACACAGTTGAATTAAAGAAAACTGATCAGTGACAGTAACCAACACAAAACATAGTTTCAGAACAAAATAAAACAGAATATGAAACAACAAAAAGCAGCTCCAAAGCAGCAGAACCAAGCAGCAACGTGGCTCCGTGAGTGAAGGAGAGGAGCTATACCGCTATGTCCACATCTCACGCAGCCTGCCTTAACACATGCAAACTCGAAGAGCCGTGATCCGATGACCTAGTACCCACAGCGGCACATACGAAAACCATACCACACCACACTGGGAGCAAGCAGCATCCCACACATGCAGTCTCGATAGTCCAACGTCACGCTAAACAAAGAAACTGTACAATAAGCGGACAACTAGCATCAAACAGCTAAGTGACAAAGCTAACAGCAGATACCTCTGCAATCCGTAGCAATGAAAGGAAGGGGCGGGTTTTTGACCATGACGCATTCCAAGAAGCTTTAACGACCATTTATATACTGTGGTAGGGAGAGAGCCTATTGTCACCCTTAACTACGTGGCCGTTTTGACCACGACACACACCACACTACATTCTATACCCTACTTTTGCATCGTCGCCCCGACGATGGGTTACAAAATCACTGGCATTACTCCCAAGGCCTAAGAAACTCTGAACTAATACGAGATGAAGACCCTGGAACACATGCTGCATCTCTTACATTCTCCACTGTTTGTGGAAGGTGGTGGACATTAGAATGTTGTCCTGCTGTGGCTCGTCTCGTTCTTCGCAGAGCTCCCACGCCTTCTCTAGGCTGGCCCCAGGGGAAAAAGACAGATGTACCCGTGGGACCCAAATCAACCTTAATATCACACACCAACGTATTGTTTACAGAGGGCAGAGCCCTACTACTTCTGCAGGAGGAATCACTGGTGCTTCTAGAACCACAGTTCGACCTGACCAGACCTGCGAGGCGTCTGAAATGGCCACAATAAGGTCCAGTTCCTCTGAGTCCATTGATGAAGACAGATGTTTAACTGGGGAGCCTTCAGGAGGAACAACTGGAGAACCTCGATGTATTCGAGTCTTCATCATCGAACAATGGACATGCTTAACCCTATCCGGATCATCTAAAGGTGCAACGGCATACACACACCCTCCATCTTCTGGTGCCCTCACAACCTCATACACCAGTGAGCTCCACAGGTCCTGGATTCTATGACGCCCTCTCACACTATGATAACGGAGGTAAACCAATTGACCCTCCCTCAATGGTGGATCACCATTGAGATGGTCCCATTGCTGAAGCAAAGTGAACACAGTCTTGGGGAGCTGCTGACATTCTACAAAGCTGGGATATAACCCCTGCTCCCAATATGTCAAAACCCTCTAAATATCAGGATCCTCCTCCTGTAGCACACTCAGGTCCACACAGGAAATGCTGGGCAAAGCTGTGATCACCAGTTGATCAACCTTTACTACCGGTCCTGCCTCCACCGCCTGCCTCACCACAGCTAGAACAATAGTCCTTGGTAAGAAACTCTCCCGTGTCTCCTGGCAAAACTGATTCTGTCCAGAGAGGGCATCAGCGTTACGGTTGCTACTCCCAGAATGATACCGGACCTCAAAATCAAAAGAGGCCAATTGAGCAGCCCAACGCTGTTCAGTAGCTCCCAGTTTAGAGATGCCAGGTGGCTAAGGGGATTATTATCCGTATAGACAATGCACTTCTGACTCAGCAGGTACTCCCTAAACTTCTCAGTAATGGCCCACTTCAGCACCACAAACTCCAATTTCATGGAACCGTAGTTGGTCATATGACTGCGGCTGGCGTAAGCGATAGGGCGCACCTTACCCTCTTGCTTCTGTGAGAGGACCGTGCCAAGCCCACTATGGCTAGCATCCACCTCCGGGAAAGTGGAATTAGGCTGTCAGCGCACCAGCTGTTTAAGCTCTCGTTCCAAAGTACTATCATTCACATTGAACAAATTGATCACGGAGCACGGTTTCCGCATTCACCATAACATTTGGTGACTGTTGCTTAACCTTTTACAGGAGGCTCATCAAGGCGAGGGAAAATTCCAAGAGTGTTTCCCCCTCTTGCTGCCTCCGGGAGAACAAAGCTTCCTGCAAGGCCACATATGACAATGTGCACCCGTACAACTCACGCAGTGCTTTCATGATTTTCTCCGGGTCTCCACGCTCCTCAGCCGAACGATATCAGATCTCCTCTCGCACTTCCCCCTCCAAATGATCAAAAAGAAAGAATGCCTGGTCTGCAGTGGATAAATAACGGGTTCTCATACATGCGTTAGCTTCCTCAACCCATTCATTAAAGCTCACCCCTGACGAACCACTAAATTTTAGGGACCTCCGATCTCTAGGCACAAACACAAACCTGTCAGTTACTGGAGTAGCAGTGCCTGGCGGCCATATGGGGGCATCAACTATAACAGAGTCACTAGTTTCAGCAACATTAGGCCCTGTTGATGCCCTTTCGTGTCACAATCTCTCATTATCAGCCCTAAGTTGAGCCACCAGCTCTTTAAGTTCCTGTAATCCTCCCTCCATTTATGATGAAACACACCTACCCACAGCATGTAAGGGAGTCAGAACAGCAACTGCAATCTCCAGAGCACACGCTGCTACTTGGTTCCTAAAAAAAAAAGAAAAAAAAAGAAGAGACAGACCAACACATATAAAATATTTATATATATATATATGCTGGTCATATAATTGGAATTTCATCAAAAAGTTTATTTATTTCAGTAATTCCATTCAAAAAGTGAAACTAGTATAATGTATACATTCACAGACCAGAGCCTGGTTTTAGCAAAGGAAGTAAGATCCCTCTTGGACAAAGGGGCCATAGAACATGTACCCAATTCCCCGAGGGAGGTAGGTTTTTACAGCTGTTATTTCCTGGTCTGCAAAAAATCTGAGTATGTGGCCAATTTTATATCTGTGTCATATGAACTGTACTCTTCAGACATACAGGTTCAAAATGCTAATGACTAGACTTAGCATTCGACAGATTCATTTTGAGGACTGGATTGTGACAATAGATCTAAAAGGTGCATATTTCTACATAGAAATATCGCTAGCTTTATCCCCTCGCACCTTCACATAGTGCATGGGTGTCACACTGGCTCCATTTTGACTCCAGTGCATCCATGTATTAGACTACTTGGATGAATGGTTAATTCGAGCATGATCTAGGGAACTGGATCAACATCGAGATGTTGTTCTCGCCCACATGAAGAGATTCGGGCTCAGGTTGAACCTCAGAAAAGTATGCTTTCCCCAGTGCAGTGGACAACTTTTCCAGGGGTTATAAAAATTCTACTATGATGAAGTCGATTCTATCCCCAACATGCGTAGGGTCAATCCAATTAACACCAAGCAAGATAAAGCTGCATCTTGAGAGACTATTGGAGCTTATGGGCCTATTCCACAGGAGACTGTTCAGTGGTGGCTGAGAAGTTAGGGGTTCCGTCCAAGGACAAAACCTCGAAGAGTAATCAGTGACACGCTGCTATGCCTATGTGCTCTGCGAATTGAGAATGCCTGGTTTCTATCCTTGGGTCACTCTCTAGGGGTATCTCCTTAGTGCAAGACAGTAATGACAGACACCTCTCTCATGGGTTTTAGTGCGGTTTTAGACAGCTGTCCAGCTCATGGTCTTTGGAGCAGCCCTCATCTGGAGTAGCATATAAATTGCCAAGAAATGCGGTCTATATTTCCAGCACTGAAACTCCTTCTTCCTCAATTGAGAGGTCCCCATGTGTTTACAGACAACACACCGGTGGTCTCATATATTGACCACCAGGGAGAATTATGTATGCACCCCCTGTTCAGGCAGGCTTAACAAAATCTTCTCTGGCAGAAGGAAGGCAGTCAGTGAGTGCAATGTACATTCTGGGAATATGGGAGCAGACATCCTGTTGAGACAGGGGCTGAGGCCCAGGAATTGGTGGCTCCATCCACAAGTGGTGGAGCCCATATGGCGAGGTTTGGTCAAGTGGCACTGCATGTGTTCTCCTCCGAGAAGACAACACATGGCCCGCTGTGGTTTGCTTTCACTCCTCCCACACAATTAGGGCTGGACGCCATGGTGCACATGTGCTGAGGTCACATCTGTACGCTATTTCCCCCTATGGCTCTGCTCCCACAAGTTCTAGCGAGAGTTTGCCGAGACAGTCTTTGTCTGCTGCTAGTAGCACTTTATTGGCCAGCTCAAACATGGTTCTCAGAGATAATATCCCAGCTAGATGGCACTCCTTGGGAGATTCCCATCCACAGGGATCCACTGTAGACCAAGTGAACTGCACAATAGCTACAGTCCTGGAGTTCTTACAAGAACATCTCAGTGGGGTGGGCTCCTTCTACAAACAGGGTTTACGTGGCCACCATTTTGGCGAGCCATGCCCCTGTTGATGGAGCCTCTGTGGGGCAACATCCTCTAACTTCGAGGTTTATGCATGGTGTCAGGCAGCTGAGGCCCATCTGCAGGCCGCACATACCTTCCTGGGACCTTTCTGTTGTCTTAGAAGGTCTGTCAGGGGTCACATTTGAGCCCTTAGACTCAGCCTCCGAGAAGCTTTTGATTCTAAAGGCAGCTCTTCTGCTGGCCCTGACATCTCTCAAGCGAGTAGGAGCTCTCTCTGTTGCCCCTTCCTGCCTTGACTTTACCCCTGGATTAGCCACGGCCTTCCTATATCCTATGTCGGATTATATTCCTAAAGTGCCTACATTGGCTGCCCACCTTGTGGTGTTGCAGGCGTTCTGCCCTCCTCCATTCCCCACACCGGAACAAGAGAGAATGCACCTGCTGTGTCCAGTAATGGCTGTCTGTACTTACGTCCACCGCTCTGGCCAGTGGCATAAGTCGGACCAGCTGCTGGTCTGCTTGGGCAGAACAGGTGGGCAGAAGGCAGTAGAGGTGATGCTGTGTCAAAGCAGCACATCTCTAATTGGATAGTCGAAGCAATCTCTGTTGCTTATGAGGCACGTGGTCTTGCTATGCCTCTGCGCAAAAGGGTTTATTTCACTAGGGCCGTCACTTCCGCGAAGGCTTTGTCCAAAGGTGTATCCTGACAGGATGTGTGTGCTGCTGCAGGGTGGTCTACGCTACACACATTCATTCGTTATTACAGTCTAGATATTCATTTCACCCTGTGCTCGAGTGTCTTGCAGTGACCCTTGTACTTGGGTCTTTTTGAACAGGACTATGAGGGATATGAGGGAATGGGTATTCTCGTTCCCATACCATTCCCATAACGTGGCGCTCCTTTGAAAGGGAATATCTGGGTTACGCATGTAACCCTGTCCCCTGAGAAGGGAATGAGATGTTGCGCAGCTTTGTCATACCACGGCAGGCCTGTGAATTGTATCTTTGCTTCAGATAATATAGGCTGACGGCACAGTTCACACGTGCCATATGTATATCTCATGACGCGCTTAATTGCCCCATCAGCTGTAAATAGGCATGATTTTACTGAAGCTTAAGTTGCCGGTCACGTGAGGGGTGCTCCTATAATGTTAGACTAAATGCAGTGTAGAGTTCCATTTGAAAGGGAACCGGAGGCAGTGCAGATGAGATAAATGTTCTAATATTAGATAACGAATAGGCTCGAGCTTTTCACTAATAAAATGTCGAAGGCTCTTCCCCTCAACATGGACTCTATTTACATCATTTTACATGCGATGACCTATGGGGTTTTAAATGGTTTAATTAGTAGCTAACATGGCCCACCAAATAAATATAACAGTCAGTTGTGCTCTATGTTAAAGTAGAAGTTAAATAAGTCTAGAGGGCTAAATCAAGCAGTAATCTCAGCCACAGCCAAAATGTGCTACAGTCTCTCTGTACCATGTCTCTTTCCAAAAGAAAAAAAAAATATGTTTCACAGCAACAGGGGTGAATACTTATTACAATTAAAACCTTAAAACAGGACATTTTTATTGGTAACATTTTCCCCAACTATATTAATAGATAAGTATTGAGTGATTTTGTATAGATTCATCATATATAATTCCAGTTAAGCCTATATATTTTGGAGCCAAAATTTGGATTTCTTTTCCCGCAAAACAATCGGTCTGTGCATCTGTTTTGTAGGTGATATATCCATTTGTACATTCAGAATGTAGCTTTCAGATAGATCCTGATTAAAAAAAAGTACATTGTATATACAGTATCTTTAGTATAACTGTAAAAATGAGTTTGACACCATGAAAGAAAATGTAAACTAAAACTTTAATTATGAGTTTATAATGTTTATGGATTGAAATGATCTGTTTTAATAAGAACAGTACTTTTATTACCCTTTCAGTATGAGCCACAGGCTCCCTTTGTGAAACTGAATGTAATGCTAGTGTACTGCATGAAGTCAAGAATCTGCCAGGAACATTGGTGACACTGTCATGTGATGCTGTGGGGTGGAGCTTCATGAATATTTAAAATGTTAACATAATTAAGTATGAGAAGAATTCAGAATATTTTCATTTGGCTAACACCATTCATCATGTTCACTGTTATATTTATGTGTCTGTGGCTTTTATCAGGTGAAGTAACATTAACATTTTGTTATTTCAGAAAAAATAAGCGTTGAATTAGTGATTAATTAGTCTATGTAGTGTTAAGAAAGGTCTGAATGTTATGTAACTCTAAGTTGATCATGTAAAGGTTAAAAATATTATTTCTGTGACAGGTGACACCATGGCAGACCCAATAGAGCCACATCTCACTAGTAAAGTTGTAGATGAAGGTGATAATGTTACTCTGTCCTGTAGCTACAAAAACAGTGCTTCAGTACCAGACTACCTGTACTGGTACAAACAATATCCAAAATCCAAACCCGAATACCTTCTTTTCCTTGCTCCAAATGGATTTAAAAGTAAGTCCATCCCACGTCTGTCTGCTGAAGTTGATGATAATAAAAAACAAGTGGAACTGCACATCACTTCTGCTGCAGGATCAGACTCTGCACTATTCTACTGTGCTCTGCAGCCCACAGTGACAGGAAATCCAACTGCACTGTACAAAAACCCTGACAGTGTTTCTCTCTCTCTCTCTCTCTCTCACTTTCTCACATGCACACACACACTCTTTTCTCTCTCACAATAATTTATATACACTACAGACATCATAAAGATGTACAATTAATGTTTAATTTGCATGAATATTGAAAAATCTGAATCCCACTTAATAACAATACTGCATATTCGAATACAAAAATTACTTCCACAAGTTGATTTTATTTTAGAACAATTAATTAATTTCTAAATTTATTTGGAGAGCAAGATTAGCCAGTATCCCATTAGAGCTTGTCACTTCTGCATCAGAAGTAGTCCTTTATTGAAAACTTTATTGAAAACCAACAAAGTGTGACTGTCTGCAGAGAGTCTGAATTGTACATACACAAGCATGTCTTCATATACCTCCCCAACATAGTAAAATTATCCCTTGGTTTGGCATTCAACTTTTCTTTCTAGACCAGACCAATCACCATTGCCTTAACTTATTATTCACATCCATATGATACCTTATATTTGTGGCACATGCGTAGTCAGTTGTATATTCTTTAAAAGTTTTACCAGACCTGGGTTTGTTTACCATGACACTTATTTCATCCTATAGCCTTATATTGGTACCTTTTTGTTGACTCTTATCTTTTCTTTTGTCACTGATTTACAAGATTAGGAGGCTTTGTTTAGAAACCCAATTCTGGAATGTGTATAATTGCATTTTGATTGCCACAAAGTGAAGCTGCTTTAAACAAACACAAAACACTTAATGTACACACTTTGAATATCATGTGTTAGAAAGTGTTTTATAGTTTTAGATTATGTTTGCTGTGCAGAGAGGTACAGACTGACACAGAATTCCACACTTAGAACACAACACGATCAAACTTTGTTCTATGGATTTAGATTACGCTTTCTAACCCATACAAATTATTCGATTATGTTTTAAGTAGTAATTCTAAATGTAGGTTACATATTGAGTACACTTCATTAACATATTCAAAAGTTAGTTATACATATTGATTACACTTCATATATATTTTCTATATATTTTCTATAATATATATAGTAATATAGTAAGTTTCATGTTAGATTAGTTAATTTAGTCCACGCTGGTTTTTCCGCTCCCAGTGTATCGTCATAGTTCATATTGCTTGTTTTGTGTCTTGACCCTGTTTTCTGTAACTTTTCTGTAACTTTGATTCCTGCTTTGCCCCATTTATACCAGTTTGCCGATCGCCCAACCTGTTGCCTGTCTTGACTATGTTTTGTCGAAACTTTGTCTACCTTTGTCTATGTTACCGTGTTTTGGTCCTGTTAGTTTTTGTGTAGACTGTGCCACAGTGTTTTGCATGTTTTGCTTAGTATCTTTTGTGTTTTGTTGATTTATATAATAAAACGTTTAAAATCTGCGATTGCTTCCATAACCATTTTTGAAATGTGACACTTGGCTTGGATTTCCTATAGCTAATACTACATATGTGAAGTGTAGACCTATCTTTTGTCACAGCTAGCTAAGTGATTCATTTTTATATTGACATTTCTTAGAGACAATCTTAATCTTAATCTTTCAGAACCATTTGTAACAAAAAATATTTTCAGCAATATAGCCTAACAATATCATTTATGCAGCCTTTTGTGATAGATGGTGATAATTGTGTGGTGATAATTACATGTTTGCAGCATGTGAAGTTACCTTTGAGTTATATTTTCCTGTGTTTTGCATCATCCTGTTGGAGTGCATTTATCACGATTTCCCCTTGAAGCAGCGTGCTCTAAAGCGCGAATGCACGAGCACCTGCGTTTCCGTTGTTGACAGCAGTGACATTTGGACAAGTGTGTTTTGTTTATGTTTCTGTCATGTCTCCTGCCTGTTCTGTCATTGGCTGGGATTTCACATGTGTCTGTATTGCCTTCAGCTGCTAGCAGTTTAGAGGCTGATTCATGCCAGCATATATACCGCGTGCCTCCCAGCACACAACGCGGATCATTAGATAAGTTTAATGCGTTAGTCATAGTTGTAGAGTCAGTTCATAGTTTCATGTTTTCTAGTCATAGTCATAGTTCTAGTTCATGTCTTAGGTCATGTCAAGGTTAGTTAGTTTAGTTTGGTTTAGACTGGTTTCTCAGCTACCAGTCCCTTGCTGTGTATCATGTTTCGTATCTCGACCCTGTTTCCCATGACCATGACTTAGTTTTCTGCCTTGCCATGTCTATGCCTGTTTGCCGATCACATGACCCCTTGCCTGTTTTGGATTATGTGTTTGGATTACGATTTGGATTTACCCGCCTGTGTGTCTCTCAATAAAACTTTTCATACTGCTATTGTATCCGACCTATCTTCCCTTACATCACGATTCCTGACAGCTTTTCTTTTTTGTGACCTTGCCCCATCTGACCACTTCTTGACTATCAGCCTATATACGTTGCTTTCTGTCTTTGCGATATTAAAATGTTCTGAGGTGTTTCTGGAGTGTGATACATTAATGTTACGATCCTGCAGGCAGGTGTCGCTATAGATGTTGCTGACAACGTGCACGAGTGGCGAGATGACTCATGGGCACATGCTTGAAGTGCACATGGACACTAATGTCTGTCAAGTGTTGCCAGCTGTCGGAATTTTAAGAGACTGGTTATTTAAACCCCTTTCGTTGCTGTGGACATCGCACTGCATTAAAACTACATAAGGTGTTAAAGTAAAGTAACGTAAAGTAAAGGAAAGTAAAGCGGAGAGAGGACTAATGATGAATGGACTAACAGAGAAGACGATGGAATGAATAATGGTGCCAGGTTGTGATGTTGCAATGCTCTGTCTGTTTTCCTGTTTCTTACTTTTTGCTATGCCATAGTTAAGAATGTTTATGCCATGCCTAGTTAAGAGTGTTCTTGCCTGAGTTAAATGAGTGTTCCTGTCTAAGTTAAATGAATGTTTCGTACCTGAGTTAAGCTACTGTTTCTAGGCATAGGCCTATCCTAAGTTTTGTGCTTCATGTCTCATCCCAAGTTGAAAGATAGGTTTTCAGTTTCAAGTCCTCTGCCTAAGTTCAAATAAATATGTCAGTCCTGCGCTTGTCTTGTCTTGAGTCCTGTTTCGTAACAGTTAACCTTATAAAGATTCGTGACATTCCAACAGTGACATATCATAGACTGGATTATTAAAATGGTCCAGTAACATGATAGTATGTTATTGTCGTGTGATGTTGTGGGGCGGAGCTTTATGAGGTTTACTTATCATAATACAGAAAAATCTCAGAATATTTTAATATAGCAAAGACTTTTAAACATGTTCATTGTTATGTGTGTGTTCGGGGGTTTCCTCTGAGTACTCCTCCCCAGCCCAAAGACATGCATTCTAGGTTGATAGACATTTACAAAATGTCCATAATGTGTGTGCACGGGTGTGTGTGATTGTTTCCTGCGATGAGTTCCCTGGGATAGGCTCTGGGCTCCCCGCGACCCTGTGTTAGATAAGCGGTATAGAATATGGATAGATGAAAACCTGAGATCCTTCTTTACATCTTGTGAAGTGGGAATAAAAGTAACTCTGTCCTACTACATCTGTCTGCGGAAGTTAATCAAAATATGAAACAAGTGGATCTGCTCTTCTCCTCTGCTGATGTATCAGACTCTGTACTATCCTACTGTGATCTACAGGGAAAGGAATTGCCCTGTACAAAAACTTTAACACCATTTTACTATATATCGACAGTTAAACTGACAGCAGAATATGTAACAAATAGATAAAAATCCTAATACCTCACAATGATTACTATTTCTGTTACTCACTTCAATTGATTATGAACAATACTTTTATTGTTCAGTGCCATTGAGAAAGGAAACAGGATGCACAGCAAGAAATAATTGACTCATTCAGATTTTATTTCTCTTGTGCTTTTAACAATAGCTAATATCTATTGAGCAATAAAAGTTTTCTTAGGACATATAGAGTTAGGTAATTTTTCACTTAAATATTGTCACAGTACATTATTTTAGGAAGTAGAAAAAATATTTTTGGGAGTAAAGGTACTCACTGTAATCACTAGTAATAAATAAATAAATTCTGCCACAGAATTACTGCAGGTAAGAGATTAACTCCGAAGAAACTGAAGAAATCCCCCAATATGAGACTATAGGGTCGCGGGCAAAGGGGAGGCACAACTAAGCTATCATTTTATTGCCATGTAAAGTACATTACTTGTCCTTATTCTTGCTCATATCATGTTCACCTAACTTGGAACTCAAACACATTTACACACCTTGTTTTCTTGCTCAGCATCAGATTTTAGTGTTTCAGTTTCAACCACTTTGCTGGTAAAAAAAAATATATAAAAAATAAATCATAAATAAATACATTTTATATACAGTGCCCTTCATTAATATTGGCATCCTCTGTGAATATGAGTTGTGAAAAATTTTATAGATTTTAAAAAATATATAAATTTAATACTCTGCTCTCATGGATATCTGTCACGATTATTGAGAGAGAGTACCTGGCCTTTTGACAGCCACCTCACAGTGCAGTGGAGCGGCAGGTCACCTGGAAGCCCTTTATCCAGCTCAGCGATGAGATTCTTGAATTGCCTGTGGTTAAGTGCATGTGTGTGGATGTAGTTGACGATTTCCATCACAGGCTTCATGACGTTGTCTAAATTCAATGATTTAGACATGAGTTGCTCCCTGTGGATGATGCAGTGGAAATTCCAAAACTTTGGAAATGTTTGGTCAGCTTTGCACAGCCCCACAAGCCCGTTCACAAATCCAATCATGGCTGGCGCTCCATCTGTGGCTATTGCAGTTAGTTTTGGTATGGGCAGATTTTCTTTCACAAATGCAGCCATCATTGTTTCTTTCACATTTATTCCACGGGTTCTGTCTTTTAATGGCACAATATCAAGGAGTTCTTCTTTGATCACACGATCGTCTGACACAGACCGTGCAAATATTGCCGACTGAGGCTTGTCTTGTATGTCACAACTCTCATCCAATGCGACACTAAAATACTCACATGCTTGAAGGTCAGAGTGCAATTGTGATTCAATAGCCGTGTTAATGTCCTATATTCTATGTTGAACAGTGTGGTGGAACAGATGGACATCTGATACCATTCATTTTAGGTTGTCGTTTTCAGGAGACAACATTTCAACAATGTCACTGAGGGATTTTTTTAACGAACTCCCCTTCATTGTATGACTTTTTAGCCTGTGCAATGTCCCAAGCCAGTTGATACGATGCAAGCGTTATGGTCTCTGAGTGCTTTGTACATTTTTGGAAAAACTGTATCTGCTTTTCTGCCTGGCATTTCAAAGTGACCAACTTGTGCTTGCGAAGTTCAGTCCCTATTGGAAATTCCTGATTGATGTTTGCATGGAATGAGCTGAAGTGGCGCTGAAGATTTGAAGTTTTGAAATGCGCTAATGACACCTGACATATAAGGCAGAATGGCTTGCCATTGCTCTCAACAAAAAAATATAAACTTTCCCACTCTGTTAAAAACGTACCTGCATGAAGTTGGCCCCCCCACCAATGCAAAATGTCAGCCTCAATCGTTTGTGCTTCGTTTGTGCTGGTTTGTGCCGTAAAAAATTTCTTTGTGCTGCTTTGGTTCCGGAGATATTAAAATAATATTTATAGGTCATTCTGGGGTCAACCAACCCCCCCACATGCTTTGAATTAACCCAAAATAGTCTCAATCGTTTGTGCTTCGTTTGTGCTGGTTTGTGCCGTAAAGAAATTTCTTTGTGCTGCTTTGGTTCCGGAGATATTAAAATAATATTTATAGGTCATTCTGGGGTCACCCAGCCCCCCCACATGCTCCAAATACATCCCAAATAGTCTCAATCATTTGTGCTTCATTTGTGCCGTAAAAATTTTCGTTTGTGCTGCTTCGGTTCAGGAGATATTAAAAGAGAAATCATATCATCATTTGTTCAATGAACAATTCTCTTTACTTCATTCACTTGTCTCTCATGATTGAACTTTTCATTTATTTACAAGGAGAATAATCTGTTACACTTCACTCCCACCACTAGGTGACACTTCTGTTCATGGTGCTCTTGTGGAAATTAGTGTTGTTAGTATAGGAAAAGTCGACTCAGTTACTAAATAAAAATTCTGGCCAGTGTAAGTACAATTTTTAACACTGTCAGTTAGAATATTATTAGTTATCTTTATAATATATCTTTCATAATGGTACAGCATTCAAAGAGCTAAGATTTTCAATGTTTCTTGAACAGAAAACTCATTGTTAATACTAGTATGACTAATGGAGCTATGAAATGCTAATTACAGCTGCACATGGTACCCATGTTAGTTTTTTGAAAACGTTGTGCATCTAAGGGTCAACATTACCATATTGGTCCTAATATAAAGATATTATATACTTATAGTAATAATATATATTTTCCTTGTATTCTGGCAAATACAGTAATACACGAAAACAAGTTTGCAGTGTATGACCTTTTTTGCATCAGGATTATTTCAGTGGGTAATTATGTTCTGCTTATACCAGATGCCCAAGAAAGCAGCGGTCGACTGGGGTGCCATTTTCACAGTCCTCTGTTCATCAAAAGAGGCCATAGTCCAAAATGGCAACATAGCTACTCCTAATCAGAGCATCTGGACAGAGCTTAGTGAGCAGCTAGAAAACAAGATCACTGCAAAGGCTCTATATACCTTTGTTAAATTGAACAGACACAATATCTGGACTGCTTTAGGGTTTGATTATGAAAGTGATCATGAAACAAGTGGCAGTAGTGATGACACTGATTTTGAGCCAAGGTCCCTTTCCCCAAGACCAAAAGATTGCTGTAATTGTTGTCTTCAACTTCCATTTCAGACATGGATTGAATTCATGCCTGAAACAGTTCAATATAAAAACAAGTTCTCTAAAACACAAAAAAGGGAATACACAATTTTGAAGCCTGGCATCTGGACACATGTAATAAATCATCACATTTGGGAAGAAGTGAAAAGCCCCTGTACATTTGTTTTTAAAAGAGCCAAAGACTATCCATCAGTAACAGAGCAATTCCTAGAAATCAGAGGCAACTGTAAGGAATATCATGGCCACATTCACATAAAATGTGACAGAGAGCCTGAAATGAACAGCCCAATGGTGCTGTTTAATTAAAAACACTGATGACTCCCTGCACACTGGATGTTCAAAGCGTCCGATGTCTGGTACTTGTGTGTGCATATAGCCAAAGAACTGTGTGAGGGTAGAATGGAATCCCATGTATGGAGGGCATCAGAGGCAACAAAGCTGATGGATTTTGGAGATCCTGAGCCAAGCCATCTTCCTAATTTGGTCACCCTGCGCAGAGCATAGCAAGAGAGAAATGATTTAGAACTAGGTGACAAGGATCCTATTTTGTCACTGCAGATGTTAAAATATAGTGCACCTCACAGTGGTAGCATTAAAGACATTGGACTGGACAAGTTCTTCTGTCATTACTGGAGTCAAACACAAATGTTTATGTACAAGTCATTATCAAAGAAGTCTAGTAACCCCACTGTGAGTTTTGATGCAACTGGCTCAGTGGAGAGGAAACTACAGAAACCAAATGGCATGTCTGGCCATATCTCCTTATATCAGGGTGTTCTGGCAGGGGATGAGAGCTGAAGTGTCCCGGTGGTGCAAATGCTGTCAGAGAGACACGATGTTAATGCAATAACACATTGGCTGACAGAATGGATACGTGCAGGTGCACCAATTCCAAAAGAGGTTGTGAGTGACTTTTCTCTGGCTTTGCTTGGAGCTCTGGTCAAGGCTTTTACTCCTCATCCTGATCTGAAGACCTACATCAATGAGTGTTGTGGTGTTTTACTCGGTAAAGTGTCAGCAAAAGTGCCACCTTGTTTTGTTCGGGTTGATGTTGCACACTGAATCAAGATGATCTGCCAGTGGGACTGCTTGAAGAAAAAATCACATCGCATTAAAGATTTCTTTGCGAGGTCAATGGCACAAATTCTCAAGTCACAATCCATGGACAATGCAAGAGAGCTACTACGCAGTATTACTGTTGTGGCTCTCAGTGAAGCATAGGGCAATGATAGCTCTGGAGCCCCTTTTATATCAGAAAGATGCAAGAAATACCTGAAAGTCAGAATTGCAGAAGATTGTGTAATCATTCCAGATGTAGAGGGTGAAAACCTGGAAGAAGTGCATCCATTTGACCAAACACAGACAGACCTACGGCATTGGGTGACAAACATATGTGAGGAGAGCAGGTCACTTGCCATGGTTAATGGTGATCATGATAATATGCACTTCCTCCCTGAGATTATTCCAATATAATCTGCCTTGCAAGTTACTTACCACTCTGGACAGGGGTAATGATCCCTTACTTCCAAAGCACCAACATCACCGCAAGTTCAGCCAATGTTGAAGCAGAGTTCAAAAACATCAAACGTGGGCTCTTCAAGCATGAAAACTTGCCTATTTGGGTGGATAGATTCATTGCACGCCATTTGTCCTTCATTGAGGGCAATATGCGAATTTTTTCTGCAAAACAAAAAGGTGAAGAAGGTGAAGAAGATGCACCTGTTGCAACAGTGATCATTACAGGAGCCAATCCACTACCCACCACAACTTGCAGTGTAGACAGAAAAGCAGAAAAGGATGCTTTTTGTTCTGGGAAGTCTGACACCGTCACAAACATCCATCCAACAGAGGAAGATGCAGCTGAAAACTGGAGAGGTCTAGCGGTTCCACCCAAAAAGAGGTTAAGGAAGTCATACCTCTCTCCTTGTCCTGAATGGCTCCATGCAGATCCATCTGTGAGGGGGAAAAGAGTGAAAGTGGAACTAATGAAAAATGGAAATAATCAAAAGCCTGTTAAATTCAGGAAATCAAGAATCTCTGTGCTGATTACATGTGCATTTGATGCTTTTTGTCAATGCTTATGTTGTGCTTTCTGCGATAGTGTAACTTTTGGAAATATTGTTTGCGTTGAGGACTCAAACATCCTCCTCCAGCTAGTGAAAACAATTAGCACAAAGGGTCAAAATGCACAGGTCTACATACAGAGGGCAGAGCCGCTGAGTGGGATATTTAAAGCTGTCCAATTAACGTCTGGTGCTCTCCAAATCGATGCACAGTGCCACATCTCCACTATCATTGAAAAGTCAATGACACAATGTGCATGTGTGCTCAGTGTTTCCTTCACACAACAGTGCTCCTCACAGTATTGCAGTCTCAGCACAGACGTCGCAAGGAAAATTCCATTTGTTTGTACTTCTGTTGCTGTACTGCAGGCTTCTGGCATGGCACATCTTCAGACCGCAGTGGAAGAAGGCCTTAACCTTCCGGGGTCCCCCTGCCTCAGGCCAATCCAAAGTCCGTCACAGTGTCCCTCTGCATTCATAGTTTTAGTCAGCTTCTAGGATGAATAAAGCTGTTGTTTTTCTTGCCGAAGTTCAGATGGTAGATGAACTGGTTAAACGCAGACTCACAATTAACAACATGTTTGTGTTATTACTGCCGTTATCGAGTCCATTAAAGAAAATAGTGCTATCATATGTTTCTCCATTCTTAAGAACGAAACCATTCAAGGTGTTCTTGAAAGATATGGTAAATTAACAGCGTCTATAAAATGATTCCACTTGGTCTGAAAATCCGGATATCAAGCACATTGTGTCGTTTCGGCAATATACATACATGATTCTGAATCAACAACAAGATCCGCTCAATTTGGCTGTAAAGCTAACTAAGATTACAAAGATTACAAATGCAAAGATTACACAATCTTTATTAGTTCAGATCATATGCAGTGTTTTTTGTGCGGAGAACTAAGACATGTCATACAAACATGCCCAAAAACAAACAGATAAACAGTCTAATCTTCAAACAACTGAGCAACATTTCAAAGAAACTAACCATCTCGTTCCAAATGTTAAAACAGCACCTAAAGGAAATACTGAAGCAGCAGATGTAGAAAATTATGATAATGATGAGGAGGGGGTAAGTCGGGCAAGTAGTGGAGAAACATGGACTCTGACATTAAACAAATATGATTAACCATCTGAAAAAGAACAGACAGTAATTGAAAGTAATAAAGCAGATGGTGAAATTGAAGCAGCCAAAGATAGCTGTACTCAGATGTCCACCATGAGTTTAGAGCATGCTTACTCTGAAAATGACTCAGATGTTTATCTAGAGAGCATAGATAGTCTTTCTGATGTGGATGATGCTGAGTCTCTATGCGCTAGACTGTACACAGTAAAGCAAATTAATGACTTTCTAGATGAAACTAAAGGAGCTCGGAAACAAGAAATTGAGACCTTTTTCCCTGATTTAAAGTGCTTTTTGGTGTCATGTAAAACTGCAATGAATAAAGCAACTGATGAAGAACTTAGCATGCAGAAGCGTTATCGCCTCAGGATAATAATAACAAAGGTAAAAGTTATGATTAACCGTAAGGTGAAGAAGGTTTGAATATTTTGTTGTAATGAAGAGATGAGATAATGGAACCTGTGTTGCGATGTTATTTGTCTCTTATTTAATAGTCAGCATCATGGCATCCTTAAACTTTGAATCTTTGAACGTTAATGGATGTCATGGTGCTGAAAAACGATTCACTTTCTTTGATTTTTTTAGTTGGAAAAAACAAGTTCCCTTTCAAAGGGAATTTCGACGTTGCATTTAGCACTATCGGAACGCCTTGCGCGTGACCGGTGTCTGAAGCTTGTGTAAAATCATGCCTCTACTTATAGTCCTGCCATGATCAGGTGACGTGGCAATTAAGCGCGTTGCATGATATATATATGGCACCTGTGAACCACGCCGCCAGCCTTATTATCTTCAGCGAGTTGAGTCTCAAAGCCGAGCGAGTCGAGTCTCAAAGCCGAGCGAGTCGAGTCTCAAAGCCTCGCGGATCTGGGCCGTCCGCTGCAGAGGCAGCCAACCGTCTCAGGTTCGGGGGATCTCTTAAATCTGGAATAGGAGCCGGGGACGAGCGCTGCTCTATCTCTCTCTCTGTCTTCCGGGTTCAGCTCTCCGCTGGATTTTGGAGTTCGCGTCGCGGCGACTCCTCCAGCTATGGAAAGCCAAAGGGATAATAACGCCCCCTCTCTGACTCTAGAACTGAGAGCACTCCCCTGTCTTCCAGAGGTTATGACAAAATCTCACTTCTGAGAAAACCATGCTTAAGCCATAGTCATAACTCCACGATGTTGGATTATTTGGCCATTGTGGAACTGAATGGCATGGCTACTTAGCTATTCCCGAGGTGGAGGAGGCACTTGCTAGCTACCTCTCTCCACCGATGGCAGGTAATTACAGGGGCCGGCTTGCATCCAAGGTGGGCAAGCCTATGCAGTAGTAGTCTTGCTTGTGGGTCACTGCAGACAAGGACAGGGTTGCCTACCAAGCAGACCTGCTGAGTGAGCTCGACTTATGGCAAAAAAAGTTGTCTCAAGCTCATCCGGGTGTCCACGAGTGGAGCCTGGGCCAGCACTAGTATGGGGGAAACCCAGAAGGCGAGTATGGCAGCCCGCCAACCCCCGCAGACAGCCAGGGGAACCGGGCGGCCACAGTCGCGGTCTGCTGTTGGGCCTGATCTGAGAATGGTCATAAAGTCCAAGCAGGCAAAGACGAGCGGTCCTGAGGGGCTGTGGAGGGATGTATCCAGGGACATGAGGTTGTTAGGGCAGGTAGCCCCCAGTGCTACTGTAGGGCCTCCCAAGGCAAGGTGGTCCCCAAGTTTTCGTGTTCCCTGGTCAGCAAGCTGTAACAGGGCAACGGAAATCTGATACTTCTCTCCAATTGAATGTGGAATAGCTAACGTCACTAGAAGACCATCGGGCAGTGTGCAAGCTACGGCCAAATGTGTCTCCATGGGTTCTGTCTACCATAGAAAGGGTTACCGGGTCCAGTTATAGCTCGACCCCCCCGTTCACAGGTGTGCTCACCACAGAAGTCAGCACAGACCAGAGCCCAACGTTAGCGCAGGAAGTAAGCTCCCTTTTGGACAAGGGGGTCCTGAAACATATACCCCGTTCCCTCAGGGAGGGAGGTTTACAGCCTTTATTTCCTGTTCCACAAAAAAGTGGGTATATGTGGCCAATTTTAGATCTGCATCATCTGAACCGTACTCTTCGGATATACAGGGTCAGAGGCTGATGTTCAAACGTATCGTGCCACAGATCCAGTTCAAGAACTGGTTTGTGGTGATAGGTCTAAAAGATGCATGTTTCCGCATAGGATTATTGCTAGCTTTATCCCCTCGCACCTTCGCAAAGTGCATGGATGTCACTCTGGCTCCATTGGGACTCCAGGGCATCTGTGTACCAAGCTACCTGGACGACTGGTTAATTCTAGCACGATCCAGGGAGCTGGCGGTTCAACATTGAGATGTCGTTCTCGCCCACGTGAAGAACCGGAGGCTCAGGTTGAATCTCAGAAAAGTTGGTTTTCTCCGGTGCAGTGGACAACTTTTCTAGGGGTTATAGGATTCTACTACGTTGAAGGCGTTTCTATCCCCAACAGGCGTAGTGTCAATCCTATCAACACTGAGCTAGATAAAGCTGTATCTTGGGAGCCTAGGGTGGAATCCACACATGTGGCTGAGGTCACATCTGTATGCTGCCCCCCATCACTGCTCCCACTAGCTCGACGAGTTCGCCAAGATAGCCTGCTAATAGCACCTTTTGGCAGCTCGAACATGGTTCTGAGAGATAATATCTCTCCGAGATGGCACTCCTTGGGAGGTCCGTCCGCGAGGGATTCACTGTGGACCCAGTAACTGCGCAATAGCTACAGTCCTGGGGCTCCTACAATAACATTTCTCAGCGGGGTGAGCTCCTTCTACAATCAGGGTTATGTGGGGGCCATTTCCGGCCAGCCACGCCCTGTTGAGGGAGCCTCTGTGGGGGCAACGCGCTTCTAACTTCCGAGGTTCATGCGTGGTCTCAGATGGCTGAGGCCCATCTGCAGGCGCTTATACCTTCCTGGGACCTTTTTTATGGCCCTGGAAGGTCTTTCGCTGCCCCATTCGAGCCCCTAGAGCGGATCTACTGTCTCAAGCCGGAGGGCTGATTTATCACGCTCAGCCAGAACTCGGCAACTGTGAGTCTGGCCCCTGAGGGGCACCAGCTCATAGATTCGGGTCTCACAACTGAGATTGTTGAAACCATGTTAAAAGCTAGAGCACTTTCCACAAGGAAAGCGTATGCACTCAAGTGTCAGCTTTTTGTCTTGTGGCATGAGGGACGTCACCTAGACCCAGTGAACTGCGCAATTGCTACAGTCCTGGAGTTCTTACAGAACATTTCTCAGCGGGCTGGGCTCCGTCTTCTATCAGGTTACTTGCGCGTCGCCGCGGTGCCGCCATGACCCTGTTGATGGAGCCTCTGTGGGGCAACATCCTCTACCTTTGAGGTTCATGCGTGGCGTCAGATGGCGGCGGCCCATCTGCAGGCCATGCATACCTTCCTGGGACCTTCTATAGTCCTGGAAGGTCTGTCGGCTGCCCCATTCGAGCCCCTGGAGTGGATCCCATCCAGAAGGAAATTAAATGCACTCAGGTGTCAGCTTTTGTCTTGTGGCATGAGGAACCCAGAGAACTGCGCAATTGCTACAGTCCTGGAGTTCTTACAGAACGTTTCTCAGCGGGCTAGGCTCCTTCTACAATCAGGGTTACTGGGCCGCTGCTTCGGCCAGCCATGCCCCTGTTGATGGAGCCTCCGTGGGGCAACATCTTCTAACTTTAAGGTTCGTACGTGGTGTCAGATGGCTGCGGCCCATCTGCAGGCCGCGCATACCTTCCTGGGACCTTGCTGTGCCCCATTTGAGTCCTTAGGGACCTACCGCCTCAAAAGCCACAGGGTTGATTTATCATCCTTGGCAAGAACTAAGGAAGCTGTGGGTCTGGCCCCTGAGGGACGCCAGCTAATAGATTTTGGTCGCACAACATGGTAGTGACCATGTTTCTACAATAACATTTCTCAGCGGGGTGGGCTCCTTCTACAATCAGGGTTATGTGGCCGCCATTTCGGCCAGCCACGCCCCTGTTGTGGGAGCCTCCGTGGGGCAACATCTTCTAACTTTAAGGTTCGTACGTGGTGTCAGATGGCTGCGGCCCATCTGCAGGCCATGCATACCTTCCTGGGACCTTGCTGTGGTCTTGGAAGGTCTGTAAGGGACCCCATTTGAGCACTTAGAGTCAGCCTCTGAGAAGCTTCTGACTCTAAAGGTAGCTCTTTTACAGGCCCTGACATCTCTCAAGCGAGTGGGATGTCTACAAGCTCTCCCTGTTGCCCCTCCTGCCTTGACTTTACCCCTAGATAAGCCAAGTCCTTCCTGTATCCTAGGCCGGATTATATTCCTAAAGTGCCTACATTGGCTGCCCACCCTGTGGTGTTGCAGGCTTTCTCCCCTCCTCTGTCCTCTGACCAGAACAAGAGAGGATGCACCCGCTGTGTCCAGTAAGCGCTCTCTGTACTTACGTCCACCGCTCCGGCTAGTGGCGTAAGTCAGAGCAGCTACTAGTCTGCTTTGGCAGCGACAGGAAAAGTGATGCTGTGTCAAAGCAGTGCATCTCTTCTGGGATTGTTGAAGGCTTTGTCCAAAGGGGTGTGCGGCTGCAGGGTGGTCTATGCCTCACACGGTCATTTTGTTATGACAGCCTGGATATTCATCCCTCCCCAGGTTCGAGTGTCCTGCACTGACCCTCGGGTTTGGGTATTTTTGAACAGGCCGTACCCTCGGTATGACGGAGTGGGTATTCCTGTTCCCATACTGCTAAATGCAACGTCGAAGTTCCCTTTGAAAGGGAACGTTCGGGTTACGCATGTAACCCTGTTCCCTGAGAAGGGAACGACGCTTGAGCGCGCTGTCATACACGGGCTGGCCTGTGAATTGCGTCTTCGCTTCAGATAATAGAGGCTGGCGGCGTGGTTCACAGGTGCCATATATATATCATGCGACGCGCTTAATTGTCACGTCACCTGATCATGGCAGGCCTATAAGTAGAGGCATGATTTTACACAAGCTTCAGATACCGGTCACGCGCAAGGCGTTCCCATACTGCTAAATACAACGTCTCGTTTCCTTCTCAGGGAACAGGGTTACATGCGTAACCCCGACGTTTTTTTGTGTGTAGTTTTTTTCAAGAAACACACACAGATATGGACAATCAGGTGCAATGGCTAAGTGAGTGGAAGGATAAAGCCTTTCTTAGCCATGGTTCAAACGTGAGTGCCAGATTAGCATTCTTATTTCATCAGATTTACAAATCCAAAACAGTAGAGCTGAAGAAATTATATCTGGCAGAAGGCAAGTTATAGAATTTATGCTTTACGAGTTATCGCTCTCTCTTATAATATTTTTGCTCCAAATGATGGGGTAGAAAAAGTTCAATTTTTTTAAAATTAAAAGATGATGTTTCAAAAGTTTCGCATAATAGAATAATAATTTTAGCTGGTGATTTTAGTTGTACACTCAATTACACCAATCGATCGTAATCATGTTGAACCTCATCTAATTTCAGCTGAGTCTCTCAAAACCGTTGTTCAGTTTCATAGTCTTGTAGATGTGTGGAGAGAAGCTTTTCCTGCAGTAACAATATACGTGGGTGAAAATTAATTCTAATATGATTTCTAGTGCACGACTCGATAGATTTTATGTTCAGATGAACAATAGAGGAAGATTTTCCAATAGTAATATTTTGCCAGCACCATTTTCTGATCATCAATATTGCGGTAACTATGACTATTACACAGTAACTCTTATTATAAGATTTGGCGTTTTAATAATAAGTTATTGCAAGATAAATTTATTGTACAATTAGTCACTCAGTTTTGGGGAGAGTGGAGAGAGAGAAAATCACAGTATAAAACTTTAAGCCAGTGGTGGGATATTGGAAAAGTACAGATCCAGCTCATGTCATCTCAGCTCAGCTCATAAGAACAGCAGATTCTGAAGCACAGCAGCTCTATCAGTGAGGGTGAACTGCAAAAATTCTTGTGGAGTACACCATGATTTTGAAAAATTTGTATGAAGAAAGAAGTCGTGGTACATCCATACCGGGAAAATATCTTCAGTTAAAAAGCATGGATTCTTCAACAATTTTCTTTTTTTCATTGGAGAAGAACATCAGACAAAAAAAAGAATATAAATCATCTTAAATTGTCAAATGGGAAAGAAATTCTTCATTTTTATGAAGAATTATATACTGTACAACCCTGTGATCTTGGAGCAATTAATCAGCTTTCAGATGGACTGCCGCATCTTGGACATAAAGATAAAGCTGAGCTGGCGAAACCTCTGTCCTTTCAGGAGTTAACGGAAGCTGTCCAGCAGCAATCTTCAGGAAAATCACCAGGATTGGATTGAAAATTATAAAGACTTCTGCTCCCTCTTTGGACGGGATTTGTATGCGGTGTTTCTTGAAAGTTTTGAATAAAAAAATTCTACCCCTTAGTTGTAGAAGAGCTGTAGTGACTCTTTTACCCTAGAAAGGAGACCTTGGTTTATTAAAGAACTGGCAACCAGTCTTTCTATTAGGAACTGACTATAAAATATTAACTAAAACTCTGACAAATCGTCTTAAAAAATCTATAGCATCCATCATCCATTAAGATCAGTCCTACTGTGTACCAAAGCGATCTATATTTGACAATCTTTTTTTATGTGTGTGGACTTGGTGTACTTAACGTAAATGCATAAATTAGATCTTGGTCTTGTGTGTTTGGTCCAAGAAAAAGCCTTTGACAAAGTTGACCATGAATACCTGTTCAAAATACTTGAAAGATTTGGCTTTGGGAAACAGTTTACTTCATGGATAAGGCTTCTTTATAAAGATGTCTATAGGCATGCTGAAAATAGATGGAATTTTGACCAGACCTTTTTCTGTAGGTGGAGGAGTAAGAAAACGTTGTAGTTTATCTGGTCTCTTGTACACAATTTCCATTGAACCAATGTTGATGATGTTGAGAGAGAAGCTTGCAAGGATTTACATTTCCAATATCTCACCTTTTAAACACAACAACGCTGAAACTAACAGTGTATGTGGATGACATCACTGTGATTATTAGATCTGTAGATAATGTTAAACATCTAACCTCATGCATCAACGTCTTTCAGAGTGCTTCTTCTGCACGGATCAACTGGTAAAAAACTGATACTTTGTTATTAAGTCCTTGGTCAAACCAAAATCCACCTCAGCTTCCATATCATCACCTTTGGAATAAAGATG
The DNA here is from genome assembly GCA_012411365.1 of Ameiurus melas. Taxonomy (NCBI): domain Eukaryota; kingdom Metazoa; phylum Chordata; class Actinopteri; order Siluriformes; family Ictaluridae; genus Ameiurus; species Ameiurus melas. The sequence continues at coordinate 35,194,001 of CM022756.1, read as the reverse complement.
GGTTAAGATAGCGGGGCTGTATTTTGGGACTGAATAGCACATGAACAAGAATTGGGAAGGACTTGTATAAAAAGTGACAGGCAAGCTGCAGAGATGGAAGTGGAATCAAGCTCAGCCTTCCTACAGAGGCAGGGTATTAGTAGTGAACAGTCTAGCTGCCTCAGTGCTGTGGCATCGTCTATAATATGCCAATTGCCTCAGTTGTTATTTAATTGGGGTGAAAACAAAAACAACAACATTATTTTATATGCTTTATTGCCGTATTTTTGAGCAATGACTTGTACTATCATACTCAAAGGTTACATTGTGGAGCTCCTACACAAAATGAATTAAGTTTGTCATGTCTCATAATACGATAAAATCTGCATAAAAATCACTGGATATCATGCAATGTCATTTAAATTCCTTAAAATTAACTACAAGTAAATTTAACCTTGTGGCTAACAATAATACGTTGTAACTATGTAAGCGTAGCAACACTATGTTTTAATTTTATCTGCAAAATATTAGATCTCCATGCTTGACAAAGTACTGAAACAATGTGCCTTGAAATTTTTTCACTATAATGAGAACTTGTGTGGTGCCGCTTCATGATCATTTATGAGGTTCAGAAACTCCTCAGAATATGTTTAGTATTTTTATAGTACAAATGTACATTTTCTGTATTTAATGTTTTGTAAATAATCCAACTAATTAAAAAAATTCAAAATTAATTTTAAAAAGTATCTATAGATTTTTTGATAACAACTGAGGCAATTGGCATATTAATCAGGAATGATTTTTTTTTTACAAGTGTTTAGGATTTTCCTGTACAGTGAGGGAAAGAAGTATTTGATCCCCTGCTGATTTTGTACGTTTGCCCACTGACAAAGAAATGATCAGTCTATAATTTTAATGGTAAGTTTCTTTGAAAAGTGAGAGACAGAATAACAACAAGAAAATTCAGAAAAACGCATGATAAAAATGTTATAAATTGATTTGCATTTTAATGAGGGAAATAAGTATGTTTACCCCCCCTCAATCAGAAAGATTGGCTCCCAGGTGTCTTTTATACAGATGAGCTGAGATTAGGAGCACACTCTTAAAGGGAGTGCTCCTAATCTTAGCCTGTTACCTGTATAAAAGACACCTGTCCACAGAAGCAATCAATCAATCAGATTCCAAACTCTCCTCCATGGCCAAGACCAAAGAGCTCTACAAGGATGTCAGGGACAAGATCTTAGACCTACACAAGTCTGGAATGAGTTACAAGACCATTGCCAAGCAGCTTGGTGAGAAGGTGACAACAGTTGGTGCGATTATTCGCAAATGGAAGAAACACAAAAGAACTGTCAATCGCCCTCGGCCTGGGGCTCCATTCAACTTCTCACCTCATGGAGTTGCAACGATCATGAGAATTGTGAGGAATCAGCCCACAACTACACGGGAGGATCTTGTCAATGATCTCAAGGCAGCTGGGACCAAAGTCACCAAGAAAACAATTGGTAACACATTACGCCGTGAAGGACTGAAATCCTGCAGTGCCTGTTTTGATAATCAATTATCAAAACAACTGTTATATTTCATTATGTGAACTGAATGTGTACCCAACCTATGACTTTTTCAAAGCCTAACAACAACAACAACAACAATAATAATAATAATAATAATAATAATAATAATAATAATAATAATAGGGCACATGGTGGCTTAGTTAGCACGTTCGCCTCACACCTCCAGGGTCTGGGGTTCGATTCCCGCTGGGGCCATGTGTGTGCGGAGTTTGCATGTTCTCCCTGTGCATATCCTCCGGGTACTCCGGTTTCCTCCCCCAGTCCAAAGACATGCTATGATAGTGGTTGATTGTAGAGGTTGGTATTTTGGTAAATTGTCCATAGTGTATGAATGGGGGTGTGTGTGTGTGACTGGCACCCTGTCCAGGGTGTACCCCGCCTTGTAGTTGCTAAAGTAAAGATAATGATATAATGAGAATAATGAGTCTTCATTGGTCAAATATACAGTAGAGCACAGTGAAATTGTTTTCTAAACATCTAAAGATGTCAATGTAGTATTGGCTATGAAACATTTAATTTCACATTATATTTGAAACAAATTATGGTGAATTTTAAATGTAATTTAACAGCACTACTTCTGATGCAGAAGTGACTATGCTCTCATAGCATACGGGCTAATCTTTCCACCAGCTGAATTTAGAAATTAATTGTTTATAAATAAAAAAAATCTTGTGGCTGTGATTAAACGAAAAGATTTGGGGGAAAAGTGCTAGTCTCTGTTATTCCGCTAGGGGGCAAAATAGGGCAATAAATTCAACTACAGAGAAAATGCGTTGGTAAAGTAGGTAAAAAGTAAGTAAAAAAGATACAAAAAAAATAAATTGTACAAGATACACACTCTCTATATTTTTTAACCAAGATGTGGATTTTTATCATTATCAAATTATCACCTGTTTTTTTTGGTGATATCCATTTGTACATTCAGAATATACAATGGACATGGCAAGTTGTTGTAAAAATAAATAAATAAATAAATAAATAAAAGATACATCATGCCAGAACTTTTTCAACTTTTATTGTGAAATTTTTATTTAATAAATAAAACGAAAAATGATAAGAATAATTCTAGCTGAGAAATGAAATAAAAACAAATTACAATAACCTGGCTGCAGGTTTAGATATTACCACAGCATTAAATCTTTTTGGGTTAGAGTCAATCAGTCAGGTATATCCTGACTTAGCAATATTTTGACATTCTTAATTTGCAAAAGCTTTTTAATTCAGAAAAATGGGCTGGGCATCTCCTGTGCACAGCCCTCTTCAGGTCACCCCACAGATTATTGATTGGATATAGGTCTGGACTCTGGTTGGGCCATTCCAAATCTTTGAATTTGTTTTAGTGAAGCCATTCCTTTGCTGATCTGGAGTTTGTTTTGGGTTGTTGTGGTCATGCTGAAAGGTGAAATTCCTGTGTTTTATCAGAAGCCTTATACTTTGGGGCCAAATTGACTTGTATATGTAGCTATTCATTTTTCCTTCAACCCTGATTAAAGTTCCAGTTAAAGAAAAAAACACCCCAAAGTATGATGCTTCCAGCACCATGCTTCCCCATAGGGAGGTTGTTCTTTTGGTTTGGTCTTTTGGTGCTGTTTTTGTTTTGTGCCGAAAAGTTCAACTTTAACACATAACACATTTTTCCACATGGTTTTTGGGAGATTGTTTTTTAAAATGATTATTTTTATTATTATTTGGGTAAAAAAGGCTTTCGTCTTGCCACACTATCCCATAGCCCAGCGATATGAAGAAATTGGGAGATTGCTGTCACTTGGGAACAACCAGTACTTGCCAGAAATTGCTGCAATTCTTTTAATGTTGGTGTAGACCACTTGGCAGCCTTCCTGACTAGTTTAATCTTGATTTTCTCATCAATTTTACAGGGACATGCTGTTCTCAGTAATGTCACTGTCATGCCATATTTCTCAATTTGTTTATTGTTGTATTTACAGGTTTCCATGGCATATCCAATCTCCTGATTCCTATTTTTCAATGAGATCCCATACCTGCTTTTTCAGCTCTTTGTGTATCATGGCTTTTCCAGTTGGATATTACCAAAATGTTAGGAAAATCCTATAGAAACTGCTGTACTTTATTTGGGGATAATCAGTCACTTTAATTGATGACACAGAGTCTCTGTGCAATTACAATTTATCAAAGTAATCAAATTTACAAAAATATACTTGTTTAAATTAGAGATGCACCGATGTGTCGGCTGATAAAGGCAATTATTCATGCTATCGGCCATTGACAAATAGTTTAGAATCTTCCGATGATCAGGGTCGATTATATCCTGTCAATCAGTAGAGTGCAGGAAAACACATCAATTTGGTGTTATGTGTAAAGATTTCTCTTGTGTGGAATTGGATTTAAAAAAAACAGTAAATGACATGAAATTACACTACAATGTGAATGTAACAATGTCAATGTCATGTGATACTGCGGGGTGGAGCTTCTTGAACCATTATGAGTTTAACATGTCAGAGTACAGATAGACCTCCAAATGCTTTCATCCAGCATAGACCATTCATCATGTTCACCATTATATTCATGTGTCTGTGGCTTTCACTAGGTGAGTTTCCATTTAAATGAAAACTGTTCAATTAGTGATTATTTAGTGAGTGTGATGTTAAAATATGTCTGACTCATCTACCTTGACAAAGTATTCTATTCTCTATGACAGATGACTCAATGGCAGATCCAATAAAGTCACTTTTCCCTCATAAAGAGCAATATGAAGGTGATAATGTTACCCTGTCCTGCAGCTACAGTGGTACTGTAAGATCCCTGCACTGGTACAGGCAATATCCAAAATCCAAACCTGAGTTCCTTCTTTACATCTTTCCAAGTGGAGTTAAAAGTGATTCCATCATCACTGGATTTCAGTTACGTATTACTGGTTAATTCTCTTCTTTTAGCAGACAGTGAATTCTGTGAGTTAATTTCTATTCCTATTGATGACTTTCTTTTCTTCAATCCGAATGACTCCACCTTTTATTCATTGTTATGGGAGACACTTAATTCTATATCAGAGGACAAATTATTTCTTATTCTGCTCGCTGTAATAAAAAACACGCTGCTAGTGTTAATGAACTTACATCTGCAATTAGTAGTCTTGATCAAAGATGTGCATTGAACCCCTCCCCAGAACTTCTAAAACAGCGTCTTGACTTGCAGGCAGAATTTAACCTTATTTCGACTAAAGAGGCAGAACACTTACTGTTACGTACTCATGGTTCATATTATGAACATGGCGATAAACCAAGTTGTCTACTGGCACATCAACTACGGCAACAGGCCACTTCCCATTTCATACCTAGTATTAAAAACACTTATAATATTGTTACTATAGATCCCATGGAAATTAATGCTACTTTTAAATTGTTTTACTCTTCACTTTATAAGTGCGAATCTCCAACAGATAATACTAAAGTGAATGCATTTCTTCAAAACCTCTGTAACCCTGTTCTTGATTAGAATACTGCTATGTGTTTGGAATCCCCACTCTCTCTTGAAGAAATTTAAATTTCAGTTAAATCTATGCAATCTAACAAAGCTCCTGGCCCGGATGGGTTTCCAATTTCCAATCCATTGCCTTTGGCTATGTTCAACGAATCTTTGGAATGTGGGTCTTTGCCTCCAACCCTGACACAAGCCACAATAGCTCTGCTTCTAAAGGAGGGTAAGGATCCATCCTCCTGCAGTTCTTACAGACCGTTGTCACTGCTGAATGCAGATATAAAGGTGTTGGTGAACGTAATAGCATCTCGGTTAGAGAATGTACTTCCTTATATTATATCTGAAGATCAGAACGGTTTTATAAAGGGACGTCAATTGTTTTCAATACGTACTACTCTTTAAAATAATTTATTCAAAACATGCTTCGCTGTTCACCCTGAGATTGTGGGTTCATTAGATGCTGAAAAAGCAGTGTCGTAGGTCGATATGGGGTGGTGGTGTGTTTTTTTGTGGTTGTGGGGGGGGGGGGGTTGGGGGTAATTTATTTTTTTGTTAGTCTTTATTTTATCAACCCCTTTTGGTGGGGTTCAGACAAACAATACTTATTCGGATTATTTTTGCGCTCAGACGAGGATGTCATCAAGGTTGTCCTTTATCCCCTCTGCTTTTTGCTGTTGCCATCGAGCCACTCTCTATTGCACTAAAATTTTCTTTCTTGTTTAAAGGAATAGCTCGATATGGTGTAGAATACAAATTGTCGCTATATGCTGATGATGTGCTATTGTATGTAACCGATCCTATCACCTCTATGCCTTCTGTCTTGGATCTTCTGGAGTCTTTTGGTGTTGTCTCTGGTTATAAATTAAATTCAGATAAAAGTGACTGTTTTCCTGTCAGTACTTCAGCTTTGTTTATCAAACAGTCAGATCTACCATTTTGATTTAGTCAGTCAGGTTTTAGTAAGGTATACTTAGGTGCATCCTCTTTGTGTCATTTAGTCAACAACCATCAATTTCCCCCATCGTGTTTGGACTCCACATTTTCAGTGTGGTATGACAAGGATATTAAACATGTTAGAAATTTGTATTCTGATGGTGTGTTTGATAGCTTTGCCAATTTGGCATCCACTTATGATCTCCCCTTTTGGGATTTTCAAATTCCTGATTTCCACTCTCGCCTCCTGAACAGGCTTGGGAAGGAATTCTTTTCAAATAATTCGCATCAGAGAGGAATGATTTCTAAGATTTATGATTTTATTCTGATGCTAGGGATGCATGGGAAATGGAGTTAGGAGAACAGATAAGTGCTCATTTTGGACTTATACAGTTCAAAGTTTTAAATAGAGTCCATCTGTCCAAGTCAAAAATGTCTGTGATGTATCTGGATGTAGAGGACAAGTGAGATAAATGCCATGGCTCGCCCTGTCATCTTGGCCATATGTTTTTTTTCTGTCCTGATCTCCATGGGTTTTGGTCTGTTTTTTGTACCATCATGTACACTATTCTCAGGGTACATTTAAAGCCTTGTCCATTGATTGCTGTATTTGGGATTTCTGAAGCCTCAGTTCCTTTGAGCTTGATACAAAAGGATGTTATTGCTTTCACATCCCTTATAGCAAGACGGTCCCTACTGTTTCATTGGAAGTCTGCTAAATACTGCTGGCTTAAATTTAGCCTATTACCCAAAGACACTTAAAATTCAACATAGAAGCAAATACTTACATCTGTAAACCCTGTTGGAAATAGAAAAAAAAAGACACCAGCCGTGAGTGAGAAGAAGCAAGGGTCCAGACTTTATTTCCACCTCACGAGATCCACACCAATGAGAACTCTCAGAAGTGATCTGATCACCTGGAGCTTAAGGTCCAGTATTTATATTTTATGTACACAATAAATAACCAATACATTTTAGAAAGACTATCATATCACTACCAATAGGGTTAACAGGAGCTCATCTACATTTACCATGAGGTTAAAAATGTTTCTCAGACATTTACAATGATCTTTCAAAAAGCTTCTCACAAATTTTCAACTATGTTTACTAAAGTTTCTCAAAAAATTTACCATTAGGTAAAGAAAGTTTCTCAAATATTTACAGTTAGATAAAGAAAGCTTGAGAGAGACAAAACAATTTAGACAACCTTGATCTCACTGCACATGAGCCATGTAATTCAAACATTCTTATAAATGGCTCCTCATGGTTCGCTAAAAAATTAAAGCTCTCTTCTACACCACACCTGATCCTTCCTAGCAAGACAAGAATCTTCACCATCTGAATTATGAGTAAGTTTCTTTTACATTTTTCTGTGTTTCTGGATTATAATTTACTTTCAAATCTGCTCTATATTTCATATTTCTATTTTATATATGGTTATGCTGCTCGCAAGTGGTTTACTGTACTCCCTACTTCATAATATCATTATATTATCCTTCTAATATCTTAATACACCTTTTTATTATTCTTATAAAGTTATAATGTTATGTGTGTGCGAGAGAGAGAGAGACAGAGTGTGTGTGTGTGTGTGCGTGTGTGTGTGTGTGTGTTATGTCTGTATGCCTGACCTTGAATGTGCAAGAGTGTAAGTGCCATCTATGTGTGTGTTTGTTTCCTCAAATCTCTTATATTTCTCTGTGACTACCAAATCCCAGTGTGTTGATCCCAAAATGCGAATCCTGTTCATTAATATATATCCACCTAATACCACTTCTGTGTGTCTAGGTACCCATAATTTTTCCTTCTTTCCTTTATTGGAAGGGCTGGATTTGGATCTGAGCACTCGCTATCAGAACGTGCATCTCACTGTTGACTTTCAATAAAATTACATATTACTCATACTAGGTCTCCCTCGTGTTTATTTTATGTATATTTTTAACCACAACAATACCCATCTATCTCCAGTGGATAAAGGACGTGATGTTTTTTTCTGAAATCTCGAGAAAATAAGATGTACGATGAATGGTTGTACGGACAAGTTTTTTCATGAATGGCATCCTTTTATTGTATACTTTTTGGAGTTACAGACACTGCCCACTTAAATTTTAGTGGCTGTTGTTGGATTTTACAATATCTTTATATCCAGCGACAGTTATTGGGTAGCCATGATGAGCCAGAGGGGTGGGTTGTGGTTTTTGATATTTTTAACTTTGTTTCCCTTTGTATAAAAAGAAAAAAAAACCTGTGAATGTTTACTGCTGTTGCTTAATTTGTTTTTTGTTTTCTTCTCAACGGAATATTTGGGAAAGGGAGGGGAGGACAGAACCGATAAGGCAATGTAGAAAGGTTTAGCAGAAATGTTCAAAAGAAAGGTGCAGTAGAAATGTTTAGCAGAAATGTTTAGTTCAGCAGACATGGTTATTAGAAATGTTTAGCAGAAACTTTTAGCAGAAATGTTTAGCAGAAAAGGTCATTAGAAATGTTTAGCAGAAACGTTCAGTAGAAATGTAGAAATGTTTTGTAGAAATGTTTAGTAGAAGTGTTCAGCAGAAATGTTTAATAAAATTGAAACTTTAAAAAAAATAGACAAGCGGTAAGAAAGTGGCGTGCTTAACAGAAAATGAGAGAAAAAAATGAGAGACAACAATGCAAAAAGGAAGAACTCAGTAAAATGAAAACAATCACTGGATTTTTCACACCTCTGACAAGACAGCCTGATGTGCAAGAAGAAAACAGCCTGCTGGAGCTGATCTGAGTTCACGAGCAGGGCAGTCCATTAATGGATCATCTTCTCTTCAGTCAGAAACCATTCGCTCATTGGAAGAAATGGCAACTTTTTCAGCGACTGAACCACATGGGTCTACAACTCCTACAGATTCTTTAGCAACCGACCCAGCTCGCAGGGGTAAAATTGATGAGTGTGCAAGCATACTGGGCACAGAAAGGTGCATAGTCCTGTCACAATAATAATGTGAATGTGAAAGCCTCTGAACAACACTATAAACATCAGAATATATTGTTTTCCAAAACTAATTTCAAACACAAGCATTTCAATGGTGAGTACTTCCCCAGAGAATGGCACCTTCTACCGGTTGTGTATTTGAGGGTGGCGGTCAATCCCTTTTTGAGTCTGGCTATATTTACTGGAAACATGCCACCAACACGAGAACGGTGAAAGTCATTGAATGTTTAATTACATCAACAGAGAGCAGCTGATGGAGTCATAGACTCTCAACATAAAAAACAGCTTGAGTCCCAATGCAATTATTGGAGTGACGTTTTGCTTAGAGTGGTTGCAGTTGTAAAATTTCTGCCAGATAGGGGAATGGTGTCACGTATCTGGGGAAACCAGACTCCATTTCCCATCAGCCACTGCACTACACCACATGACCTCATGCACCTGACTCACGTTTCTGTTAATGAGCACTCTTGTGTATTTATAGTCCTTGTCTGCACTTTCTCCTTGTCTTTCGTTGTCTTAGACCCACGTCATTTATGTCAGTGTCTTTGTTTCATGCCACAGAGTTTTTTGCCTAGTGTCTTGTTTTGTAGTCTGTTTGTTCGTTATTAAATGTTTAAATCTGCGATTGCTTCTGCCTCAACTTTCCAACCTCCCGAACCCATGACAATTGGCTTTCCAAGGCTCTAGTGAAATATTTGGTAGAGCTGACAGTGGAATTACATGGGCATCCTGGAACTGATCAGTGAATTTGACCCATTCTTGAAATCACACATATAGCTGTATGGCAATGCTGGGGTAAGAACTCCCTCATATCTCTCATCAAAAACATGCAAATAATTTATGAAGCTAATGGGCAATTGCTTTCTGAAATCATTGCTGAAGTGAAAGTGGCTAAGTACTTTTCTATTATCATTGATTCGACTCCTAACATGATGCACATCAACCAGCTTACATTTATCATAAGGTACATTTCACCTGAGGGCCTCGTTGAAGAGCGATTCTTAAAATTCCTCCCTATAGCTAGTATGTGGAATCGAGTTCTCATCGCTTGAATGTGTTGCACTACAAGCTGTGGAGCTGGACCTGTGCAATGCTGTTGATTTGCTGAGGACACTGCAGGAATTTGTTGTTGGTTTGAGAGATGAGTTTGATGTGTTTGAAGCCCAAGCAAAGGCAATGTCTCCCGGAGTTTAAGACACATAAAGACAAAGAAAACACAAGACTCATGTGGGTGAATCTGCAACACCTGAGGTTCACTTGTCAGGAAGACAAAAGTTCTCATCTGCTATGTTTCTGGTTGGGATGGATAGGCTGCTGGATGAACATGATCAGCATTTTCAGTCCTATGATGACCTCAACAGCATTTTTGTTTTCCTAAACAACATATCTACCCTCTCTGCAGAATATCTGACTAAAAAATCAGCAGATGTACAGAGGATATACCACATTGACGTCGAAAACTAATTTTGTAAAGAAATCATTCATTTAAAGACTTCATCTGATATGATGAGCCATAATCTACAAGGGAACTTTTATTGTCCAAGAGAAAAAGAAAACTACAGACCATCTTCCCAAATGTGGATGTTGCTCTCAGACGTTAACTGAAATTACCAGTGACGAATGCAAGTGGAGAGCAAATAGACTGAGGTCCACAACAGTACAGGACAAATTAAACCATCTCATACTGGTGTCAATTGAGAGTGACATTCTACGTAAAGTGGATTTTACTGATTTGATCAAAGACTTTGCTGCAAAGAAATCCAGAAAATGCCACTTCTAATAAGTATGATGCATGATGAGATGATAAACAGTACATACATGAAGTCAAAACTACATTCCATTTTTCTCTCTAGCATGTTATTCTTTTAAATGATCAGCCTATGGATCCTGCTGTTGTATGGTGTCATGCTGTGTGATGGGGATAGTGTACTATTTTTTTTATTAACTATGTTTTTATTGCATTTATTTGATGTTCAAAAAAATCCTCACGCATCTACTCACTTATTGTACGTACTCAATACACACACACTCTCTCACTCACAGACTCACACAGTCACTAACTCACACACACTCACCTAATCACTCACTCATTCTTTATCTTGCACTTTGTTCAATGTGTTATTTTGATAGGCATGTTACGTATAAAATCAATGTTTGCTAGAGTGAGCCAACAGCTGTAGGTGCCAACAATGAATGATCTTTAAAATACCATGATAATTAAATCTTAATTTATTGAGTCATTTAGATCATTAAGTTTCCACATACATACACACACACACTATATATATATATATATACAAACACACGCACATACACACACACGACAATGTTAATATTATGACTGTTATACAGTAACGATATACAGTAACAAGTAAAAACACTTACCTTGAAGTTCGTATTACATTTCACACATCCCGTGATCTGCTGTGTCCCTTAAAAGTTGGAAACTCACAGTGGATAGGTGACAATTAAGTGAATGTGACTATTTAATGTGATTTGTTTTGTCTTTTGGATTTTACCATGTTACTTCAACTGTATTGTTAAAAAAAGACAGTCGGCACAAACCGGCACAAACGATTGAGACTATTTATTTTGAATTTAGAGCATATGGGGGGCTGGTGATGTAATCTCATATAACTTAATGTCTAATATTTTAAAAACAGAAGCAGCACAAACAAAACTTTTATCGGCACATACCAGCACAAACAATGATTGAGACAATTTGTGGTGAATTTGGTCTTAGTGACCCCAGAATGGCCTATAAATATTCTTTTAAAATTTCCAGAACTGAAGCAGCACAAACGAAAATTTTTACGGCATAAACCAGCACAAAACGATTGAGGCTATTTAAGTATTGTCTACTCAGCATGGCTCAAGGCCCCTTTCCAGAACCTTCACACTATCTGTCCCTCAGTGTTGGAATGAACAGCTAAAGACCCACCTCGTCCTTGAACACCTAACCAACCCCTAAAATGTCAACACCCACATTATTTAAAAAAAAAACTAAATAAACTTACTTGGCTCTTATACCTCTGCTCTGCGCGCTTTGCTTTTCTAGAACTCAGTTATGAATCTTGCATGGTAGCACTACTTGTACTGTTCTCCGCTTGATATATCGCTTTGCTTGTATTTCCTCATTTGTAAGTCACTTTGGATAAAAGCGTCTGCTAAATGAATAAATGAAAATGTAAATGTAAAATATTACTAATGGGCTTTTAAAACATTAATTATTCTTTCCCTATAATACATGTACAAAATTGTAGTCTATTATGGTTTGCCATGTGTGCTCTATCAAAAGGTATAGAGACCTTATTAGTGCCTAGAAAAATTAAGAACCTATCAGGGGACTGATTTTATTTTATTTTTCCAATAAAGCCTCCCAGCTATGGAAAAGCCTGCCTCTTAATTTTTGGAATTCTTTGGTTTATAACATAGTCCTGATAATATGTATGCTCACTCACTTTCAGTAAGCAGTTTTTCATGGTAAGGCTTGAGGTAGATCTGGATTCTATTCTGGGAACACTGGGTGTGAGGCAGCGATACAACCTGGATGGAATGGCAGTCTATTGCAGCGCATCATGCTTACACACTCATCCACAGGCAATTTATCTTAGCTGATCCACCTATTTTGGATGGTGGTAGGAAACAGGAGAATCCAGAGGAAACCCACAAATGTAGGGAGAACATGCACATGAATCCAAGTTTAGATTCAAACTGGAACCTTTTTCAGTGAAGTACTTGCACTAATGTACTATTAGGACTTAGTGTGAAAATCTGATGATATTTTGGTCATATTTTTGTAGAAATATAGAACAGTCTAAAGGTTTCTCAAATTTTCAAGCACCACTATATAGTGGTCAATGATCAGTATCACTTTGTCCAGTACAACCAGAAGAGGGTGGATTATCTGGTTCACTTTTCAAGGATGGATTATCTGGTTCACCTTTCAGGGAGTTGACAGCATCTGTAAAAATAATTGAGTTGAATTTCTTTACTGAAGATGAGTGATGACCAAATCAATAACATAAGGAACTGTACATGTGGTAGGCATGTTTTTATAAAGTGAAATTTCATGCTTTTTAAGCTGATAATCTCTAAAATAATAATAATAATAATAATAATAATAATAATAATAATAATAATAATAATAAAGCAAGAATGTAGTAACTTAGTATTAGCTCTACAAAATTTAAGATTTATCCATTGTCCAATGGGATACTGGCTAATCTGCCCACCAAATAAATAAATAAAAGTGTTTTTTTGCTAAACTAAAACCTTGTGAAAACAATTTAATGAAAAGACTCTGAAAAAACACTAGTCTCTGTTATTCCACTAGGGGGCAAAATAAAGCAATAAACCCAGCTACTGAAAAAATGTTCTACAATACGAGTCTCTTAAAAAGAAATCAGGTTCTAGAAATTAAAAAGTTGTACATTTTGTAACCAGAATGTGGATAATTATTTTTATTTTACAATGAACTGTAGTCTATTTATCTATTTTGAATGTGATGTATCCATTTGTACATTAAGAATAAAGCTTTCAGATGCTAATGAATGATATTTATTTATTATTTATTTGCCGAGCTCCACACAAATTTATGGACATACTAGAGATCCAGATCATTTCAGGCTCTGGAGCTCAAAGCTCAAATCTCAAAATCTTCTCCAATTCCAGACTACTGGGACTACGGTTGCTCCGAAGGCCATACAGACTTCATGTACATCCATACTGTACTATTTCACACTGTCTGTTATTACCCAGATGAGGATGGGTTCCATGAAGTCAAGAATCTGTCAACATACTAGTTACTCTGTCATGTGATGTTGTGAGGCGGAGCTTCATGAACCTGTAAAATGTTAACTTAATAGAGTACAAAAAGACCTCAGAATATTGTCATATTTGGCAACACCATTCATCATGTTCAGTGTTATATGTATGTCTTTATGGCTTTCTATAGGTAAGTCACAGCAGAAATTTCAGAAACTAAATGTTGAATTAGTGAGTAATTACACTGTGTGATGTTAAGCAACATCAGAATACGAGACTGCATTACGTAACTCTGGCTTGCTGATGTTAAAAATAATTAGTTCTCTTCTCTATGACAGGTTACTCCCTGGCAGATCCAATAGAGTCACTTTTAACTCATAAAGTTGTAGATGAAGGTGATGATGTTACTCTGTCCTGCAGCTACAAAAACAGTGCTTCAGTAAACAACCTGCAATGGTACAAACAATATCCAAAATCTACACTAGAGTTCCTTCTTTACATCTTTCCTAGTGGAAATAAAGGTGATTCTGCACCACGTCTGTCTGCTAAAGTTGATAATTATAAAAAAGAAGTGGATCTGCTCATCTCCTCTGTTGCTGTATCAGACTCTGCACTATACTACTGTGCTCTGGAGCCCACAGTGACAGGAAATTCAATCACAATGTACAAAAACTTTGACATTTTGTTATACTGAAGGCTCCTTCCTCTCTTTCTATCTATTAATTATGATATAGTTGTTGTTGTTGTTGTTTTGTTTTGTTTTTTATAAATAAGACCAATCAGCTGTTAATGTTCAATAATTTGCATGTCATTCAAGCTATAGCAGACAGGAGCCTGCTATTCTTTCATGCTTTCTTTTCTGAAATTGAACATTTTATTTCCATAGCCACACAATGAAGGAAAAGTCTTCACAGCATCTTCAAATCCATTAATAATTACTGGTCATGAAAAAGCTAATATTTCACAGAATTCTGAACGTCAATATGCATTTGCTCCACTGTGTTTTTAAAATGACAAACAATGCCTTCTAAACATTCCACTACAGATATTGAACTCACAAATTTCAGGTGAAATAAACATGTTACAGCAACATAAAGGATTCCCGCCGTGGCCCTGTTTGTGCAGAGTTTTCGTGTTCTCCCCATACTGTGGGGGTTTCCTCCCCCAGTCCAAATACATGCATGGTAGACTGATCAGCATGTCCAAAGTCTCCACAGTGCATGAATGTGTGTGAACGTATATGTGACTGTGCCCTGCAATGGACCCAAAATGAAATGATTGGATGGATGTAAGTAAGTTTATAATTATGTTAAAGTACTCTTAAAGGCACTATTACAGTAATACTGAACACACTATTAAAAACATGCAGGAGATGTATTTGAAATTGAATTTTGGTGTCAGGCGGTGGGGAGGACACAGGCCTGGGAGCAGGTGGAGGCCGACAGCGAACACGGCGTGAAAGGAATGCGGGATAGTCCAGGGACGGCGTCGGGGTAAACAAGCGAAAGCGTTATACAAGGCGGAAGATCCAAAAGCGTAGTCAGAGGCAGGCAGAGAGTCGTGGTAAACCAGGAAGTCGTAAAGATATCAGAGAGCTTGGTATCGCAGCAGACAAATGTTACGAGCGTATACTTCGCACCGTGAACTCGGAATGTGGTTTCTTAAATACCTATGTCTCCAAGAAAGCCGACACCAGGTGTTGTTCATTAGTATTCTGGTGATCTCTCCGCATGCGCGCCTGCGTGGGGGGTTTCTGGGAGTTTGGAGTTTGGGGCGTTCGGGCAGTTTGCATGCCGGCGTGTGGGCTGTTGGGAATTTGCGTCCGCGACTGGGCGCGCTCTGACAGAGCCCCCCCAAAGAGGGCTCACTCCGGGAGCCCCAACGCTCTCGGCCTCCCTCGTGGCCTGGGACCTGGGAGACCCGGGTATGAGCGATGGAAATTCTCAGCTCGGGATCTAGGATATCCCAACGCGGACCCAACACTGCTCTTCCGGTCCATAACCCCTCCCACGACCGGATACTCCAAGCCCTGCCTTCGCGCCGAGATTTCAGGATGTGACTCACTCGTCACGGTATTGCCCTTGAGGGGAGTCGGGGTTAGGCTGCCGGCACATCCTCTGCCAGGGGACTATTCATTACCGGTTTCAGACGAGACACATGGAACGACGGGGATATTCGACTATGTGGCGGCAACTTCGGCGATGCGTCACTTCATTCACCTGGCGGAGGATTCGATAGGGCCCAGTGTATCGCAGAGTGAGCTTCCTGCAGCTGTGAGGTTGCTTCAAGTCCCGTGTAGAGCCACACTCTATCCCCGGTTGATAGTTAGGGTGGTCACTCCGTCTGTGATCGGCTTGGTGTTTGTACTTCCCGAGATGGTTTGCGGCGCCGGTGGGTCGCGCTCGCAGATCTGCTCACTCCTCGAACCACCGGTTGACAGCCGGCGCAGCCGTAGGAGACAGCGTTCCACGGGAACAAAGGGTGGCTGGTACCCGAGCACACACTGGAAGGGAGTTAGCTGGGTGGCCGAGTGCCGCGCAGGGAATTCTGAGCATACTCAGCCCAGGGTATGAAAGTGCTCCAGTCCTCCGGGTTTCGAGCAAAAGGTTCACAAAAGCGTCCTAGTTCCTGGTTCACTCTTTCGCTTGTCCGTTGGCCTGGGGGTGATAGCCTGATGTGAGACTCACGGACACCCCTAGTTTCTCCATGAAGCTGGTCCACACCCGGAGGTGAACTGGGGCCCCGGTCACTGACAATTTCCTCGGGGATGCCGAAATAATGAAAAACGTGCTGGAATATGAGAGTGGCGGTAGCGAAGGCGGTGGGGAGTGCGGGCAAGGGGAACAAACGGACGGCCTTCGAGAATCGGTCCACCACTACGAAGATTACGGTGTTCCCTTGCGAAATGGGCAGATCGGTGATAAAGTCGATGGCCAGGTGTGACCACGGTCTTTCGGGTATGGGCAACGGTCTTAGCTTACCGACTGGCAGTTTCCTAGGTACCTTTGCTTGGGCGCACATGGAGCATGACGCCACCGCCTTTCGGACCTCTTGGTCCATGCCCAGCCACCAATACTTCTCCTGTAGGAGCTGATAGGTTCGTTTTGATCCAGGGTGCCCAGTTCCTCTGACTGAATGGGCCCAGGAGATCAGGTTGGTTCGATGGTTCTCGGGAACGAACAGTTTCCCGGATGGGCAATTAGTGGGGATGCTGTCGGTGGGCGCTTGCTCTAATTCCTGGTCCAGATCCCACTCGATGGCACTGAGAAAGCAGGTGGGAGGGAGGACCGGGTCCGCCGAGTCGGGAGCCTGGCCCGGGGCCTCTTGCCGGGAGAGGGCGTCTGCTTTGAGGTTCTTGGAGCCGGGACGGTAGGAGACCATGAAATTGAAGCGAGTGAAGAACAGACTCCATCTGGCCTGACGGGCGTTCATTCTCTTGGTAGTCCGGAGGTATTCTAAATTCTTGTGGTCAGTAAAAACCATGAATGGGTGAGCTGACCCCTCCAGCCAGTGTCTCCACTCCTCAAAGGCCAGCTTCATGGCCAAAAGTTCTCGGTCCCCCACCCCATAATTCCGCTCGGTGGGGCTAAATTTGCGCGAGAAGAACGCAACAGGATGCAGCTTTGGTTTGTCCCCGAACCTCTGGGAGAGGACCGCCCCGGCCCCTGTGCTTGAGGCGTCAACTTCTACCACAAAGGGATGGTCCGGGTCTGGATGCCGGAGGATCGGCGCCGTGGTAAAGGCGGTCTTGAGCTTGTTGAAGGCTCCTTGGGCCTCGATGGTCCAGGATAGCCGCTCCGCTGTGCCGCACTGAAATCTCGGATGAACCTTCAATAAAAATTTGCAATCCCCAAAAATCGCTGTAATTCCTTGACTCTGGTTGGTGTCGGCCACTTCAGCACCGCGGTAACCTTTTCTTGGTCCATGGACACCCCTTCGGGACCTATGACATATCCCAGAAAAGCTATGGTGGTCCGGTGGAACTCACACTTCTCTGCTTTGACGTACAGCTGATTCCGTAACAGTCTGTGTAGAACTTGGCGCACATGTGACCGGTGTTCCTCCGGATCCCAGCATGTCGTGAAGCACGTCGTTTATGAGGCACTGGAATACTGATGGAGCGTTAGAAAGCCCATAGGGCATTACCAAGTGATCGTAGTGCCCGGTGAGTGTACTGAACGCCGTTTTCCAATAGTCTCCCTCCCGAATACGAATTAGGTTGTAGGCACTGCGGAGGTCCAGTTTTGTGAACATCTTGGCTGTCCGTAACTGTTCCAGGGTGGACGGTACCAGCGGGAGGGGATATCGGTAGCGCACACAACAGCGGTTCAGCGCCCGGTAGTCAATACAGGGGCGCAGGCCTCCTCCCCGCTTCTCCACGAAAAAGAACCCGGCGGATACGGGGGAGGTTGAGGGTCGGATGTACCCTTGTTGGAGGGCTTCTCGAATATAGTCCTTCATTGCCTGTTGTTCCGG
Organism: Ameiurus melas; assembly: GCA_012411365.1. Taxonomy (NCBI): domain Eukaryota; kingdom Metazoa; phylum Chordata; class Actinopteri; order Siluriformes; family Ictaluridae; genus Ameiurus; species Ameiurus melas. The sequence continues at coordinate 35,175,857 of CM022756.1, read as the reverse complement.
GATGGAGAGTGAATACACCCCCCCTTTGGGCGGGACAGCCCCGGCAGGAAATCAATGGCGCAGTCGTAGCTTCGATGTGGGGTAACCAATTCGCCCTTCTTTTGCTGAATACCTCCTTCAAATCCGTGTACTCATGGGGAATGGTGGCCGGAACCGGGCCATCAGGGCTCTCGATGGAAGTGGAGGAGATACTGATTGTGGCGCAGGACAGGCAGTGCTGAAAGCAGTAGGGGGACCAACGGATGATGTCCCCTTTGTCCCATGTGATTTGGGGATTGTGCTGAGCTAACCAGGGGTATCCGAGGACCAGGGGATATCGGGCTTTATGAATGACAAAAAATGAAATGGATTCACGATGCAAGGCGCTGGCATGCAGGAGGAGACTTTCCGTTACGTGGGTGAGGAGACCATTTCCGATGGGTGCTCCATCGATGGCTTGAATGTGACGGGGAGGCGCGAGGCTTCGTAAGGGGATGTTGTGACGGCGCGCCACCTCCTGGTCCAGAAAGTTTCCTGCTGCTCCGGAATCAATTAATGCTTCTAAAACACAGAGACCAGAAGCATGTTCAAGCCCCACTCGAATCACAAATGCTCCACATGAAATTAGTGTTGAAGAGGTGGGAGCCGGACTCACCGTTTTCTGGGCTGTTTCTGGGGCAGAGGGCCTCCGGGGACATCCCCAGATGAAGTGTCCTTTCTCACCACAGTAAAAGCAGAGCCGTTCTTGGTGGTGGTGTTCCCGTTCCTGAGGAGGGAGGAGAGCTTGCCCCAGCTGCATGGGTTCCTCCTTGGTCTCCTGGCAGGACCGGGTCTCCCCTCCTGGTCCCGGTTCACATTGGCGTAGTAACCGGTCCAAGCGATTGGCCAGGGTGATGAGGTCATCCAGGGAGGCGCTGTCATCGCGACACGCGAGCATTCAGTCCTCTCCTGAACATTGTCTTAAGAGCTGCGTCATTCCAGCCGCTGCGCGCAGCCATCGTACGAAAATCGAGGGCATACTCCCCCACACTGCGTGACCCTTGCTGGATGGTTAGCAGTTCCTCCCCAGTCTCTCGCTTATCTGGGCAGTAATCAAAAACAGTGCGAATGCGGGTAACGAGTTGTTCGTAGGTGGGGTTGGGATTGCTCTCCCATTCAGCAGTTGCCCATAATTGAGCTCTCCCAGTGAGCAGTTCCATAAAAATAATCACCTTGCACGTGTCCGACATCTCCGGGTGAGTAGCGAAATACAGGGAGCATTGGAGGAGAAACCCGCGGCAGCACACGGGATTCCCATCGTATTTTTCCGGTTGTGGAATAGAGGGGGAGCGAGGTTGAGAAGTCGTGGCTGGAGCGGAAGGGGGAGTGAGGCGCGCGAGCTGGGCGGCGTAACTCAGCAATGGCCCTACCCTGTTCGGAGATCATTCGTCCGTGTCCCTCGAGGGCACGTGCCAAATGGGTCTCCCGCTGGGTCCATCAGTCCGAAGTATTCTGTCAGGCGGTGGGGAGGACACAGGTGCGGGAGCAGGTGGAGGCCGACCGCCGAACACGTAAAGGCGTGGGCAGGATGCGGGATAGTCCAGGGACGGCGTCGGGGTAAACAAGCGAAAGCGTTATACAAGGCGGAAGATCCAAAAAAGCGTAGTCAGAGGCAGGCAGAGAGTCGTGGTAAACCAGGAAGTCGTAAAGATATCAGAGAGCTTGGTATCGCAGCAGACAAATGTTACGACGTATACGTCGCGACCGTGAACTCGGAATGTGGTTTCTTAAATACCTGTGTCTCCAAGAAAGCCGACAGCAGGTGTTGTTCATTAGTATTCTGGTGATCTCTCACGCATGCGCTCTCGTGGGGGTTTCTGGGAGTTGGAGTTCGGGACGCTCCGGGCAGTGCGCATGCGCGCTCGTGTGGGTTGTTGGGAATTTGCGTCCCGACTGGGCTGCGCTCTGACATTTGGTTTATACAAAATTAGTGTCACAATCAACAAGAACAGGGGGAGAAGCAGAACGCAGACACAAGGGTAGTAGCTTAAACAGGTTTTATTGAAGAGAGAAGTGGAGTGATGTCCTCAGCCAAGAAGGAAGGACACACTTGGACATCTAGAATATCACAAAAAGACACAGCATATACAGTCTACCCCAAATCCCAACAACACTGCAGTGTTTCAGAGACTCATTTCAGTTCAACAAACACTAACATGCTACAGCCAGGTCAATGTCACGGATGTCTTGAGAACGCTCCACCAGCCAAATAATACCTGCTCAATGTTGGGCAGAACATTGATAAAGCACAGTGTAGCGGGAGTAGCCCGGGGGAGGCGTAGCACAAACACGCGGGAAGCTGGTTGTGATGAAAGAAGTGAAAAAGGTTTATTTTCTTTCCTTCGTAAGCAGTGTGTGTGAGTGGGTGTGTGTGTGGGTGGCTGAGTGAGGGAAACCCTGCGGGGGCGGGGCTGGTGTAGCGGCGTTCTCAGGGGCGTGTTTGGATTCCCGGAAGAAGCTGGGAAGGAGCCGTTTCCTGTGCCGGTTCTCAGCGTCATCAGCGGTTTCGTCTGCCGTCGTCCTCGTCCGGGTCGGAGCCTTCTGGGCGTCCTTTTATTTCCTCCTTCCGGGGCTGGAGTGGTGGGAATCTCGCACCAGGTTCACCAATCAGCAGCCGGCGAGGAGTGGGTGGCTCCACCCTGTCATGACGGCCCTTCCGGTTAGTGTTGGGTCCGGCGTGGTGCTGCCTGCTTCGTGCCGGTGCGGCTGTCGGGGAAGGAGCGATTCTCTTACCCTGCGCGTCGGGTGTTGGTCTGCCGCGACAACAGGCAAACAAATTAGGCCATGAAAGTGATGGATTACTGACAATCAAAGCTGTACAATACACACCAATATGTTAAATGGACCAGATAAAATGGACAGTAAGTGTTGGTACATGGTAGGCATACTTAATAAAATGAGTGCGGTTCATAGCACTTTAATAAAGCAATGTTTTGCTTCAGTTACACATTGTGTTGCAGAAAGATGGAAGTACTGCAAAACGACACAAAAAACACATAAGTAGACTTATAATCTGGTTGAATGAAACTGTTTGTAAGGATGTTTAAGTCCTCTTGAATGCATTATTACAGCAATACTTAACGCACTATTTAAAGTATGCAGGAAATATATTTGAAAATGTCAAGACTTGTTGAAAATTGATTGTTCCCTGCTTGCAATTTTTTAAATTTCACGTAAACTGATTTAATCATCCAGAACTGCTAGCCTAATAAAGTCAGGAAAATGAGGAAAATTTCCACCATTTTTACATTTAAGTACTACGGGAGGGAGTCTTAATTTTACCAGCTGTGCAGGAGACAAAATAAAGAAGACAAAATAAAGGGAAAGTGCAACCTAAAGGTGAGCTACAAGAACAGAACATGTAATAAAGTTCATCATGATTAAAGGATAAGGATAACATTTACTGATCCCACACTGGGGAACTTCCCTTCTCACAGCTTCTCAGTTACACAAAAAACAGGTAGGAAAGAATACACATTAAATAGGAATAGAATTGATATATCTAATATACACACACACACACAATAGGAATGGAAAAATAAGAATAAAAGTTTGTAAAAAATAAAATAATAATAATAATAATAATAATAATAATAATAATAATAATAATAATAATAATGTGTACATTATGGACACCTCAGTGTATGTACAGATGAATACAAATTTGAATATATACAGATGTGTAACACCTTGTTTATATCCATGAGTGGATAAATGGATTATTGTGCAGTTAACAATAGAGGGGTGAGCAACAAATAATAATAATGTGTGGGTTGATGATGCCCTGCGATGGACTGGCATCCTGTCCAGGGTGCACCCTGCCTTGTGCCCGATGCTTCCTGGGATAGGCCCCAGGTTCCCTGCGACCCTGAGGAAGGAATAAGCGGTTGAAGATGGATGGATGGATGGGTTGATGATGCAAAAAACAGCTAACAGTACTACATTATGTTGCATTAAAGAGTCTGACTGCTGTAGGGATGAAAAACCTGCAGTAGCGCTCTTTCTTGCACTGAGGGTGCAGCAGTCTGCTGCTGAAGGTACTGCTCAGGGACCCCAGAGGGGTCCCCGGGGTGAGAGTAATCGCTCATTATAGACACCATATTAGCTATCATCCTCTTTTCCCCCACTACCTCTATGCTCTCCAGACCAGGACAGCGCTAGCTGTCTTATCCAGTTTGTTGAGATGCTTCCTGTCCCTCTCTGTGCTCCCAACTCCCCACGAAACTACTGCATATAAGTTAGCAGATGCTACCACAATGTCATAGAAAGTTTTAAGCAGGGTCCTGCACACACCCAAAGACCTCAGTCTCTTCAGCATGTGAAGACAACGTTGGCCCTTTTTGTACAGGACATCGGTGTTTGTGGACCAGTCCATAAGGCTGTAATTGGTGCCAAAGGTGCTTCAACAAAGTATTGAGCAAAAGTTGTGAATACTTATGTAAATGTCCGTTTTTTGTTTTTTATTTTTAATAAATTTGCAAAGATTTCAAACAAACTTCTTTCATGTTGCCATTATTGGGTATTGAAAATGGGATGAATGTAATAAATTTTGGAATAAGGCTGTAACATAATGTGGGAAAAGTGAAGCGCTGCGAGTACTTTCCGGATGCACCGAACTTGTTTGGGGAGCAATAGAATGTCACGGGACATGACGGGAAGGAAGCAGGCAGGATGCAATCGCAGTGAAATGGTGACTTTTATTTACAGTTCTGAGTGCGAAGCAAACCACTTGAAACAAAACTCCTGAGCTAATCTATGCTCACTGGCGATGCCTAACACTAATGCTAACTTGGCTAAAGCTAGAGCATAAACATAACAGGAACAGAGAATCACTATAGTCACAAACATGGCATGGCATGGCATTCCTTCGTACATACGTAGATATGTCAATATCTCTATGTTTATCTGTTTATCGAACCGTGCCGTCTCGAGCACGGCTCACTATATATATAGATCTCTGTCATTAACCCACAACCGTTAGCAGCTGCCGGCAATTCCCAAACAAACGTGACCCCATGAATTATGACCCTTGACGAGGCGAGATGAAAACCTGACGTCAACCCGGAAGAGGTCAGCGCATGCGCAACAGCGCTCAACGCGCGCTGTTGTACGGGGGAATCGTGATATAGAAGAGCAACATCACCAAAGACTAAGGTAGGTGTTCCAGAGAGCTACAGCAAAGACTTTCAGACTGAACAAAAAAAAGTGTGGAAATAAAATTCCTGGGTCACATTCCTACAAAAAGTTGGCTTGAATCCTGCTCATCTTCACCAAATCCAGACTACTGGGACAACGGCTGCTCTGAAGGCCATACAGACTTCATGTGCATCCATACTGTTGTTACCCAGATGAGGATGGGTTCCCTTCTGAGTCGGGTTCCTCTCAAGGTTTCTCCTTAAATTCACAAATTTAATATCTGTATACCGTGTTTATATTTCTGTAAAGCTGCTTTGAGACAATGTGTGTTGTAAAAAGCGCTATACAAATAAAATTTAATTGAATAGTAAAATTGAGGCAATTATGAAAATCCCAACATGCAAAAATTATTTAATAAAGGCTGATAGAGTATTTCTTGCCAAATTCATTCCACATATGTCACATATGTTATTAAAGAAATTCCTAAATCCTCTGACCAAGTATATGGCTGTGCCATCTGTCTGTTAAACAAATGCCAGTCCTTCAGGCTGAAAAAGAAGGATCAAAATATTCTGCAATAGTTTGGCACTGTGACTCAAAAAGTTGTTTTTCATCTGACGTCTGACTACTGTCCCCAACTGCTGTACAATACTGATAATGCTCTTACACTTAAGAGGGCTGAATGGCAGACCTTGTTAAATAATATTATTATGTTTTTTTTAATTATAATATCTTATATTTGATCAAATATATTATTATATGTCTCAAATTACTTTTTGCCTTTTCTTATATGTTGACATGGTAGAAGACGTGTCAATGGGCAATGCTGTTGTGAAGGTGAAGGCCCAAATTTAGCCTATTACCCAAAGACAATTAAAATTAGAAGCAAATACTCACATCCGTAAACCCAATTGGAGATAGAAAAAGAGACGATTAGCCATGAGCGAGGAAAAGCAAGGGTCCAGTTTTTATTTCGGTCCACCACACAAGATCCACACCAATGAGAATTCTCAGAAGTGATCTGATAACTGAAGCTTTACCTCCAGTATTTATAGGTTATGTACAGAGAAAATAACCAATAGGGTTAAAAAGAGCTCATCTACATTCACCATGAGGATTAAAAAAAGCCTCCCAAACAGTTACCATTAAGAAAGAAAACAAGCCTCTCATGATAACCATTAGAATTGAAAACAAGCCTCTCATGATAACCATTAGAATTGAAAACAAGCCTCTCATGATAACCATTAGGATTCAAAACAAGCCTCTCACGATAACCATTAGGATTCAAAACAAGCCTCTCATGATAACCATTAGGATTCAAAACAAGCCTCTCATGATAACCATTAGGATTGAAAACAAGAGAGCGAGAAAAGAAAACAATTTGGGGAAACGAGAGAGAAAAGAAAACAATTTCGAGCAACGACCTTGGTCTCACAGGTGCCGTGTGACGCAGCTATTCGTATAAATAGCTCCTCACAGTTCTCTCCCAAACATTCAAGGCCCATGTCTACAGCATGCCCGACCCATCCCCGCGAGACAAGAATCTTTTATCCTCTGCATTATAGAGTAAGTTTCTTTTACATTTTTTCCTATTTTTCTGGTTTATTATTTACTTTCATATCTGTTTTATATTTCTATTTTATATATAGTTATACTACGTGCACATGGTTTACTGTACTGCCTGCTTCATAATATTATTAAATTATCCTAATAATATCTTAATACTATTTATTCTTGCAAAGTTCTAATGTTGTGTGTGTGTGCGTTCGGGTGTTAGAGAGAGAGGGAGAGATAGAGAGAGTGTGTGTGTGCTATGTTTGCACGCCTGACCCTGAATGCGCAAGAGTGTGTGTGTGTGTGTGTGTGTGTGTGTGTGTTATCTATGTGTGTGCGTCTCCTTAACTCTTCTTCTCTGTGACTATTAAACCATAGTGTGTCAATCCCAAAATGTGAATCCTGTTCATCAATATCCACCTAATACCTCCTCTATGTGTCTAGGTGCCCATTTATGGGAAGGGCCGGATTTGGACTCGAGCACCCGCCAACAAATCGTGCATCTCACTGCTGATTTTCAATAAAATTACCTATTACTCATACTACTCATACTAGGTCTCTCTCGTGTTTGTTTTATGTATATTTTTAACCACAATAAAGGTGACCCTGCCCAAGGATGTGTCTTTGCATCTGTAAGTGACTAGTCACCTTAATCCTTCACATGGTATTCATGAGGTGCCATAAGTTTCTGCTACTCTATGGATCATGGTGAAGTTTGAACAAATGGTTTGACTTAATATCCGCAGTAGTAGTGTACACGTCATTTCTTCCTAATTTGTTATTAAAATTTATTGCATGCCTAAATGGAATAAAAGTAATTTGTCAGATTCAGATGCTCCTAAACAAGTGTTATAAAGTATGATTTTGTAACTGATCAACAAAGTCTGTACTATCTTTTATAATATGCTGCATTTAACATGGAAAATATATTTTCACTGAAATATTTCAGATTTTTTTTTACACTAGTTTACACTAAATGTCTAATATTCTGTTCTGTTGGAAATTTGCCTTAACTGTTCAAATATTTTGGAACCTTTAAAAATAATTTGCGTGCTTCTATAACTTTGGCTTATAGTGAATATGACTGCTCACTGTCATAAATCCATACGAGGAAATAAAAGTACAAATTTTGACTCCAGATCAGGATTGGGTAAAGACATACTGGTGATCTGATCTATATTATATATACATCCTCTCTCAGGATCATGTCGGTATGTTCCCATGTCAAAGTACTGTAGAACTCCTAAGCATTAGGTCACATCATCATACTCTTTCCGTAACATACAGGGGCCAAAATGACCCACTGATACAGAGGATAGGTTTACACCCATCACCCCCACCACCCATGGTGTAAAAAAAAACCTCTTGGTCAGGAAGAAACAAAAAGCCATAAATTAAGCACTCCTAGATAAACGTCATCCAGAGAAGGACGAGGCCATAAATTAGCCCTCAAGTTCTACCACCATGATTGACATTTTGACAGAAAGCTCTGGCCATGTTGAAAACCCGTGTGTGTGTTTATAGAGAGACAGAAAGAGAGAGAGAGAGAGAGAGAGAGAGAGAGAGAGAGAAAGAGAGGAGTGTCTGAATACACGTATGTGTTTAGCGAGTGAGAGGTGGGGATTCGTTTTCACTTCATACTGCTTTTACACATCAAATGGAATACATCTCTGGAAAATACTTATCTCCTAGTTTAAACATTACGGTGATTTTTTTAGATGACATTTTAAAATTTTTTCCTCGTAAGGATCTTTGTTTAGAAGTCATGTAATACGTGCTATTCTTTTTAAACAACTCTTTCACTTTTACAGCCTAAAGTTTTTATGTGTTTTTGGAAGACTAGTAATACGGATTCTTTTTAAACAGATCTTTTAAACATTTTTACATCCTAAAGGTGTGTGGTTAGAATGTGTGTAATACAAACGACTCTTTTAAACAGTTTCTTTTTTTAAACTTTGCTTTAACTCCTAAACTTTTTATTCAAAGGTAAGCAGGGATCCTTAAAACGTAATCAACATTTGTTTTCATTATTTTCACAAAACAAATATTCTACTCCTATATGTATCAAACATCATGCATTTCTAACAATGTGTTTCCACAAACATATCCCCATATTAAAAACATTATTTCTTTTCAGATGTATTTCACCCGGCCAAAAACCTAACTCATTAACATAAATACCTTTTGTTGGAGGGGGTCTATCCCCCCCCCACCCTACACCCCTATCCCCCACTGCCCAGACGCAAAGGAGCCAGGTTGATCAGCTGATACACTCGATAAGGGTTACCCCCCTCACCACACCTACAGGCCTGTCAGTCAGGGAAGCACAGAGGGTCATAAATTATCACACACAACACTTTGATTGACAGTTTGACAGAAAGTGTATGATATAACTACTTATGTTTACTCCTGTCACAATAAATTGAGCAGACAACAAGGTAAACTCACAGTCTTAACTTTATTGAGCACACATCGGTGACATAACTCATTACTAAGGCAGGAATTACCATTGGGCTTGACTGGGCTCCAGCCTATCCAAAGCCTATTCTGGGAACACTGGGTGTGAGGCAGTAATACAACCTGGATGGAATGGCAGTCCATTGCAGGGCACCATGTTCACACATTCATCCACAGGCAATTTATCTTAGGTGATCCATTAATTTTGGACGGTGGAAGGAAACTGGAGAACCCAGAGGAAACCCACAAACATGGGGAGAGCATGCACATCAACCCAAGTTCAGGATTAAACTGGAACCCTGTTCAACATATAAAAAGATTTTTTTTTCAAATGAAGCCACTGTATGCCCTTAGTATACTTAATAATCTGATCCCTCTGTTCTCTCTCTCTCTCTCTCTCTCTCTCTCTCTCTCTCTCTCTCTCTCTCTGTATCAAGCTGCATTGCTGCTGCCTGATGTGATGGCCATGCATAAAACTGTGAAATTAATCTTCTGTTGTCAAGCAGTGGGATGACAATCAGATGTTAGTGAGCATCCTATTTTCTTTAAAGAACAGGGATCTATTAGGTCTATTAATTAAAGTCTGATCTTCACATCATATGTTTTTGGGAGAGTTTCATGGCATGAACAAAGAGATTTTTGAGGACCTCAGAAAAAGAGTTGTTGATGCTCATCAGGCTGGAAAATGTCACATAACCATCCATTGAAAGAATTGAAAGTCACTGTTCTCCAAAAAGAACATTGCAGCACATCTGCAGTTTGATAAAGATCATGTAGACAAGCCATAAGGCTGTTGGAAAAATGTTTTGTTGATGTATGAGACCAAAATAGAATTTTTGGTTAAAATGAGAAATGTTATGTGTGGAGAAAGGTCAACACTGCATTCAAGCATAAGAACCTTATCCCATCTGTGCAACATGATGGTGGTAGTTTCATGGTTTGGACCTGTTTTGTTGCATCTGGGCCAGGACGGATTGCTATCATTAATGGAACAATATTCTGAATTATATCAACGAATTCTAAAAGAAAATGTCTGTGGTCTGAATCTCAAGACAAAGTGGGACATGCCGCAAGACAATGACTCTAAGTACACAATTCATTCTACCAAAGAATGGGTAAAGAAGATTAAACTCAAAATCCTGACCTTCATACAAATGTTGTGGAAGGACCTGAAACAAGCAGTTCATGTGAGGAAACCCACCAACATCCCAGAGTTGAAGCTGTTCTGGATTGGATTATCTGGTTCACCTTTCACCTGTTTCTTCCTCATGTCATCTCAAGGAGTTGAGTTGAGTTGAATTTCTTTACTGAAGAAAAGTGATGACTACATCAATAATATAAGGAACTGTACATGTGGAAGGCATGCTTTTATAAAGTGAAATTTCATACTTTCAGTATTTTAAACTGATAGTCTCTAAAGTAATAATAATAATAATAATAATAATAATAATAATAATAATTATTATTATTATTATTATTATTATTATTATTATAAAATCAAGAATGTAGTATCTTAGTATTAGCTCTACAAAATGTAGAATTTAAGATTTATTCATTTGTCCAATGGGATACTGGCTAATCTGCCCACCAAATATATATATATATAACCTTAAATAATGGAATAAAAAGACTTAAAAAAAAGCACTAGTCTCTGTTATTCTACTAGGGGACAAAATAAAGCAATTAACTCAGCTAAATGTTCTACAATAACTCTGTAAACGTGTCTCATAAAAAGAATTCAGGTTCAAGAAATTAAAAAGTTGTACATTTTGTAAGCAGAATGTGGATTTTTATTTTTATTTTCCAATGAACTGTAGTCTATGTATCTATTTTGTATGTGATGTATTAATTTGTACATTAAGAATGGGGCTTTCAATTGGTAATGAATGAAGACGTTTAAGTGTTGTTGTTTATGTGATTCTTTTGTCTAACAACAGCAGTGGTACTTTGGCAATGCTGGGGCTTGAACCTCCAACCTTCCGCTCAGTAACCTTGAGCCTTAACTGCCAATCCACCACGGCCATTATATTATGATGTTATAGATTTTTAATTAAATAGATTCTTCCCTTTCAGTTTGACTTTGAATAAAATGACAGGTTCCCTATTCGAGTCTGAATGTAAAGCCAGGAAACAGCATGAAGTCAAGAATCTGTCAGAATACTAGTTACTCTGTCATGTGATTCTGTGGGGCGGAGCATCATGAACCTTTAATATGCTAACATAATACAGTACAAAAAGACCTCAGAATATTGTCATTTGGCAACACCATTCATCATGTTCAGTGTTATATTTATGTGTATATGGCTTTCAATAGGTAAGTCACAACTTTGTGTTATTTCAAAAATTAAATGTTGAATTAGTGAGTAATTAGACTGAATGATGTAAAAAAAAAAAAACTCTGGCTTGCTTGTGTTAAAAAAAGATTACAAATAATTAGTTCTCTTCTCTGTGACAGGTGACTCCCTGGCGGATCCAATAAAGCCACTTTTCACTAATAAAGTTGTAGATGAAGGTCATGATGTTACCCTGTCCTGCAGCTATAAAGACTTCAGTGGTACAGTAGGAATCCTGTACTGGTACAGGCAATATCCAAAATCTACACCAGAGTTCCTTCTTTACATCACTCCAGGTGGAGTTAAAAGTGACCCTGCACCACGTCTATCTGCTAAAGTTGATGATGATAATAAAAAGCAAGTGGATCTGCTCATCTCCTCTGCTGCTGTATCAGACTCTGCACTATACTACTGTGCTCTGAGGCCCACAGTGACAGGAAATCCAACCACACTGTACAAAAACCTTGACACACTTTTTGTTATACTGAAGACAAGTCTACAGTACTGCAAATCTATGAAAAGTGATACCATCAAACCAGGAAACCTGCTACTTTTTGACACTGCATCTCTCTCTCTCTCTCTCTCTCTCTCTCTCTCTCTTATTATACAGTTGTAGGAGACACACAACGAGTGAAACATCTAAGCCCAACTTAATATTTTAAATATTTAACGCATCTTCAAATACATTCAATTATTTGGATTGGAAATATTTATTATTTCAAAGAATACTACAAAAACAACAAAAGGAAACTGTAGACTGAGCATTACATACAGGAGTCAAGATCACATCAGATTGGAAAAATCTTGTAAAATCCATTGCAGATTGATATGTCATATGCCTCATTTCCTGTTTTATTGGGGTGAAAACAAAAAAACATTATTTTACATGATTTATTGCTGTATTTTTGAGAGATAACTTGTACTAGCATTCTCAAAGGTTATATTATGGAGCTCCGACACAAAATGCGTTAAGGTTGTCACGGCTCATAATATAATAAAATCTGCATAAATATTAATGGATATCATGCAATATAATGTAATATTGAGTAGGGGTGATAAAAGTATTACATCACAAAATGCTACTAGATCAAATTCCCTAAAATGAACTACAAGTAAATTTAACCCTGCATCAAACAATGATACACTGTAACTCTGTACACTGTAACAAAATATATGTACTTTTTTAATGAAGAAATCAAAAATTTATTTTAAAAAGTAATCTAAATTTTTTTTAATAAATCTGTATAGATACTGTATTTTAATTAAGCTGAAATCTCATGTTTCAAGTATTTTAAGGTTATAGTCGCCAATGTAAAGATAATGATAATAATTAGTCTTTATTGGTCACATATACAGTAGAGCACAGTGAAATTTTTTTCTAAACATCTAAAGATGTCAATGTAGTATTGGTTATGAAACATTTAATTTCAGATTATATTTGAAACAAATTATAATGAATTTTAAATGTCATTTTACAACAAGATGGAGACAGGCAGCCTCTTAACAGCACTACTTCTGATGCAGAAGTGACTATGCTCTCATGGCATACGGGCTAATCTTGCCACCAGCTGAATTTATAAATGAATTGTTTATAAATAAAACATCTTGTGGCTGTAATTGAATGCAAAGATTTTTGTGAAAAAGTGCTAGTCATTCCGCGGGGGCAAAATAAGCCAAAGTAGGTAAAAAAAAAAAAAAATTGTACAAGATACACACTCTATATATATTTTAACCAAGATGTGTATTTTTTTATCATTATCAATATATCACCTGTTTTGTTGGTGATATCCATTTGTACATTCAGAATATACAATGGACATGGCAGGTTGTTGTAAAAATAAATAAAATAAAAAAATTATAAATAAAAAAAAAGCCAAGATAAATCATGCCAGAACATTTTCAACTTTTATTGTGAAGCCATTCCTTTGCTGATCTGGAGTTTGTTTTGGGTTGTTGTTGTCATGCTGAAAGGTGAAATTCCTGTGTTTTAGCAGAAGCCTTACGGTTTTGACTTGTATGCGTAGCTATTCATTATTCCTTCTACCCTGATTAAAGTCTCAGTTCCATTTGAAGAAAAAAACACCCCAAAGTATGATGCGTCCAGCACCATGCTTCCCCATAGGAAGGTTGTACTTTTGGTTATGTGCTGTTTTTGTTTTTTACCAAAAGTTCTTCTTTAACCCATAACACATTTTTCCACATGGTTTTTTGGAAGATTTATTTTATTTTTAATTATTATTATTATTATTATTATTATTTGGGTAAAAAAAAAATGCTTTCGTCTTGCCCCATTATCCCATTGCCCAACGATATGAAGAAATTGTGAGATTGCTGTCACTTGGGAGCAACCAGTACTTGCCAGAAATTGCTGAAATTCGTTTAATGTTGGTTTAGACCACTTGGCAGGCTTCCTGACTAGTTAAATCTTGATTTTCTCATCAATTTTACAGGGACATGCTGTTCTCAGTAATGTCACTGTTGTGCCATATTTCTTAATTTTTTTAATGTTGTATTTACAGGTTTCCATAGTATATCCAATCTCCTGATTCCTATTTTTCAATGAGATCCCATATCTGCTTTTTCAGCTCTTTGTGAATCATGGCTTTTCCAGTTGGATGCTACCAAGATGTTAGGAAAATCCTATAGAAACTGCTGTACTTTATTTGGGGATAATCAGTAACTTTAATTGATGACACAGAGTCTCTGTGCAATTACAACTTTATCAAATCAAAAATATAATTTTTTAAATAAGAGATGCACCGATGTCTCGGCCGATAAAGGCAATTTTTCAAGCGGTCATCAGCAGATAGTTTATAAACATCCGAAGATCAGGGCCGATTATATCCTGTCAATCAGTAGAGTGCAGGAAAACACATCGATTTGTTGTTGTGTGTAAAGATGTCTCTTGTGTGGAATGAGCACAAAACTGCACTCTGTAATCTCTGTAGTCTCTGCACTCTTAAAATTTTACACCTGCCGCTGCAGTGCAAGTCTCACACTAGTGTCTCACGTTTTGGATTTGTCTGCCTGACTCTACTCTAATAAAGCTCTTATCTGCATTTGCATCCGTCTTAACGTCCATTACGTGTTTAATTTGACAAAGCCTAACAGGAGGTTTTTTAGAATTCAGTCAATTAATTCTGTTAATATGAATGAATATCATTCAATAAGTTAAGAAAGCTTACTTTAATCATCAGAATTTAGTTAATGTGAGCTATCTGTTTCGGCTGATATCACTCTGAATAATCGGTTATTAATGTCAGCTGAGAAGTTTAGTATCGGTGCATCTCTAATTATTACAGTAATACTTCTTAACACTCAATTAAAAATATACAAAAATGTATTTGCAAACAAGAATCAGTTTGATGAAATTGAATTGCATAAGAACTAAGTAAATGTAACCCTAGCAACCATCAATACCACTGTAACTATTTAAGAGTATTTAGACTAATGTACAGTTTTATTTGTAGACTGTTAAAATCCCCTTAGTAACAGGCCTGTCAAAGTATTGACATAAAGTGCCTAATGGTAAAGATCCTAAATATTATCAGCTACACAATACCACTTTAAGGTACAGGACTTTAGATGAAAGTTCAGCTTTATTAAACAATAATGATTATAGCAAATCAATATGTTTGCTACAAAAAATAAAACAGTCAATGACATGAAATTACACTACAGTGTGACTGTAACAATATCAATCTCATGAGATACTGCGGGTTGGAGCTTCATGAACCATTATGAGTTTAACATGTCAGAGTACAGAAAGACCTCCAAATGCTTTCATCCAGTAAAGACCATTCATCATGTTCAGCATTATATATATATTTTAAGAGAGGGGTTACGGGATCTCCAGGGATCAATGAGACCGTTCTGACACTTAAAATCGGAAAATGTTTCGGACATTGCAGATTGATTCAGAGTACGGGGTTTAGACCGATCCAAGTTTGGGTCAATTACACAATTTAAATCTCCACCGAAAATCAACAGGTGAGTATTTAAAAAAGGGAGATTACTCAACAGTCTATTAGCAAATTCCACATCATCAAAGTTTGGAGTGTATACATTAACCAACAATACCTGTCTTTGCATTAAGGTACCAGCAACTATAATATATCTACCGTTACATTACTACAAACAACATTAGTGGATGAAAACTGATGTCCTCAGCTTCCTGGGCTGTGCAGGGCAGCAGGACACCCTCCTCGGCTGGGCTGGACAGCAGGACATTTTCCTTGGCTGTACAGTTCAGCAGGATAGTCTCCTCAGCTGGCAGGAACTCCACCACCTAGACCTCCCCGTAGGCCTC
Organism: Ameiurus melas; assembly: GCA_012411365.1. Lineage (NCBI taxonomy): Eukaryota > Metazoa > Chordata > Actinopteri > Siluriformes > Ictaluridae > Ameiurus > Ameiurus melas. The sequence continues at coordinate 35,160,050 of CM022756.1, read as the reverse complement.
AGGCTGGAGCCCTGCTGTCGTTGTAAGTGTTACTATAGATCCCATGGAAATTAATGCTGCTTTTAAATTGTTTTACTCTTCGCTTTATAAGTGCGAATCTCCAACAGATAATACTAAAGTGAACGCATTTCTTCAAAACCTCTGTAACCCTGTTATTGATTACAATACTGCTATGTGTTTGGACTCCCCACTCTCTCTTGAAGAAATTTTAATTTCAGTTAAATCTATGCAATCTAACAAAGCTCCTGGCCCGGATGGGTTTCCAATTGAATTTTTTTAAACATTTATTGGAAAATGACCTCCATTGCCTTTGGCTATGTTCAACGAATCTTTGGAATGTGGGTCTTTGCCTCTAACCCTGACACAAGCCACAATAGCTCTGCTTCTAAAGAAGGGTAAGGATCCATCCTCCTGCGGTTCTTACAGACCGCTGTCACTGCCTAATGCAGATGTAAAGGTGTTGGCGAACGTAATGGAATCTCGGTTAGAGAATGTACTTCCTTATATTATATCTGAAGATCAGAACGGTTTTATAAAGGGACGTCAATTGTTTTTCAATACCCGTACACTCTTTAATATATTTTATTCAAAGCATTCGGCTGTTCACACTGAGATTGTGATTTCATTAGATGCTGAAAAAGCATTCGATAGGATCGAATGGGAGTATTTGTTTGCAGTCTAGAGGAAGTTCGGATTTGGGGATAAGTTTATTTCTTGGATTAGCCTTCTTTACTCAACCCATAATGCTAGGGTTCAGACAAACGACACTTATTCGGATTATTTTGCCCTCGGACGAGGGTGTCGCCAAGGTTGTCCTTTATCCCCTCTGTTTTTTTCTGTTGCCATCGAGCCGCTTTATTGAACAAAAATCTTCCTCCTGGTTTAAAGGAATAGTTCGATATGGTATAGAATACAAATTGTCGCTATATGCTGATGATTTGCTATTGTATGTAACCAATCCTATCGCCTCTATGCCTTGGCCATATGTTTTTTTCTGTCCTGATCTCCATGGTTTTTCATCTGTTTTGTTTTTTCACCATCATGTCCACTATTCTCAGGGTACATTTAAGGCCTTGTCCATTGATTGCTGTATTTGGGATTCCTGAAGCCTCAGTTCCTTTGAGCTCGATACAAAAGGATGTTATTGCTTTCACATCCCTTATAGCAAGTTCCCTACTGTTTCATTGGAAATCTGCTATATACTGCTGGCTTAAATTTAGCCTATTACCCAAAGACACTTAAAATTCAACATAGAAGCAAATACTTACATCTGTAAACCCAGTTGGAGATAGAAAAAAAGACACCGGCCATGAGTGAGTAAAAGCAAGGGTCCAGACTTTATTTCCACCTCACGAGATCCACACCAATGAGAACTCTCAGAACTGATCTGATCACCTGGAGCTTAAGCTTTATTTTTTATGTACACAGTAAATAACCAATACATTTGAAAAAGACTATCATATCACTATCAATAGGGTTAACAGGAGCTCATCCACATTTACCATGAGGTTTAAAAAGTTTCACAAACATTTACAATGATGTTTCAAAAAGCTTCTCACAAATTTTCAATGATGTTTACAAAAGCTTCTCACAAATTTTCAATGATGTTTACAAAAGCTTCTCACAAATTTCCCATTAGGATTCAAAGTTTCTCAAAAAATTTACCATTAGGTAAAGAAAGTTTCTCAAAAATTTACAGTTAGATAAAGAAAGATTGAGAGAGACAAAACAATTTAGAGCGACGAACCTTGATCTCACTGGGCAGGTGCCATGCCATGCTTAAAATTTAAGGCTCTCTTCTACACCACACCTGATCCTTCCTAGCGAGACAAGAATCTTCACCATTTGAATTATGAGTAAGTTTCTTTTACATTTTTCTGTATTTCTGGATTATAATTTACATTCAAATCTGCTCTATATTTCATATTTCTATTTTATATATGGTTATGCTGCTTGCAAGTGGTTTACTTTACTCCGTACTTAATAATATCATTATAGTATCCTTATAATATCTTAATACTTATTTTTATTATTCTTATAAAGTTATAATTTTATGTGTGCGAGAGAGAGAGACAGAGTGTGTGTGTGTGTGCCTGTCATTTTTCCTTCTTTCCTTTATTGGAAGGGCTGGATTTGGATCTGAGCACTCACTATCAGATTGTGCATCTCACTGTTGACTTTCAATAAAATTACATATCACTCATACTAGGTCTCCCTCGGGTTTATTTTATGTATATTTATATTTTAACCACAACAATACCCATCTATCTCCCAGTGGATAAAGGACGTGATGTTTTATCTGAAACTCGATAAAATAAGATGTATGATGAATGGTTGTACAGACAAGTTTTTTTCATGAATGGTATCCCTTTATTGTATACTTTATGGAGTTACAGACACTGCCCAATAAAATTTTAGTGCGTGTTGTTGGATTTTACAATATCTTTTTAACCAGCGACAGTTATTGGGTAGCCATGATGAGCCAGAGGGGTGAGTTGTGGGTTTTTGTTATTTTTAACTTTGTTTTCCTTGGTATAAAAAGAAAAAAAACCTGTGATTGTTTACTGCTGTTGCTCAATTTGTTTTATGTTTTCTTCTCAACAGAATATTTGGGAAAGGGAGGGGAGGACAGAACAGAAAAGGCGATGTAGAAAGGTTTAGCAGAAATGTTCAATGGAAAGGTGCAGTAGAAATGTTTAGCAGAAATATTTAGCAGAAATGTTCAGCAGAAATGTTTAGCAGACATGGTCATTAGAAATGTTTTGCTGAAATGTTTAGCTGAAATGTTTAACAGAAACGTTCAGTAGAAATGTAGAAATGTTCTGTAGAAATGTTTAGTAGAAGTGTTCAGCAGAAATGTTCATAAAAATGAAACTTTAAAAAAAATAGACAAGCGGTAACAAAGTGGCATGCTTAACAGAACATGAGAGAAAAAAATGAGAGACAACAATGTAAAAAGGAAGCACTCAGTCAAATGAAAACGAACACTGGATTTTTCACACCTCTGACACCACAGCCTGATGTGCAAGAAGAAAACAGCCTGCTGGAGCTGATCTGAGTTCACGAGCAGGGCAGTCCATTAATGGATCATCATCTGTTCTGTCAGAAGCCGTTAGCTCATTGGAATAATAATAATAATAATAATAATAATAATAATAATAATAATAATAATAGTAATCATAATAATAATAATAATAATAAACATTATTTTATAAAGCGCCTTTAAAGAAGCTTCTCAAAGCGCTGTACATAAAAACACAAATCACAGAATTAATAAAAGTTAATTTAAACGAATAAAACAACCGTAATAAAAACTAATATAAAACAATCAAAAAGATATCAAGAATCAAATGCGAGTCTAAAAAAGTATGTCTTTAAAAGAGCTTTAAAAATGCCAAAGGACTGAGTTTCCCTGAGTTCAGGGGGAAGAGCGTTCCAAAGTGATGGAGCGTAGACAGAAAAAGCCCTGTCACCCATAGACTTAAGGTGAGTTGGTGGAACCGTTAGTAGATTACCCTGTGAGGAACGCAGTCTGCGATGTTAGGTGTACGGGATTAATAAGTGAGTTAAATATTGTGGAGCCAATCAATGCAATGCCTTGTATGTTAACATCATGATCTTAAAATCAAACCGGAACCTGACCGGGAGCCAATGTAAGGACTTCAAAACAGGAGTGATATGCTCATATCTCCTGCTTCCCGTCAGGATCCAGGCGGCAGAGTTCTGAACATACCGCAATTTGTTAATTGCAGTTTTAGAAATTCCAGCTAAAACGGCATTGCAGTAGTCCAACCGCGTGACAACGAATGAATTGATCAGCTTTTCAGCGACAGATAAATTTAGCATTGGTCTTAATCTGGCTATATTTCTGAGGTGAAAAAAGGAAGCTTTCACAGTGTTCTGAACAAAAAAAACCAAAGGGGAGGTTAGTGTCAAAAATTACACCAAGGTTCCTCATCTTACTTTGGAACTCTAGAACAGAGCCATCAACAGATAGAGACAGTGGAGCCGCTTTGCGGATCTGATGATGGGAACCTATCAGCATCACCTCAGTTTTCCCGCTGTTCAGGCACAGAAAGTTATTATTCATCCATGTTTTTATCTCAGAAATACAGCCAGAAAGATAACAAACATCAATGCTTTCACCAGATCTTGAGTGAATGTAGATTTGGGTATCGTCAGCATAAAAGTGATAATGGAGGCCACGTGTTCGCAGCAGATGCCCAAGTGGAGATAGATAAATATTGAACAGTAGAGGGCTTAGAATTGAACCCTGAGGAACACCAGTGAGCACCGAGCAAGTGTCAGATCTAAAGCCACCCATAGAAATAAACTGGGAACGGTCAGTAAAATAGGATTTAAACCAGTTTAAAACTTTCCCGGACACACCAAAAACACTTTCTAAGTGGGTAAGTAAAAGACCATGATCCACAGTATTGAAGGCGGCTCTAAGGTCAAGAAGAATAAGAAGTGAGGTAGCTCCAGAATCAGAGGCCATCAACAGGTCATTTGTAACTTTGACCAACGCAGTTTCAGTGCTATGAAATTTACGAAAACCTGATTGAAGTGGTTCAAAGAGGTTATTGGTTGTAAGATGAGTACAGAGTCGAGAGGCGACAACACGCTCAAGTATTTTTTGCCAAAAACGGAAGATTTGAAATGGGGCGAAAATTGTTAAAATCATCCACAGAAACATTTTCTCTCTTTGGTACAGGTGTAACAGCAGCAGTCTTCAGTACTGCTGGAATGACCCCAGTCTCCAGTGATTCATTTATAATACTGAGGATAGCAGGGCACCACACAGCAAAGCACGATTTAAACAGAATCATAGGAATTGGATCCAGCAGGCAAGTGGTAGATTTCATGCTGGATACCTCCCTAGTGAGAGCCTCAGAATCAAGCATTGAAAAATGAGTAAAAGAAACACCAGTGAACCCAGATGGACGAAGGAGCGAAGTGGCACAGTCAGGGTTAGCAGAAATTTCTTTACGAACATTGACAATCTTAGAATAAAAAAACTGTAGAAAGGAATCACAGAGCGGCTGAGAAACAGGCAAAGGCGGCTGTGGCTCAGTTGGTAGAGCGGGTTGTCCACTAATCGTAGGCGCTATGTAAGTGCACATTTACCAGGCAAAGTAGTAACAGCGTTTACTTGAAGCAATCTATTTATGGTTTGGAACAAGTGTCTGGGATTATTTTGATTATTTACAATAGCCTGAGAGAAGTAAGAGGATCTTTCAGTCTCCAGTATTGTACGATAATCCCCCAGCAGGTCCTTCCACACTTGATAGTAGACACTCAGTCCGGTAAGGCGCCATTTTCGCTCCATTTTCCAACATACAGCCTTTCTAGAGCGCAGATTGTCATTATGTCAGGGAGCAGAGCGGGTGAATGTGACCTTACGTGACTTCAGAGGAGCAAAAGTGTCAAGATTAGCAGCAAGAGTGGAATTTAGCTGCAGAACTTTCTCCTCCAGTGATGATGGATGAAGATCGCTTAGGATGGATACCACAGAATTAGAGAAGGCTGTCTGATCGATAGACTTCAAATGGCATTCAAATGAAGGAAACCGGGGAACAGACACAGAGCTTGTATTGAACTTCAGGTTGTAAACCACAATAATGCCTCCGTCTCTGCCAGATAACCTCGGGAGATCTAAAACTCCAAAGCCCGCTGGAGTGATCTGGTTAAACAGGAGCCCATCATTTTCTTTATGCCAGGTTTCAGTTAAGAAAAACAAGTCCAGCTTTTTATCAGTGATAAAATCCGATAAAAGCAGCACTTTGTTATTCACAGACCGTGCATTGAATAGTGCGGCATAACCCCGGCTCTGAAGCGGAGACGCCAGTGGTTTAATCTCCACGCGGGGAACCGCTATTAAATTGCTGTGATCAACACCAGTATGTAGCAGTTTGTTGGTCTTACAGCGGCAGATCGGGACAAAGATGTTAGGAGAGGACGAGACAGCAAAACTGCGCCTCAAACCCTGATGGATATATCGCTTAGGACGTAGCAGTCCAGCGTCTTGACAGAGATTGTATGAATCTTTGGCTAGGCCATCACACTTCTGATTTAGATTCAAAAGCTGGCGTGCAGTGTACCTTAGCGCCATGGTCGGTGAGTGCACACTCGTAGGAGCACAGACTCGTACAATCCGTCCACACACACAGCCGAGCCGACGAGTAGATACAGAGTAACACGCTGCAGGTTATTCCAGTGGAAGAAATGGCATCTTTTTCAGCGACTGAACCAGATGGGCCTACAACTCCTACAGATTCTTTAGCAACCAACTCAGCTCACGGGGGTAAAATTGATAAGAGTGTGCAAGCATACTGGGCACAGAAATGTGCATAGTCCTGTCACAATAATAATGTGAATGTGAAAGCCTCTGAACAACACTACAAACATCAGAAGAGATTGTTTTCCAAAACTAACAAACACAAGCATTTCAATGGTGAGTACTTCCCCAGAGAATGGCACCTTCTACCGGTTGTGTATTTGAGGGTGATGGTCAATCCCTTTTTGAGTCTGGCTATAATTACTGGAAACATGCCACCAACACCAGAATGGTGAAAGTCATTGAATTTTTTATTACATCAACAGAAAGCAACTGATGGAGTCATAGACTCTCAACATAAAAAACAGCTTGAGTCCCAATGCAATTATTGGAGTGACGTTTTGCTTAGAGTGGTTGCAGTTGTAAAATTTCTGTCAGATAGGGGATTGGCTTTCCAAGGCTCTAGTGAAATATTTGGTAGAGCTGACAATGGGAATTACATGGGCATCCTGGAACTAATCAGTGAATTTGACCTATTCTTGAAATATAGCTGTATGGCAATGCTGGGGTAAGAACTCCCTCATATCTCTCATCGAAAACATGCAAATAATTTATGAAGCTAATGGGCAATTGCTTTCTGAAATCATTGCCAAAGTGAAAGTGGTGAAGTACTTTTCTATTATCATTGATTCGACTCCTGACATGATGCACATCAACCAGCTTACATTCATCATAAGGTATATTTCACCTGAGGGCCTTGTTGAAGAGCGATTCTTAAAATTCCTCCCTATAGCTAGCCACACAGGGAAGGCACTGTGTGATGCAGTGCTCACAGTTTTACATGAGATGGACATCAACATCAGTAACTGCAGTAACTCTAAAGTGCTATGATAACGCTACAAACATGTCAGTAGAGTACAATGGGCTGCAAGCTCACATCAAAGATGATTAATGTCTAGTAGAGTGGGTGCTGTGCACCATGCATACACTGAATCTGGTTGCAGGTAATAGTGTATACTGCTGCACAGAGACAGATTTTTTTAACTTCATTCAAATTTTGTTAAACTTCTGCTTCAAAAACACAGCTAGATGGCAGGTGGTAACAGCAGTATTGTAGCCTAATGAAAACCACCGCATTGAGACACTGACATCTGACATTGTGAAATAAGGTGGGCTGCACCTGCACAGGCCACCAAGGCACTGTGTATGTCAATATTCAAGAGACAATGATGAACATTGCACAAGGCAGCAAACAGAACCTGACAACACAAAATGAGCCAAGGTCACTGCATGAAATATTGGCAAGCTTAAGACTGCTTTTCTTTGCACTCGTGGAATCAAGTTCTCCATTGCTTGAAAGTGTTGCTCTACAGGCTGTGGAGCTGGGCCTGTGCAATGTTGTTGATTTGCTGAGGTCACTGCAGGACTTTGTTGTTGGTTTGAGAGATGAGTTTGATGTGTTTGAGACCCAAGCAAAAGCAATGTTATCCCAGAGTTTCAGCAACATAGAAACAAGACACACAAAGACAAAGAAAACACAAGACTCATGTGGGTGAATCTGCAACACCTGAGGTTCACTTGTCAGGAAGACAAAAGTTCTCATCTGGTATGTTTCTGGTGGGGATGGATAGGCTGCTGGATGAACTTGATCAGCATTTTCAGTCCTATGATGACCTCACCAGCATTTTTGGTTTCCTAAACAACATATCTACGCTCTCTGTAGAAAATCTGACTAAAAAATCAGCAGATGTACAGAGGATATACCACATTGACATGGAAAACTAATTTTGTAAAGAAATCATTCATTTAAAGTCTTCATCTGATATGATGAGCCATAATCTACAAGGGAACTTTTATTGTCCAAGAGAAAAAGAAAACTACAGACCATCTTGCCAAATGTGGATGTTGCTCTCAGACTTTACCTGAAATTACCAGTCACGAATGCAAATGGAGAGCACATAGAGTGAGGTCCACAACAGTACAGGACAAATTAAACCATCTCATACTGATGTCAATTGAGAGTGACATTCTACGTAAAGTGGATTTTACTGATTTGATCAAAGACTTTGCTGCAAAGAAATCCAGAAAATGTCACTTCTAATAAGTATGCCGCATGATGAGATGATACATACATGAAGTCAAAACTACATTCCATATTTCTCTCTAGCATGTTATTCTTTTAAATGATCAGCCTCTGTGTACTATTTTTTTATTAACTATATTTTATTTATTGCATTTATTTGATGTTCAAAAAAATCCTCACCCATCTACTCACTTATTGTACGTACTCAATACACACACACTCCTTCACTCACAGACTCACACAGTCACTAACTCACACACACTCACCTAATCACTCACTCATTCTTTATCTTGCAGTTTATTCAATGTGTTATTTTGATAGGCATGTTACATATAAAATCAATGTTTGCTAGAGTGAACCGACAGCTGTAGGTGCCAACAATGAATGATCATTAAAATACATACATACTTACACAAACACACACACACACATAATATATATATATATATATATATATATATATATATATATATATATATATATATATATATATATATATATATTTATACAAACACGACACATACACACACACGACAATGTTAATATTATGACTGTTATTCTCATAACAATATACAGTAACAAATAAAAATACTTACCTTGAAGTTCGTATTACATTTCACACATCCTGTGATCCGCTGTGTCCCTTAAAAGTTGAAAACTCACAGTGGATAGGTGACAATTAAGTGAATGTGACTATTTAATGTGATTTGTTTTGTCTTTTGGATTTTACCATGTTACTTCAACTGTATTGTTAAAAAAGACAGTCGGCACAAGTCGGCACAAGTCGGCACAAACCGGCACAAACGATTGAGACTATTTATTTTGAATTTGGAGCATATGGGGGCCAGTGATGTAATCTCATAGAACTTAATGTCTAATATTTTAAAAACAGAAGCAGCACAAACAAAACTTTTATTGGCACATACCAGCACAAACAACGATTGAGACAATTTGTGGTGAATTTGGTCTGAGTGACCCCAGAATGGCCTATAAATATTCTTTTAAAATTTCCAGAACTGAAGCAGCACAAATGAAAATTTTTACGGCATAAACCAGCACAAAACGATTGAGGCTATTTAAGTATTGTCTACACAGCATGGCTCAAGGTCCCTTTCCAGAACCTTCACACTATCTGTCCCTCAGTGTTGGAATCTACATCTAAAGACCTCGTCCTTGAACACCTAACCAACCCCTAAAATGCCAACACCCACATTATTTAAAAAAAAACCAAAATAAACTTACTTGGCTCTTATACCTCTGCTCTGCGCGCTTTGCTTTTCTAGAACTCAGTTATGAATCTTGCATGGTAGCACTACTTGTACTGTTCTCCGCTTGATATATCGCTTTGCTTGTATTTCCTCATTTGTAAGTCACTCTGGATAAAAGCATCTGCTAAATGAATAAATGAAAATGTAAATGTAAAATATTACTAATGGGCTTTTAAAACATTAATTATTCTTTCCCTATAATATATGTACAAAAGTGTAGTCTATTATGGTTTGCCATGTGTGCTCTATCAAAAGGTTTAGGGACTTTATTAGTGCCTAGAAATATTAAGAACCTATCATCACCGTCAGCATACTAATTACTCTGTCATGTGATGTTGTGAGGCGGAGCTTCATGAACCTGTAAAATGTTAACATAATACAGTACAAAAAGACCTCAGAATATTGTCATTTGGCAACACCATTCATCATGTTCAGTGTTATATTTATGTGTATATGGCTTTCAATAGGTAAGTCACAACATTTTGTTATTTCAGAAATTAAATGTTGAATTAGTGAGTAATTAGTCTGTGTGATGTTAAGAAAGATCAGAATATGAGTCTGCATTACGTAACCCTGGCTTGCTGGTGTTTAAAAAAATTAATAAAAATAATTAGTTCTCTTCTATATGACAGGTTACTCCCTGGCAGATCCAATAGAGTCACTTTTAACTCATAAACTTGTAGATGAAGGTAATGATGTTAATCTGTCCTGCAGCTACAAAAACAGTGCTTCAGTAAACAACCTGCAATGGTACAAACAATATCCAAAATCTACACCAGAGTTCCTTCTTTACATCACTCCAGGTGGAGTTAAAAGTGACTCTGTACCACGTCTGTCTGCTAAAGTTGATGATGATAAAAAACAAGTAGATCTGCTCATCTTCTCTGCTGCTGTATCAGACTCTGCACTATACTACTGTGCTCTGGAGCCCACAGTGACAGGAAATCCAATCACACTGTACAAAAACCTTGACATTTTGTTATACTGAAGGAAGCTCAACTGGGAAAGTTCAATCATTTAGACACCTTCAAACCAAGAGCGCTGCTGCGTTTTGACTATTTCTGTCTGTGTGTCTCTCTCACGCTCTCTTTTGGCCATCCTCCTGTCTTTCTATCTGTTAATTATGATAGAGTTGTTGTTGTTGTTGTTGTGTTTTTTTTTATAAATAAGGCCAATCAGCTGCTAATGTTCAATAATTTGTATTTGCATTCAAGCTATAGCAGACAGGAGCCTGCTATTCTTTCTTGCTTTCTTTTCTGAAATTGAACATTGTATTTCCATAGCCACACAATGAAGGAAAAGTCTTCACAGTATCTTCAAATCCATTAATAATTACTGGTTATGGAAAAGCTAATATTTCACAGAATTCTGCATGTCAGCAAATGTCAATATGCATTTACTCCACTGTGCTTTTAAAATGACAAACAATGCTCTCAATGCCTTCTGAACATTCCACTACAGATATTGAACTCACACATTTCAGGTGAAATAAACATGTTACAGCAACATAAAGGATTCCCGCCATGGCCCTGTTTGTGCAGAGTTTTCATGTTCTCCCTGTGCTGTGGGGGTTTCCTCCAGGTACTCCGCAGAGTAAAGTCTCGGGCGCAGTGCATGAATGTGTGTGAATGTATATGTGATTGTGCCCTTCAATGGACCCAAAATGAAATGATTGGATGGATGTAAGAAAGTTTATAATTATGTTAAAGTACTCTTAAATGCACTATTACGGTAATACTGAACACACTATTAAAAACATGCTGGAGATGTATTTGAAATTTAATTTACAAAATTATACAAAATTAGTGTCACAATCAACAAGAACAGGGGGAGACGCAGAACGCAGACACAAGGGTAGAAGCTTAAACAGGTTTTATTGAAGATAGAAGTGGAGTGATGTCCTCAGCCAAGAAGGAAGGACAAACTTGGACATATAAAATATCACACAAAAACTGTTTACACAGCGTATACAGTCTACCCCAAATCCCAACAACACTGCAGTGTTTCAGAGACTCATTTCAGTTCAACAAACACTAACATGCTACAGCCAGGTCAATGTCACGGATGTCTTGAGAACGCTCCACCAGCCAAATAATACCTGCTCAATGTTGGGCAGAACATTATTAAGCACAGGCAAACAAATTAGGCCATGCAAGTGATGGATTACTGACAAACAATGATGAATGAATGAATGAATGACTTTATTGTCACTATACACATGTACAATGAAATTAAGAGCCACTTCTTAATTTCGTGCCAACATATACATAGAATGAATAAAAAATTAATAAATAAATAAAATAAAATAGAATAGATATATACAATATATTATATATATATATATATATATATATATATATATATATATATATATACATACACATATACATACATACATGCACACATATATACATACACACATACATACCTACATGCGCATACACATACATACACACACATACATACACACACACATATATATATATATATATATATATATATATATATATATATATATATATATATATATATATATATATACACACATATATATATATACATAAAATATATATACAAAAAACTAAATAAAACAGATATATACAGCACCACAAAATGAAAAAAAATATACTGTGTAAGTGTGTATCTACATGTGTGTATTTATAATGTTTATAGCTTTTGTGAAAAAAAAACTATTCTTGAGCCTGTTTGTCCTTGTTCTGATGCACCTCTAACGTTTCCCTGAGGGCAACAGATTAAACAGGTCAGAGCCAAGGTGAGCGCTGTCCTTAATGATCGTTTTTCCTCTGCTGAGGCAACGGGAGGTGTAAATGTCCATCAGGGAGGGGAGAGGGCAGCCAATGATCTTCTGTGCTGTCCTTATCACTCTTTGAAGTCTCTCCCTGTCTACCGCGGTGCAGCTACCGTACCATACCGTAATAGAGTATGTCAGAAGGCTCTCGACGGACGAGTGGTAGAAGGTCAGCAGCAGATTGGGGTCCAGATTGTACTTGCTGAGAACCCTCAGGAAGTGTAGCCGCTTTTGAGCCTTCTTAATAACCGCTGTGACGTTGTCTGACCAGTAGATGTCAGCAGAGATAAGAACGCCCAGAAACCAGAAGGTGTGGACCCTTTCCACACACTCACCATTTATGAACAGGGGGGCTAGCTCAGTGTTGGGCTTTCAGAGCATCACTATAGTCACAAACATGGCATGGCATCACATTCCTTCGTACATACGTAGATACAGTATGTCAATATCTCTATGTTTATCTGTCTCGGGCACGGCTCACAATATATGTAGCCTCAGCATTGGGTTTCCGGTTCCGGTGACAGGGTACGCTGGCGTGTTTTGCTGCCGCTCCTGTTACCATTTGTTTTGTTTCGTTGTTATTTTAAGTCATATTTATTTATTTTTTAATTTTGTGAGTTTCTTTTTTTAGTAACATTGTCTTTAGTGCCGTTGCGAGTGCGATGTAGTGGTGCCATTTTATATAGTTTGGTCTGTAGTTTTTATTTCTGTTTTTATTTCTGAGCTCCACAGGAATAACCTGCAGCGTGTTACTCTGAATCAACGCCTCAGCTCGGCTGTGTGTGTGGATGGTGTGTGAGGATTGTATGAGTCTATGCTCGCAGTGCGCTCCGGAGTTTCACTCGCTCTGGCCCTACGAGTGTGCACTCACCGGCGCTAAGGTACACTACACGCCAGCTTTTTAATCTAAATCAGAAGTGTTATTGCCTAGCCAAAGACTCTTACAGTCTCTGTCGAGACGCTGGACTGCTATGTCCTAAGCGATATATCCATCGGGGTTTGAGGCACAGTCTTGCTGTTTTGTCCTCTCCTAACATCTTTGTCCCTATCTGTCGCCGTAAGACCAACAAACTGCTCCATGCTGGTGCTGATCACAGTAATTTAATATCGGTTCCCCGCGTGGAGATTAAACCACCGGCATCTCCGCTTCAGAGCCAGGCTTATTCAATGCGCGGTCTTTGAATAACAAAGCGCTGCTTTTATCAGATTTTATCACTGATAAAAAGCTGGACTTAACTGGTTTTTAACTGAAACCTGGCATAAAGAAAATGATGGACTTAACTGGTTCTTAACTGAAACCTGGCATAAAGAAAATGATGGGCTCCTGTTTAACCAGATCACTCCAGCGGGTTTTGGAGTTTTAGATCTCCCGAGGTTATCTAGCAGAGACGGAGGCATTATTGTGGTTTACAACCTGAAGCTGAACACGAGCTCTGTGTCTGTTCCCCAGTTTTCATCATTTGAATGCTTGGTCTTGAGTATCTCCGCTCCTGTATCCACCGTCATCGCTACAGTCTATAAACCACCTAAGGCTAAGGCGCATTCAGCTTTTATGTCTGAGTTTGTGGACTTCCTGTCGATGTTGAGCACTAGGTTTGACAGAATTTTGATTGTGGGAGACTTCAACATTCATGTGGACTGTAGTGTCTCTGTGGTGGCTAAGGAATTTCTGTCACTAATTGATTGTTTAGCTCCTCTAAAGTCACGTATGGTCAAGTTCACCCACTCTGCTCCCCGGTATAATGACAATCTGTGCTCTAGAAAGGCTGTATGTCGGAAAATGGAGCGAAAATAGTGCCTTACCGGACTGAGTGTCTACTATCAAGCGTGGAAGGACCTTTTGGGGGAATATTGTGCACTACTGGAGAATGAAAGATCTTACAGGCTATCTCAGGCTATTGTAAATAATCAAAATAATCCCAGAGTCTTGTTCCAAACCATAAATAGATTGCTTCAAGTAAACGCTGTTACCACTTTGTCTGTTTCTCAGCAGCTCTGTGATTCCTTTCTACGTTTTTTTTATTCTAAGATTGTCAATGTTCGTAAAGAAATTTCTGTTAACCCTGACTGTGCCACTTCACTCCTTCGTCCATCTGTGTTCACTGGTGTTTCTTTTACTCATTTTTCACTGCTTGATTCTGAGGCTCTCACAAGGGAGGTATCCAGCATGAAATCAACCACTTGCCTGCTGGATCCAATTCCTACAAATCTGTTTAAATCGTGCTTTGCTGTGTGGTGCCCTACTATCCTCAGCATTATAAATGAATCACTGGAGACTGGGGTTGTTCCAGCAGTACTGAAGACTGTTGCTGTTACACCCGTCCCTAAGAGAGAAAATGTTTCTGTGAATGATTTTAACAATTTTTGCCCCATTTCAAATCTTCCGTTTTTGGCAAAAATCTTTGAGCGTGTTGTCGCCTCTTAACTCTTTTCTTATCTGACAACCAATAACCTCTTTGAACCCCTTCAGTCAGGTTTTCATAAATTTCATAGCACTGAAACTGCGTTGGTCAAAGTTACACATGAACTGTTGATGGCCTCTGATTCTGGAGCTACTTCTCTTCTTATTCTTCTTGAACTTAGATCCGCCTTTGATACTGTGGATGATGGTCTTTTACTTACCCGCCTTGAAAGTATTTTTGGTGTGTCCGGGAAAGTTTGGCACACCCCAACATATGCTGGTACAGGTTGTGAGTACTTTATGGAACAGTACTTTTCTCATGATAACCAGGATACTGGAGCAGAGATGGACAATAACAGGTATGATGTCATATCACGCTGAAACAGTTAATTTACACTTTTATCTCAAAAGTTAAATGTTTACATAAATATTACATAGTGCATTAAGGCATTAAAAACATATTATGAAACATTTTTAAAGTCCTCAAGCAATTATGCAAGACAAAGCAATACAATTATAACAAGAGACAATAAATTAATATGAATAAATAATTAAAAAATAATAATAATAATGTGCCAGCAGTATAATTCTTAATATAAGTCTTTCCAAGCACTCTGTTGTCTAACAGCTTAGACATTCAGTAAAGGAAAGAAAACATTCATAAATTGAAAAGAATTCAGTCAAATATATAATAAAACTATTATTTATTGTCCTCATTTTTGATGAAAATAATGTTAGTGCATAATAAATTACATAAAGTTAATAATTGAATCCATCCAAAAGAAATGAGTTGTATTTACGTTTTTTGACAGTATTGTTATCTTAAAACACATTTCACATCAGCAGCCAACAAGTCTGTAATCTTTGTGACACACATATCCATATTTTCACGTGTATTATACAAACCAACTCTATTTACATAATGGTGCAACAAGAAGGAGACTTTGACTGTGTAATAGTTCCGTCAGTGCACACCAGTAGCGTACTGAGAAAATGTGATAGTGCTGGCAGAGGGTTAGGGTAAGGGTTATATACAGTATCTCATAAAAGTGAGAACACCCCTCACATTTTTGTAGAAATTTTATTAAATCTTTTCATGTGACAACTCTGAAGAAATGACACTTTGATACAATGTAAAGTAGTGAGTGAACAGCTTCTATAACAGTGTAAATTTACTGTCCAATGCATCAAATTGGTTTGCATGCCTGTCATCCCAGAAGGAAGACACTTCTAAAGATGATGCACAAGAAAGCCCGCAAACAGCTTGCTGAAGACAAGTAAACTAAGGACATGGATTACTGGAACCATGTCCTGAGGTCTGATGAGACCAGAATAAACTTTGGTATAAAATTTGGTTCAGATGGTGTCAAGTATGTGTGTGGTGGTAACCAGGTGAGGAGTTCAAAGACAAGTGTGTCTTGCCTACAGTCAAGAATGGTGGTGGGAGTGTCAATGTCTGGGGCTGCATGAGTTCTGCCAGCACTGGTGAGCTACAGTTCATTGACGGAACCATGAATGCCAACATGTACTGTGACATACTGAAGCAGAGCATTATCCCCTCCCTTTGGTGACTGGGCCACAGGGCACTAATAAAATGAAATAAACTCTAACCCAGTCAGAGCGTCAAAACAGAGAAGCACATTAATACAGAAGTAGATTTAAGTACAATTTAATAAAACTAAAATTGTAGACAAAGTAATGCACCAACTAAATCTTCAATAAGAATTCAAATTCTGTAGAGCTGGAAGGCCGAGTGCAAAAAAAAGAATAAAGAATAAAATCAAAAATAAAATAAATAAATAAATAAATAAAACACTACACTGTAGGAAGGTGGTGCAGTTCACCCCGGTATTAAGAGTATAATGTAGTTTCCTGCTACGTCCGCTGAAATAAAGTCCTTCTGGACACCGTTATATATAATGTGAAGCCGAGCCGGGTGAAGTATTCCATAGCGAGCACCCTCAATATCATGAAGTTGACGCCGAACCTTGTTAAATGTGGCCCGGGCTATCTTGACTGTGTACTATATCATCGGTGCAACAGGAGAGCGCATGCCCCATTTCCCCAACAGTACCTTTTAGTATCGATATGGTGGCATCGGTAGCGACTTTATCATTAACCTGCTGTGTTTTCATGACCTGCAGGTCATGCTGGATAGTAGACAGCACATCCCTGAGAGTCTTCTGAAGATTCTCCTGGTGCTTCTGATGCTCCCGGAACTCCTTCCTAAAATCGGCCACGTCCTTCCTCAGTAAAGTCAGCAACTCAAGACTGAATGTGGTGAGGTCAGGGTCACCGCTCGGGGATGCGGATGCGGCTGCGGGTTTACAGGGAGAAGGATGTACGGCTGCGGGTTCACGAGAAGGAGCACTCTCTAGGCGTCAGTTTTGTCTGAATGCTACCGGTTTTAAAGTTCTTCCCAAACATTTGAACGAACCACAGAGTTAAAATACAAATAAGGAAACGAAGTAGAATAAGTCAAATATATTATATGACCAAAAAAAAGTTCTAATTAATTACAATTTTAATCAAAATCAGCAGGAGACTCAAACTTTGCGTCTTACTCTATCAAACGCCGAATTTGAACCTCATGTTTCAAGTATTTTAAGTTGATAGTCACTAAAGTAAAGATAATTATAATGATACTAATAATGATAATGAGTCTTTATTGGTCACATATACAGTAGAGCACAGTGAAATTGTTTTCTAAACATCTAAAGATGTCAATGAAACATGTAATTTCACATTATATTTGAAACATATTTTAAATGTAATTTTACAACAAGATGGAGACCGTCAGCCTCTTGATAGCATTACTTCTGAT
This sequence comes from Ameiurus melas, assembly GCA_012411365.1. Taxonomy (NCBI): domain Eukaryota; kingdom Metazoa; phylum Chordata; class Actinopteri; order Siluriformes; family Ictaluridae; genus Ameiurus; species Ameiurus melas. Next base: position 35,142,388 of record CM022756.1, on the reverse strand, counting down.
GCAGATGTGACTGCGCTTTCATGGCATACGGGCTAATCTTGCCACCAGCTTAATTTAGAAATGAATTGTTTATAAATAAAAAATCGTGTAGTTGTAATTAAATGAAATGATTTGGGGGGAAAAGTGCTAGTCTCTGTTATTCCGCTAGGGGGCAAAATAAAGCAATAAGATCAACTACTGACAAAATGCACTAAGTAGGTATTATTGTTATAAAATATTTTTTTTTTTTTTTTTTTTTTTTTTTTTTTTTTTTTTTTTTTTTTTTTTTTTTTTTTTTTTTTTTTTTTTTTTTTTTTTTTTTTTTTTTTTTTTTTTTTTTTTTTTTTTTTTTTAACCAAGATATTTTTTTTTTTTTTTTTTTTTTTTTTTTTTTTTTTTTTTTTTTTTTTTTTTTTTTTTTTTTTTTTTTTTTTTTTTTTTTTTTTTTTTTTTTTTTTTTTTTTTTTTGTGTATGTGGATTATCATCAATATATCACCTGTTTTGTTGGTGATATCCATATGTCCATTCAGAATATACACTGGACATGGCAGGTTGTTGTAAAAAATAAATAAATAAGTACATAACAAGATAAATCATTCCAGAACTTTTTCAACCTTTATTTTGAAAATAGTTTAATATTTAAAATGAAAAATGATAAGAATAACTTTAGCTGAGGAATAAAATAAAAAAAAGTACAATCACCTGGCATCAGGTTTAGATTTTATCACAGCATTCAATCTTTTTGGGTAAGAGTCAATTGGTCAGGTATATCCTGCCTTAGCAATATTTTGACATTCTTAATTTGCAAAACCATTTTAATTCTGTCAAATGGGCTGGACATCTCCTGTGTACAGCCCTCTTCAGGTCACCCCACAGATTTTTGATTGGATATAGGTCTGGACTCTGGTTGGGCCATTCCAAATCTTTTATTTTGACCTCGATTAAAATGGCTGGTTCCCTATGTGAAGAAACAAGTTCCCCAGATTCTTGACTTGATGCAGTATCCTGATTTTACATTCAGCCAATCATCAGCGACATGGGAGATGTCATGTGATGCTGTGGGTTGGAGCTTCATGAACCTTTATGATATTTACATAATAGAGTACAGAAAGACCTTTTATGTAAATAAGAATATTTTAATTTGGCAAGACCATTCATCATGTTCACTGTTATACTGGTGTGCCTGTGGCTTTCACTAAGTAAGTTAACATTGACATTTTGTTCAATTTAGAAATTGTAGAACTAATAGTAAATTGTAGTGAGTGATTAGTCTTCGTGTTGTTAAAAAATAAGAATGTGAGTTTGAGTTATGTAACATTGACTTGATCGTATAAAATGTTAAAATATTTTGTTCTCATCTGTATGACAGGTGACTCCATGGCAGATCCAATAAAGCCACTTCTCAGTTATACAGTTGTACATGAAGATGATGATGTTACTTTGTCCTGTAGCTACAAAGACTTCAGTGGTAGAGTAGATAGTCTGCACTGGTACAGGCAATATCCAAAATCCAAACCTGAGTTCCTTCTTTACATCTATCCAAATGGAGATAAAAGTGCTTCCATCCCACTGCGTCTGTCTGCTGAAGTTGATGATAATGATAAAAAAAAACAAGTGGATCTGCTCATCTCCTCTGCTGCTGTATCAGACTCTGCACTCTACTACTGTGCTCTGAGGCCCACAGTGACAGGAAATCCATCTGCATTGTACAAAAACTCTGACACTGTTTTGTTATGCTAAAGGCAGAACAACTGATAAAGGTCTATTACTTAAACCCCTTCAAACCAGGAGCCCTGCTAATTTTTGCTGCTGTCTCTCTCTGTCTCTCACTCTGTCTGTTAATTTATCTACACTATGGACATCATATTGTTGTATCAGAGTTTTATGTTTTTTATTGACACGTAACACCGGGCTCAAGAAAAACCTTTCCGAAAATATTAAAATAAAATATTTACAGCATTATTTCAAAATTACTGGTTATGAAAAAGTACAACTTTCTCAGAATTCTGCAGTTATTACATATTAAATATGGAACATTTACAGATGCTTCCTTGCCTTCTTAAGCACTCCAGCTTAGATGAACATCTCACATATTTCAAGTGAAATAAAACTGTTACTGCAGTATAAATTCATTAGCAGAACATTCCTGTACATCCCTCCACTAGACAGAGTCTGTGCAATTACAACTTTATCAAAGTAATCAAATTTACAAAAACATAATTGTTTAAATTAGAGATGCACCGATGTGTCAGACGATAAAGGCAATTATTCACGCTATCGGCCATCGATAGATAGTTTAGAAACATCTGATGATCAGGGCCAATTAAATCCTGTCAATCAAAGAGGGCGGGAAAACACTTCGATTACGTGTTGTGTGTAAAGATGTCTATGTGGAATGACAATAAATCTGCAGTCTGTAATCTCTGTAATCTCTGCACTGATAATCTTTTACACCGGACTCTGCAGCAGTGAAGCAGAAGTTTTAGCATCCAGTCTAGTTTTTATTTATTTTTTTGTCTGTGCTGCTTGCGCTGAATTAAAGGGCAGGTACACCATTGGAAGATTTAATGAAGATGAAGATGAGTTGACACAAAAGTATACATTGAACAGAAAAGTATATTTGTAGAGCATTATATTTCATATCCAGTTAATGTTAATATATTAAAAACATTTATATTATATATTACCATTTTGATGTTCAATGATGAAGTGGAAATGCTTCTGTTTGTAGTGAGTGAATTCGAGCCTGTCATGATTTCCCCTCATGCTAAGCACTGGAGCACGCAGCGCTCTCTGAAGAGCAAGTACACATTATCAGGTTTCAGAGACACCAAGATTGTTTACTTCTGACCTGTCACCGCTCCTGTATTGTCATTGGTTGTTTCTCGTATGTGTCATAAGTGTCAGCTGTTTTGTGTTTCACCCCGATTACGTTTGTCATTTAAACCCCTTGTGTCTCTTTATACTTCGCAAATTATTATGTGAGTTTTCTGAATACCAAGCGTTTGTTACTTGTTTCATGTGTTATATTATTGATCTTGTTCTCGCCCTCGTTCTTCGATTCTGCTTTGCCCTGTTTATGCCCGTATGCAGATCACCTGACCCATTGCCTGTTTTGACCATGCTATCGTCTCACGTTTTTTAGTATCGGTGCATCTCTAATTATTACAGTAATACTTCTTAAAACTCAATTTCAACGTACTGACATAATGTGCCTAATGTTAAAGATCCTGAATATGATCAGCTACACAATACCAAATTAAGGTACAGGCCTTTATATGAAAGAATGTGTGTGTGTGTGTGTGTGTGTGTGTGTGGTGTATGTGTGTATATGTGCGTGATATTTTTGGTTGGACGTGTATGTTAGTTCATTATTTATAATTTTATCATCCTTAAGTATGCTTGTGTGTGTGTGTGTGTGTGTGTCTGGAATACATCGGAACTGGATTTAACATAATTAAAATTGATTGATTATGATGAGCCTTTGACCTAGACCTGTCACATCCAGTTATTGATGTTTAATAGCTTACAAAATATACAAAGTATCTCTCTCTGACTGCCACAATTGTGCCAGTACTAAAACATTCCACTGCCTCGGCCCTCAATGACTTCTGTCCGGTTGCACTCACCCCCATCTTTGCAAAGTGCTTCTAGAAACTGTTTGCCTATCGCCTCAATTGGTCAACAGAGGACACCATCTCTACTCTGCATTGACCCATCCAGACAGTCGAAACTCATATGTCAGAATGATATTCATTGATCACAGTCATTCATCACAATCTACTAACGGTTCCACTAACACACCTTAAGTCTATGGGTGACAGGGCTTTTTCTGTCTATGCTCCATCACTTTGGAACTCTCTTCCCCCTGAACTCAGGGAAGCTCAGTCCTTTGGCATTTTTAAAGCTCTTTTAAAGACACACTTTTTAAGACTCACATTTGATTCCTGATATCTTTTTGATTGTTTTATATTTGTTTTTATTACGGTTGTTGTATTCGTTTTAATGAGCTTTTATTCATTCTGTGATATGTGCTTTTATGTACAGCGTTTTGAGAAGCTGCTTTAAAGGCGCTTTATAAAATAAAGTTTATTATTATTATTATTATTCAGTTCAGCATTTTGATCTCCAAGCTGAGCCAGCTTGGTATAAGCACTTCACTCTGCAACTAGACTCTGGAGTATCTAACTAACAGGCCCAGTCTGTTAAGTTAGACAACCTCTTCCCCTCAATCATCTCCCTGAACCACCGCATGCCACAAGGCTGCGTGCTATGCCCGCTTCTGTACTCCCTCTTCACCCATGACTGCGCTACTGTTTATGGCTCCAACTCCATAATCCAGTTCGCAGATGACACCACAGTGATAGGCCTGATCAAGGACGACAGTGAGGCCTATAGAGATGAAGTTCAGCACTTGGCCAGGTGGTGTGCCACAAATAACCTGGAACTTAACATCAAGAAGACGAAAGAGATAATTGTGGACTTCAGGCTGACTGGAAGCCAGGCACTTACTTACCCCCATCTACATCAAACGGAGCTGTGGTGGACCGTGTTCCTGGTTTCGGGAGTTTACATTCCCGGAAAGTAGGCTCAGGAAAAGCTTCTTCCCCGAGGCTGTGACCCTGCTAAACTCAAACCCTCCACTCTAAAATTCCACACCATGCACTATACTGCACTGCTCAGTACTTTATTAGTCAGTTATTTGTTGGATAGTTCCTTGCACTATTCATATTTGCATTACCTGTGCATTCACACAATTTAACAATGTTCTGTGTATATATAACATTTAACAATGTTCTCTATATATAACATGTTACTTGCACTATCCATATTTGCATTATCTGAACAACCTCACTGTTTAACTATGTTCTGCACATATATCATCCAACTGTTGATGAACATACTGTACATACCTCTCATCTGAAATACCTGCTGTCTATATTTTAATATATTCACTGATACTGTATTTTTTTAATTGCACTGTACATATTACTTGTATTGCACTTACGCTGCAATATTACACTTAACACTTATCCTGCACTTTCTGTGTATACGTATATACACATAAATACATACAGTGGCAAGAAAAAGTATGTGAACCCTTTGGAATAATATGGTTCTCTGAATAAATTTGTCATAAAATGTGATCTGATCTTCATCTAAGTCAGGGATATTGACAAATATAATGTGTCTAAAATAATAACACAAAAAAATCTGATCTTTCATGTGTTTATTGAGAACAACCAAAAAAAAAATGTGCCAAAAAGAGCTTTCAGAGGATCTACGATCAAGAATAGTTGATTTACATAAAGCTGGCAAGGGTCACAAAGTGATACTTTAGAAATTAACCAGTCTACAGTTAGGCAAACATTCTACAAATGGAGACACTTCGGGACTGTTGCTACTCTACCTAGAATTGGGCACCTAGTCAAAATGACACCAAGAGCACAACGAAGACTCATCAATGAGGTAAAGAAACAACCTCGAATGACAGCCAAAGATTTGAAGGCATCATTTGAACTGGCTAACATCTCTGTTCATGAGTTTACAATACGCAAAACATTGAACAAGCAGAGTATCTACGGCAGGACACCACGAAGAAAGCCACTGCTTACTGAAAAGAACATTGCTGCATGCCTGAAGTTTGCAAAAGAGCACATTGACAGTCCACAGAGGTATGGGTAAAATGTTTTGTGGACTGATGAAACTAAGATTGAACTATTTGGAAAAACCATGCAGCACTACGTCTGGCATAGAAAGGGCACGGCATAGCATCAGGAAAACATCATCCCAACCGTAAAGTATGGTGGAGGAAACATGATTTGGGCCTGCTTTGCTGCATCAGGGCCTGGCCAGCTTGCAATCACTGAGGGGAAGATGAATTCCCAAGTATATCAGACAATTCTTCAGGATAATGTGAGAATGTCTTTACGTCTGCTGAAACTGTGTAGAGGTTGAGTGATGGAACTGTACAACGACCCAAAACACCGGAGCAAGTCCACACAGAATTGCTTCAGAAAAACAAAATCTGCCTTTTGAAGTGGCCGAGTCAGAGCCCAGACCTCAACCCAATAGAGATGATATGGATTGACTTGAAGAAAGCCATACACATGAGACATCCAAAGAATATGACCGAGCTAAAGCATTTCTGCAGGAAGAATGGGCTAAAATTCCTCCTGAACGATGTGCAGGTCTGATCCACAGCTACAGGAAGCGATTGGTTAAGGTTATTGCTGCCCAGGGGCGGGGTCAACCAGTTATTAATTCTAGGGGTTCAATTAATTTTTCACTGACATTTTGAATGTTGAATGAGTGTGTTCAATAAATACATGAAAGATGAGAATTTATTTTATGTAATTCTTTTAGGACATTATATTTGTCAATACCCCTGACTTAGATGAAGATCAGATCACATTTTATGACAAATTTATAATTTATTTAGAAAACCATGAAATTCCAAAGGGTTCACATACGTTTTCTTGCTACTGTATATATATAATCACTATAATCTTGCACTACTGCATTTCGTTAGCTCTGAACTTGTACTCTGCTTAATGACAGTAAAGTTGAATCTAATCTAATCTAATTCTTAGTTCATGACCTAATGAACCAACATCAGGATGTATTTTTTGATAAAGACTTCTGTAAGTCTCTTTGGATAAGTATATGTATAAATAAAAATACATATAATAGGTATAAATAAACAGTCAACATATGTACAGTATATAATATTATTTAAAATATGAAATCCATACATAATATATACATTTAACTCCATTTTTACCTCTAGGTTAGAATTTTGTAATAACTTGCTGTTCCAGTAGAGACTGAGTTTTCTACAAGCTTCAGTTAGTTCAGAACCAGCTAGTGTCTTTATAGAATTAGGACGTTTGACCATATTATCCTATTTTATCCATGCTATGTTTACTCCTGTCATGATAAATGGAGCAGACAACAAGGTAAACTCACAGTCTTAACTTTACTGAACACACATCGGTGACATAACTAGGGCAGGAATTACCATTGGGCTTGACTGGGCTCCAGCCCATCCAGAGCCTATTCTGGGAACACCGGGTGTGAGGCAGCGATACAACCTGAATGGAATGGCAGTCCATTGCAGGGGTCCATGTTCACACACTCATCCACAGTCTCTCCGCCATGGAGAACATCCACTCCGCCTCCCGAATGGACAAAGCTGTGGTGATCTTCCGAAAGAAAGAAATACTCATCGACACGCTGTGTAAAAGTATAATAGTGCTAAACAATGACCTGCTGGACATTACCCCTCTTTCCACTCTTGCGACAAGGGTAGTGATTTCCAACGTGCCCGCCTTCATAAAAGACGGGGCAATAGTGAAGGAGCTGCTCCGATTCGGCAAGTTCATTGGCCCCATGTCCGTCTCCCGCTCGGTTGTAAAGACCCCGCGGTGAAACACGTCCTGTCATTTCGGAGACAAGTGTCTATGTTTCTAAATAACCGGGAACGAACGCTGGATGTAAACTTTAAAGTCCAGCACGTCGACAACAGCTAGACTGTCTACGCCACCACCGAGCGCCTGAGGTGCTTTGGGTGTGGGGAGGTCGGACACAAACGGCTGAGCTGCCCACGCAGAGCGGCGCAACCGGGGAGCTCCGGGTGAGACGCGGCCGGGGTGCAGCAGCAACTGCAGCAGCAACAGCAACAGCGCAGAGACAGCCAGAAGAAGGTCACTGGAGAACAAGAACCCAGAGCAGAGAGGGGTAAGTCTCACAAGGTCACAGCAGGAAGAGGTCAGTAAGGTACACTCCACCGGAGCGATCACAGTGCCCAGTGATAGCGTTAACCCCACACCAGCAACAATAATGATACCCATCCCCGCACCAGCAATAATAATGACACCAGTCCCCGCACCAGCAACGATAAGGACACCCGTCCCCGCACCAGCAATAATAATGACACCCGTCCCTGCACCAGCAACAACACCGACACCCGTCCTCGTACCAGCAACGATACCGGCACCCGTGACTATTCCAGCGACAATACTGATACCACACAGCGATCTTGTCTCAAGCCTGGCAAAGCAGTTACCAGTGGAGAAAGTAACCCCACACAACTGCAGCAGGAGTACCAACAAGACGTGAACGTTGATAATAAAAACGCTAAAATGGAAGGAATTGGGAAGCAGATGGAAAAGGTGGAGTACCCGTCGAAACACAATGACGAGATGTCCGAAGACCCGAGCTCAGAGTATAGTGATGGATCTTCAGGAGATGAATCTCTCACAGTTATGGAGGAGAAGGAGGAGGCCACCACAGAATGACCGTGTGTTTTCAACCGTCCACAAGAGCCTGAGCAACTATACACTGAAGTACAGATTAACCGGTTTCTAATCATGACTAAAGGAAAATGAAACATTATACTGACTAAATTCTTCCCAGACAGGAGGGCCTTCGTCAACTCTGTACAGCACACCATGGGAGTGATGTCCCCCAGGAGACGGTACAGACTGAAGAAATGGGCAGCAATCGCAAGGAGTGAACTATTATGTGATTCAGAATGACTAAGGGTTTGAGGTTTAGGAATTTTATTTTTTTTGAGGAGGATCTCTTTGAGGGAGATCTGATGGGGTTCTTTTTATCTTTTTATCTTTTTTTCTTCTCTCTTTCCCTCTTCTTCTCCTTCCTATCCCCCTTTCTTCTCTCTTTTGTTTTTAAATAAAAAAATGTTTTCTCAAAAGTGTATATATGTAAAGGTACCAAAAATTTGGATTGAATAAAGTTGTGTTAAAAATCAATCAATCAATCTCTCTCTCTCTCTCTCTCTCTCTCTCTCTCTCGCTCTTATTACACAGTTGTAGGAGACACACAACGAGTGAAAAATCTAAGCCCAGCTTAATATTTAAAATAATTATCGCATCTTCAAATACATTCAATTATTTGGATTGGAAAATTTTACTATTTTACAGAATACTACAGAAACAACAAAAGGAAACTGTAGACTGAGCATTACATACAGGAGTCAAGATCACGTGAGATTGGAAAAATCTTGTAAAATCCATTCCAGTTTAATATTTCAAATGCCTCATTTCCTGTTTTATTGGGGTGAAAAGAAAAAACATTATTTTACATGATTTATTGCCGTATTTTTGAGAGATAACTTGTACTAGCCTACTCAAAGGTTACATTATAGAGCTTTGACACAAAATGCATTAAAGTTGTCATGGTTCATAATACAGTAAAATCTGCATAAACATTACTGGATATCATTCAATATAATGTAATATTGAGTAGGGGTGATAAAAGTATTACATCACACAATGCTACTAGATCAAATTCCCTAAAATGAACTACAAGTAAATTTAACCCTGTAGCAAACAATAATACACTGTAACAATAATACACTGTAACTCTGTACACTGTAACAATAATACACTGTAACTCTGTTCACTGTAACAATAATTCACTGTAAGAGTAGCTACACTATGTTATAATCTTACCTGCAAAGTATAAAATCTCCATGCTTGACAAAGTACTGAAACAATGTGCCTTGACACTATAATGACATTTTCAACTTTTATTGTGAAGCCATTCCTTTGCTGATCTGGAGTTTGTTTTGGGTTGTTGTTGTCATGCTGATAGGTGAAATTCCTGTGTTTTAGCAGAAGCCTTATGGTTTTGGCCAAATTGACTTGTATATGTAGCTATTCATTCTTCTTTCAACCCTGATTAAAGTCTCAGTTCCAGCTGAAGAAAAAAACACGCCAAAGTATGATGCTTCCAGCACTATGCTTCCCCATTGGAAGGTTGTTCATTTGGTTATGTGCTGTTTTTGTTTTTTGCCTAAAGTTCTTCTTAACCCATAACACATTTTTCCACGTTTTTTGGGAGATTTTTTTTTTGTGTGTAAAAAGGCTTCCGTCTTGCCTCATTATGCCATAGCCCAGCAATATGAAGAAATTGGGAGATTGCTGTCACTTGGGAGCAACTAGTACTTGCCAGAAATTGATGAAATTCTTTTAATATTGGTGTAGACCACTTGCCAGCCTTCCTGACTAGTTTAATACTGATCTATTCATAAATTTTACAGGGACATACTGTTCTCAGTAATGTCACTGTCGTGCTATATTTACAGGACTCCATGGTATATCCAATCTCCTGATTCCTATTTTTCAATGAGATCCCATACCTGCTTTGTCACCTCTTTGTGTATCATGGGTTTTCCAGGTGGATGTTACCAAATTGTTAGGTGTTGTGTGTAAAGATGTCTCTTGTGTGGAATGAGCACAAAACTGCACTCTGTAATCTCTGTAAACTCTGCACTGTTAAAATTTTACACCGGCCGCTGCAGCGGTGAAGTCTCACGCTAGTGTCTCACGTTTTGGATTTGTCTGCCTGTCTCTACTCTAATAAAGCTTATCTGCATTTGCATCCATCTTAATGTCCATTACGAGCTTAATTTGACAGAGCCTAACAGGAGGTTTTTTAGAATTCAGTCAATTCATTCTGTTAATATGAATAAATATCATTCAATAAGTTAAGAAAACTTACTTTAATCATCAGAATTTAGTTAATGTGAGCTATCTGTATCGGCCGATATCACTCTGAATAATCGGTTATTGATATTAGCTGTGAAATTGCATTTCTAATTATAACAGTAATACTTCTTAACAGTCAATTAAAAATATGCAAAAATTTATTTGCAAACAAGAATCAGTTTGATGAAATTAAATGGCATAAGAACTAAGTAAATATAACCCTAGCATCCATCAATAAAATTGTAACTATTTAAGAGTATTTAGTCTAATGTGCAGTTTTATTTGCAAAATAAACCCACATACACTGTGTTTCATTCACCCATCAATGTTAGCGGAGCTGCCATGCAAGGTGCTAGCTTGCCTTCAAGAGCAACTGGGGGTTAAGTGTCTTACCCAAGGACACTTCGGCATGTGGAGTGACCCGCGCCAGGAATCGAACCGCCAACCATACGATTAGTGGACAACCCACTCTACCACCTGCGCCACAGCCTCCCTGTTAAATAACTTAAATAACAGAAGTGTGCAAACCAAAAACCATGTCAAAAACCACCAATACCACTGTTTTATTTGTAGACTGTTAAAATCCACTTAGTAACAGGCCTGTCAAAGTACTGACATAATGTGCCTAATGTTAAAGATCCTGAATATGATCCTGAATATGTCCCACTTCGGCTCTAATTGGCTATTTATACTCCTATGCTTTACTTTATTTAAATGGTTATTAGTAATATGGACAGGCACGCCTTTAAGATTTATTAGTTGGAATGTCAGAGGTATGGGTGATCCTGTCAAGAGATCTAAGGTTTTTACACATTTGAAACATTTAAACTCCAATATAGATTTTTTTTTACAGGAGACACACCTACGTATTAAAGATTATTAAAGGTTATACTTTCCTTGGGTGTGTCAAGTCTTCCACTCGAACTTTAATTCGAAAGCAAGATGGGTCGCTATTTTAATTGACAAAAGGTTACAGGTTTTGTCCACTAACGTGATTGCTGATGCGAACGGTAGATATATTATAGTTGCTGGTACCTTAATGCAAAGACAGGTACTGTTGGTAAATGTATACGCTTCAAACTTTTATGATGTGGAATTTGCTAATAGACTGTTGAGTAATCTCCCTTTTTTAAATAGTCACCTGTTGATTTTTGGTGAAGATTTAAATTGTGTAATTGACCTGAACTTGGACTGGTCTAATCCCTGTACTCTGAATCAATCTGCAATGCAAAATCTAATGAAGGAGAGGACTATATATACCATGAGCCGTGCTTCACATGGGGCAGTCCGATAACGAAACGAACAATTAGACAAACGCGTCGATAGAGATGGCGACGCAGTAATGTATTGTTCCTGCCATGTTTTGCGCTTGATTTAGTTTCGTGTCTTATTCTAGTGTAAGCTTTAGCCTGTGTCACGTTCATAGTTTAGTGAGCTTTAATCCGGACTCTTGTTTTTGTTTGTTTCACTGTGCACTCTCAATCTATGCAATCTAACAAAGCTCCTGCCCTGGATGGGTTTCCGATTGAATTATTTTTTAATGTTTATTGGAAAATGACCTCCATTGCCTTTGGCTATGTTCAACGATTCTTTGGAATGTGGGTCTTTGCCTCCAACCCTGACACAAGCCACAATAGCTCTGCTTCTAAAGGAGGGTAAGGATCCATCCTCCTGCGGTTCTTACAGACCGCTGTCACTGCCTAATGCAGATGTAAAGGTGTTGGCAAATGTAATGGCATCTCGGTTAGAGAATGTACTTCCTTATATTATATCTGAAGATCAGAATGGTTTTATAAAGGGACATTAATTGTTTTTCAATATCCGTACACTCTTTAATATAATTTATTCAAAGCTTTCGGCTGTTCACCCTGAGATTGTGATTTCATTAGATGCTGAAAAAGCATTCGATAGGATCGAATGGGAGTGCACTCTAGAGGAAGTTCGGACTTGGGGATAAGTTTATTTCTTGGATTAGCCTTCTTTACTCAACCCATAATGCTAGGGTTCAGACAAACGACACTTATTCGGATTATTTTGCGCTCGGACGAGGGTGTCGCCAAGGTTGTCCTTTATCCCCTCTGCTTTTTTCTGTTGCCATCGAGCCGCTCTCTATTGCACTAAAATCTTCCTCCTTGTTTAAAGGAATACTTCGATACAGTGTAGAATGCAAATTGTCACTATATGCTGATGATTTGCTATTGTATGTTACCGATCCTATTGCCTCTATGCCTTCTGTCTTGGATGTTCTGGAGTCTTTTGGTGTTGTGTCTGGTTATAAATTAAATTTAGATAAAAGCGACTGTTTTCCTGTCAGTACTTCAGCTTTGTCTCTCCAACAGTCAGATCTACCGTTTCGATTTAGTCAGTCAGGTTTTAAATACCTAGGTATATTATACCATCTATTTCCCCCATCGTATTTGGACTCCACATTTTCAGTGTGGTATGACAAGAATATTAAACATGCTAGAAATTTGTTTTCTGATGGTGTGTTTGATAGCTTTGCCAATTTGGCATCCACTTATGATCTCCCCTTGATGCATTTCTTTTGGCATCTTCAAATACGGAACTTCGTTTCTAGATGTTTTCCTGATTTCCCCTCTGCACCTCCTGAACAGGCTTGGGAAGGCTTCTTTTCAAATAATTTGCATCACAGAGGAAATTTCTAAGATTTATGATTTTATTCTGATGCTAGGTAGTGAGTCGAGTAACAAAATTAGGAATGCGTGGGAAATGGAGTTAGGAGTACAGATAAATAAGGAGTGTTGGGAACATGCTATAGGGAGGGTACAGACTACCACTTCTTGTGCTTATCTTGGACTTATAAAGTTCAACATTTTAATCCATTTGTCCAAGTCGAGAATGTCTGTGATGTATCCGGATGTAGAGGACAAGTGTGATAAATGCCATGGCTCTCCCTATCATCTTGGCCATATGTTTTCTTTTCTGTCCTGATCTCCGTGGTTTTTGGTTTGTCGTTTTTTTACCATCACATCCACTATTCTCAGAGTAGATTTAAAGCCTTGTCCATTGATTGCTGTATTTGGGATTCCTGCAGCCTCAGTTCCTTTGAGCTCGATACAAAAGGATATTATTGCTTTCACATCCATTATAACAAGACATTCCCTACTGTTTCATTGGAAGTCTGCTAAATACTGCTGGCTTAATTTTAGCCTATTACCCAAAGCCACTTAAAATTCAAGATAGAAGCAAATACCAAATACTTACATCTGTAAACCCAGTTGGAGACACCAGCCGTGAGTGAGAAGAAGCAATGGTCCAGACTTTATTTCCACCTTACAAGATCCACACCAATGAGAACTTTCAGAACTGATCTGATCACCTGGAGCTCCAGTATTTATATTTTATGTACACAGTAAATAACCAAAACATTTTAGAAAGGCTATCATATCACTACCAATAGGGTTAACAGGAGCTCATCTACATATACCATGAGGTTTAAAAAGTTTCAAAAAAACATTTACAATGATGTTTCAAAAAGCTTCTCACAAATTTTCAATTATGTTTTCAAAAGCTTCTCACAAATTTCCCATTGTGATTCAAAGTTTCTCAAAAAAACTACCATTAGGTAAAGAAAGTTTCTAAAAAAATTACAGTTAGATAAAGAAAGTTTGGGAGAGACAGAACAATTTAGAGCGACGATCTTGATCTCACTACGGAGGTGCCATGTAATTCAACCATGCTCTACAAAAAGACCATTGCTGCTATTCTGCAGTTTGATAAAGATCATGTAGACATGCCAGAAGGCTGTTGGGAAAATATTTTGTTGATGGATGAGATCAAAATCATTTTTTTTATTAAAATGAGAAATGTTATGTCTGGAGAAAGGTCAACATTGCATTCAAGCATAAGAACCTTATCCCATCTGTGCAACATAGTGGTGGTAGTTTCATGGTTTGGACCTGTTTTGCCTCATCAGGTTCGGGACAGATTGCTATCATTGATAGAACAACATTCTGAATTATATCAATGAATTCTAAAAGAAAATGTAGATGATCTGAATCTCAAGAGAAAGTGGGCCATGCAGCAAGTCAAAGACCCTAAGCACACAATTCATTCATTCAAAGAAGAATAAACTCCAACTCCTGACCTTCATACAAATGTTGTGGAAGGACCTGAAACAAGCAGTTCATGTGAGGAAACCCACCAACATCTGAGAATTAAAGCTGATTTGTACTGAAGAATGGGTTAAAATTCCTGCAAGCCAATGAGAAGAACTGATCAACAGTTACCAGAAACATTTAGCTGCAGTTATTGCTGGACCAGGGGTCACAACAGATACTCAAAGCAAAGGTTCACATACTTTTTCCACTCACAGATATGTAATACTGGATCATTCTCCTCAAAATATTAATGACAAATATAATATTTGTTTGCTTAATTGGGTTCTCATTATGTACTATTAGGACTTAGTGTGAAAATCTGATGATGTTTTGGTCATATTTTTGTAGAAATATAGAACAGTCTAAAGGTTTCTCTAATGTTCAAGCACCACTATATAGTGGTCAATGATCAGTATCACTTTGTCCAGTACAACCAGAAGAGGATGGATTATCTGGTTCACCTTTCAAGGTTTCTTCCTCATGTCATCTCAGGGAGTTGACAGCATCTGTAAAAAGAATTGAGTTGAATATCTTTACTGAAGAAAAGTGATGACTACATCAATAATATAAGAAACTGTACATGTGGAAGGCATGCTTTTATAAAGTGAAATTTCATGCTTTCAGTATTTTAAGTTGATAATCTCTAAAGTAATAATATAATAATAATAATAATAATAATAATAATAATAATAATAATAATAACAATAACAATAATAATAAAAGCAAGAATGTAGTAACTTAGTATTAGCTCTACAAAATTTAAGATTTATCCATTGTCCAATGGGATACTGGCTAATCTGCCCACCAAATAAATGAATAAATAAAAATGTTTTTTGCTAAACTAAAAACTTGTCTCTGTTATTCCACTAGGGGCAAAATAAAGCAATAAGCTACTGAAAAAATGTTCTACAATAACTCAATAACGTGTCTCTTAAAAAGAAATCAGGTTCTAGAAATTAAAAAGTTGTACATTTTGTAACCAGAATGTGGATTATTATTTTTATTTTCCAATGAACTGTAGTCTATTTATCATTGTTGTATGTGATGTTTTCATTTGTACATTAACAATAATATTTTAAGATGCTAATGAATGAAGATATTTCAAAGTTGATCTGATTCTTTTGTCCAATCCCCTTGAGAATGGATTAACTCCAATGTGGCTTGTTACCTAAAATGAGTTTGACACACCTGGTATTGTCATGATTCCCCCAAGCAGCAACACGTTGTGCGCGGTTGCGCATGCATGGACCTCTTCCGGGGTGACGTCATGCCTGCGCCCTGTCGCGTCAGCCGTGCGACCCGGAAGGGTGCACGGCTGTTCGCGGTTTGCGGGCTAATGAAGGAGAGGACTATATATACCATGAGCCGTGCTTCACATGGGGCAGTCCGATAACGAAACGAACAATTAGACAAACGCGTCGATAGAGATGGCGACGCGGTAATGTATTGTTCCTGCCATGTTTTGCGCTTGATTTAGTTTTGTGTCTTATTCTAGTGTAAGCTTTAGCCTGTGTCACGTTCATAGTTTAGTGAGCTTTAATCCGGACTCTTGTTTTTGTTTGTTTCACTGTGCACTCTCAATAAACTTCACCGTTCCACTGCACTTGCATCCTGCTTACTTCCTGCCCGTCACACACCCATGTGACAGATCGGACCGCCCCCCATGGATGCTGCATATGGACGGAGAGGACGCCGAGCACGGGAGCCCGCGCTAAGTATCCCTGCCTTTGTTTCAATGTGCTTCGCCCAAAGGATATTTGAGCACATGCCGGCGCGGTATGATGGCGTGGATTACCCGGATTATTTCGCGAGGCAATGTCAGGAATATTTTGGCAGCCTATGCGAACCGAAACCCACAGAAGGGAAATTTATCATGTTTATCATGTCTTGCTTTGTGAGTTTCGCGCGCTCATGGGCACAATGGATAGTGGCGGAGAAACCCAGGGTGCTGGAGGATGTCCGGCTGTTTTTTGAGCAGTTTTTTATGGAATTCGGAGAGCCAAGGCAAAAGTATGACCTAGATAAAGTGCTATGGGAAGGTACTGCGAGGAGTCCCACAGCGGCGCTTCTCCATTTGTACTATGAGCAGGCGAGACAGAGAGGGGAGAAGAGCAGAGAAGTCTCCTGACAGGTTTCCTGTCCCAGCCAAGCCCGGTCTCCGGTTTCAGCCACCTCGCCAGCTCGTGCTCCTGCCAAGTCTCCGGTTCCTGACACTCCCCCCCAAGCCATTCCTCATGCTCCAGGTACATGTATTTTGGGTAGCTACAGCCAGGCGCCAGATGTAGCTGCGATGAAGCAGTTGGAGCTTGATCTTTCCGAGCGGGAAGCCCAACTCAGCCGGGCCATTAAAGCGCAAGCTGAAGCACAAAGGCAGCTGGAGAAGGTACAGACTCAAGTAAGAGACCAGTCACCGTATGTGGATGAACTCCGAGCAGAGAGAGATGCTATACGGAGCGACGTCGAAGCAAGGGAACGCACGGTCCAGAGTCTGGAGGCTGAGAAAATGCAGTTATGTGAGGATTGGGCTGCAGCTGATTGCCGTCAGAGGCAGTTCCTACAGGAGAGGAAGGAGGTGCATAACGAAGTGACCGGCTGTAACTCCCAGATATCAGCATTGAGGGATGAAAAGCGGCAATTCGAGGTTTGTATTTCACAGCTTAAGGAGGAACTAAAAGAGAAACAGAAAAACATTGAACTCGTCAATGACCAATTGAAGAAGGCAAACGCACTAGTGAACACACTGAGCACCGAGCTGGCGGAGGAGCGTAGCATGACTCAAAGGAGTGAGACAGCTCGGCAGCAGCTGGTGAGGCAGAATAAGGATCTGGATGCCACAAGGCAGGAGCTGGAAAGCTTGGTCAACTCCAAGCCTCAAGCTCAGGATATTCAAGTCCAGACCCAGTCCTACACTCAGAGCATCCAAGTCCAGACCCAGTCCCACCCTCAGAGCACCCAGGTCCAGACCCAGTCCCACACTCAGAGCACCCACGTCCAGACCCAGTCATGCCCTCGGCGCACCCAAGTCCAGACCCACTCTCAAGTTCACAACGTCCAGGTCCCAGTCCCTGTCCCGTCCCAGGTCCCAGTCCCTGTCCCGTCCCAGGTCACGCTTCTAGGCCGCGTCACGTCCCAGGTCATGCTTCTAAGCCACGTCATGTCCCAGGTCACGCTTCTAGGACGCGCCACGTCCCAAGTCGCGCCTTTAGTCCTCGCCATGTGCCCCGCCATGCCCTATGCCACGTGTCTTGCCACGTCTCACGCCATGCCTCACGCCAGGTTTCATGCCCTGTCTCATGCCACGCCTCACGCCCTGTCTCACGCCACGCCTCACGCCCTGTCTCACGCCGTGTCTCACACCACGCCTCACGCCCTGTCTCACGCCCTGTCTCACGCCACGCCTCACGCCACGCCTCACGCCACCCCTCTCGCTCAAGCTCCAGTCACTCCTCTCGCTCAAGCTCCAGTCACGCCTCACGCTCAGCCCTCCTGTCCAGCTGGGGATGCCGCTCAGCACTCCAGTCCCACTGGGGGCGCCGCTCAGCCTGTCTGCCGGGCTGTGGTTCTTGCTCTGCCCCCGTGCTCCAGGGACACCACGCGGTCTATTTCAGGTGCTGCTCAGGACTTTTGGCCTAGGGGCCCGGGGCTGCCGATGAAAAAGGGGGTCTCTTGGCACTCCGGAAGGAGCACCTTTAGGGCGGGGCTCTGTCACGATTCCCCCACACAGCAACGCGTTGTGCGCGGTTGCGCATGCGTGGACCTCTTCCGGGGTGACGTCATGCCTGCGCCCTGTCGCATCAGCCGTGCAACCCGGAAGGGTGCACAGCTGTTCACGGTTTGCGGGCTAATGAAGGAGAGGACTATATATACCATGAGCCGTGCTTCACACGGGGCGGTCCGATAACGAAACGAACAATTAGACAAACGCGTCGATAAAGATGGCGACGCGGTAATGTATTGTTCCTGCCATGTTTTGCGCCAAGAGCTTGATTTAGTTTCATGTCTTATTATAGTGTTAGCTTTAGCCTGTGTCACATTCATAGTTTAGTGAGCTTTAATCCGGACTCTTGTTTTTGTTTGTTTCACTGTGCACTCTCAATAAACCTCACCGTTCCACTGCACTTGCATCCTGCTTACTTCCTGCCCGTCACACACCCATGTGACAGGTATAAAATTGAAGACCTTTATGATTAGATTATGATGTTATTGATTTTTCATTAAATAAATATTTTCCTTTCAGTTTGACTGGTTCCCCATATGAGTCTGAATGTAAAGCCAGGAAACAGGATGAAGTCATGAATCTGTCAGCATACTAGTTACTGTGTCATGTGATGATGTGAGGCGGAGCTTCATGAACCTGTAAAATGTTAACATAATACAGTACAAAAAGACCTCAGAATATTGTCATTTGGCAACACCATTCATCATGTTCAGTATTATATTTATGTGTATATGGCTTTCAATGGGTAAATCACAACATTTTGTTATTTCAGAAATTAAATGTTGAATTAGTGAGTAATTAGACTGTGTGATGTTAAGAAAAATCAGAATACAAGTCTACATTATGTAACTCTGGCTTGCGTTTTTTTTTTTTAAATATTAAAAATAATTAGTTCTCTTCTCTATGACAGGTTACTCCCTGGCAGATCCAATAGAGTCACTTTTAACTCATAAACTTGTAGATGAAGGTGATGATGTTACTCTGTCCTGCAGATACAAAAACAGTGCTTCAGTAAACAACCTGCAATGGTACAAACAATATCCCAAATCTACACCAGAGTTCCTTCTTTACATCACTCCAGGTGGAGTTAAAAGTGACTCTGTACCACGTCTGTCTGCTAAAGTTGATGATGATAAAAACCAAGTGGATCTGCTCATCTCCTCTGCTGCTGTATCAGACTCTGCACTATACTACTGTGCTCTGGAGCCCACAGTGACAGGTAATCCAATCACACTGTACAAAAATCATGACATTTTGTTATACTGAAGGAAGCTCAACTGGCAAAGTTCAATAATTTACACACCTTCAAACCAAGAGCGCTGCTGTGTTTTGACTATTTCTGTCTGCCTGTCTCTCTCACGCTCTCTTTTGGCCATCCCTCCTCTCTTTCTATCTGTTAATTATGATAGAATTGTTGTTGTTGTTGTTGTGTTTTTTTTTATAAATAAGGCCAATCAGCTGCTAATGTTCAATAATTTGTATTTGCATTCAAGCTATAGCAGACAGGAGCCTGCTATTCTTTCTTGCTTTCTTTTCTGAAATTGAACATTGTATTTCCATAGCCACACAATGAAGGAAAAGTCTTCACAGCGTCTTCAAATCCATTTATAATTGCCCGTTATGAAAAAGCTATTATTTCACAGAATTCTGCATGTCAGCAAATGTCAATATGCATTTGCTCCACTGTGCTTTTAAAATGACAAACAATGCTCTCAATGCCTTCTGAACATTCCACTACAGATATTGAACTCACACATTTCAGGTGAAATAAACATGTTACAGCAACATAAAGGATTCCCGCCATGGCCCTGTTTGTGCAGAGTTTTCATGTTCTCCCTGTGCTGTGGGGGTTTCCTCCAGGTACTCCGGTTTCCTCCCCAATCCAAAGACATGCATGGTAGACTGATCAGCATGTCCAAAGTCTCCGCAGTGCATGAATGTGTGTGAATGTATATGTGATTGTGCCCTTCAATGGACCCAAAATGAAATGATTGGATGGATGTAAGTAAGTTTATAATTATGTTAAAGTACTCTTAAATGCACTATTACGGTAATACTGAACACACTATTAAAAACATGCTGGAGATGTATTTGAAATTTAATTTACAAAAT
This sequence comes from Ameiurus melas, assembly GCA_012411365.1. Lineage (NCBI taxonomy): Eukaryota > Metazoa > Chordata > Actinopteri > Siluriformes > Ictaluridae > Ameiurus > Ameiurus melas. Next base: position 35,121,943 of record CM022756.1, on the reverse strand, counting down.
TATACAAAATTAGTGTCACAATCAACAAGAACAGGGGGAGACGCAGAACGCAGACACAAGGGTAGAAGCTTAAACAGGTTTTATTGAAGATAGAAGTGGAGTGATGTCCTCAGCCAAGAAGGAAGGACACACTTGGACATCTAGAATATCACACAAAGACTGTGTACACAGCGTATACAGTCTACCCCAAATCCCAACAACACTGCAGTGTTTCAGAGACTCATTTCAGTTCAACAAACACTAACATGCTACAGCCAGGTCAATGTCATGGATGTCATGAGAACGCTCCACCAGCCAAATAATACCTGCTCAATGTTGGGCAGAACATTATTAAGCACAGGCAAACAAATTAGGCCATAAAATTGATGGATTACTGACAATCAAAGCTGTACAATACACACCAATATGTTAAATGGACCAGATAAAATGAACAGTAAGTGTTGGTACATGGTAGGCATACCTAATAAAAATGAGTGTGGTTCATAGCACTTTAATAAAGCAATGTTTTGCTTCAGTTACAGAAAGATGGAAGTACTGCAAAACGACACATACAAAAACACATAAGTAGACTAATAATCTGCTTTAATGAAACTGTTTGTAATGATGTTAAAGTCTTCTTGAATGCATTATTACAGTAATACTTAACACAATATTTAAAGTATGCAGGAAATGTATTTGAAAATGTCAAGACTTGATGATAATTGATTGTTCCCTGCTTGCAATTTTTTTTAATTTCATGTAAAATGATTTAATCATCCAGAACTGCTATTGCTATTGCACAGTTAACAATAGAGGGGTGAGCAACAAATAATAATAATGTGTGGGTTGATAATGCAAAAAACAGCTAACAGTACTACATTATGTTGTTGTTGCATTAAAGAGTCTGACTGCTGTAGCGATGAAGGACCTGCAGTAGCGTACTTTCTTGCACTGAGGGTGCAGCAGTCTGCTCAGGGACCCCAGGGTCTCATACCAGGGGTGAGAGGAATTGTTCATTACAGAAGCATTCTTAGATAACATCCTCCTCTCCCCCACCACGTCTATGCTCTCCAGACCAGGACAGCGCTAGCCCTCTTAACCAGTTTGTTGAGGCTCGAATTCGGTGTTCGATGGAGTAAGACGTGAAGTTTGAGTCTCCTGCTGATTTCGATCAAAAATTCTTATTAATTACCACTTTCTTTTGTAATATAATATTTTTATATATAATTTATATATAAAATATTATATATATAGTATATTTTGACTTATTCTACTTCCGGTGCGGACAGTGGCGGAGAAGATGGGTGTCCCCACCATAGTAGAAGCATCGAGAATCCTCATGCCTTCTCTCCCTTTCTGCCTCGTGTGTCCGTGCTAGTTCCATGTGTTCACCCAACAGGCAGAGAGACCTGCAGCATGGGCCGGTTGGTGAGACGGAGACGATCCAACCGAATAGTTAAGTCTACTAAATCATCAAATGAAGCTTGTTCACCCCGATAAGCCAACTCCTGCAGGAGGTCCTGATTGAGACCATGGCGAAAGGCGGTTTTGAGGGCTGGTTCATTCCACCCACTGCAGGCAGCAATGGTGAGAAACTCCAGCGCATACTCCCTTGTGCTATGAGAACCCTGTTGGAGTCTCAATAGCTCCTCTCCAGTGTCCCAATCATCCGGAGCCTGGTGAAAGGCATGCTGGAAATGAGTGAGAAAGTCCTGCAGGGACGGTCGAACATCGCCTCCTCGTTCCCACATGACAGAGCAGGACCTGAGAGCAACTCCATGAAATGGGTCAACTTCCAGACCTCTGGCATCTCCAGGTGGCTTTCAAAGAACAGCTTCAATTGTAAAAGGAAGCCCTTACATCACTCTGGCTCATGAGCATATCGCTCCGGTGTGGGTAGTGACGGGCTGTGGCTGCTGATGACGTATGAGCCGGGGGCGTGGCGCTAGCAGATGTGCTAGAAGTGCTCACTCGCGTGGACTGTTGGCGTAGCGCGGAGATCTCCTCCTGGTATGCTGCTATCATGTGATCCCGTTCCGCGATGCTGCGTAACAACTCCTCCACGCCCGCTGTCTCCATACTTAGCGAAGTATCCTGTAACGGTTGCACAGACTACTGGTAAGCAAAGTGTCGGGTGCACTAGCACAAGCGAGGTTGACAGGAAATCAGTAATCAGGCAAACACTAGTAACAGTCTAGCAAAGTAACATGCAGAGCAAAGGCAACAGGACGTATACTTTGCGAGGGGCGAAGCTTCAGAGGCCCTTAAATAACCTAAGACGTTCCTAATAAGAACTCCAGCAAACTCAAGCGTGGGAGAGACTGGGAAGTGTAGTCCCTCTCCGCCTTGTCCCTGGGCGAGACTACACATAGTGCGTTGCCACGCTGATCTCGCCACGTCATAACACAAAGCAATAAAATAATAACAAGAGACAAGAAAATATTAATAAATTAATAAATAAATAAATAAATGAATGAATAATGTACCAGCAATATAATTCTTAATATAAGTCTTATAAGTAAAGAAAACATTCAGAAACTGAAAAGAATTTGCCTTCATTTTTGAAAATAATATGTTAGTGCATAATATATTACATAAAGCTAATAATTGGGCATAACCACGCACTCTTTGGGGGGGTTGTGTCGCCCCCAATGTTGAGGATATACCAATCTGAACGCCCCCCAATATACAAAAGAAAATATTTTCTATATATCCCGCTTTAATTTTCTCTGCCATCAGATCTGTCTTTTCTTCATCTATTCTATTTATTTCATTTATCTATTTATTTATTTCTATTCTTTTTTTAATATATTTCTGTTTGTTAAGGAAAATAGGTGTGTGTCCCCTCCAATTGTACACTTGGTTTCGCCCATACGCAATGCAAGTTTGTTGATATATTGTAGCAGCTCAGTCTGTAAGAAATGGAGACAGCAGCCAAGTGTAGAAAAGTGCAGCAGAGTATACAAGCTTTTTTCAGACAGTATGTAACTAGATACCTAAATATCTAGGATAAAGTCAGTTCCAGTTTTTGACCATTAACAGTTCATTCATGTGCACATCCTCCCGCCGAGTTCACTGTGAACCCTCATGTTGTGACAGACTGTTATAAATGTTATAAATGCGTGTGAAAGTGAGGAAAGTTGCACAGCATTTCGCTTGGACCCCACCAATGTCCATACCATGGTTATGCCCTTGATTGTATCCATCCAAAAGAAATGAGTTGTAGTTATGTTTTCCTGACAGTATTGTTATCTTTAAACACATATCACATCAGCAGCCAGCATGTCTGTAATCCTTGTGATACGCATATCCATTTTTTCACATATATTATACAAACCAACTCTATTTACATAATAGTGCAACAAGAAAGAGACTTTGACTGTGTAATAGTTCAGTCAGTGCACACCAGTAGAGTACTGAGAAAATGTGATAGTGCGGGCAGGGGATTAGGAAAGGACACAGCTCGACACAGCGTTTTCAACAGTGTTTTCCAGACTTCTTCACAAGTATTTTATAGTGTGTCAGAAGTATCTTCAGACACAAGCATATTTGATTATGGTTATGTCTCAGTTTGAACATCCAAACTTTGACTGGGATATTTCACAATTATATCAAGAATTTGAAAGATTTGAAAGTTATGTGTCATTCATCTTTGATGTCCTCTCTCAGACTCCACAGCTAAGCAGCACACAGGCTGGTTGGGTACATAAATAGGTGACCAAGGTAGGGTAATCTATAAGTCACTACAATGGGTGGATGGTGAAAAATATGATTCTGATAAAGTGGTTCGTAAGTTAGCTAGCTACATCAAGGCAGTGGTACTGTAGCTCAGTGGTTAAGACTTTGGGCTACTGATCGGAATTTCATGAGCACCGCCAAGCTGCCACTATTGGGCCCTTGAGCATGGTCTGTAATCCTCAACTGCTCCGATGTGTAAATTAGATAAATGTAAATATCTCTAGATAAGGGTGTCTGCCAAATGCCATGAATGTAAATGTAAATATACATCAGACCTAGGAAGAACATGTGAATAGCCAGACATCAGCTCAAGCAATGAAAGCAAATAACTTTGTTAAGGACAAGTCAAAGAAAACATGTCCAGGAAAGACTGCTGGACAAAGGGGAAAAAACTAACACTCGCCAAAGCCACAAAAATCCTTCATCAGTTTTCAATGTCACAAATACAAATGCAAATATACTCAGCAAAAGAGAAATATCCTCTCACATTAAACTGCTTTTATTTCCAGCAAATTTCTTAACATGTGTAAATATTTGCATTAACATAAAATCATTCAACAACTGAGACAAAAACTGAACAAGTTTCATAGACATGTAATGAACAGAAATGGAATGAGTCCCTGAACAAAGTGTGGGTCAATATCAAAAGTAACAGACAGCATCTTGTGTGACTACCAGCTGCTTTGAGTACTACAGTGCATCTCCTCCTCGTGGATTGTACCAGATTTGTCAGTTCTTGCTGTGAGATGTTACATTACTCTTCCACAGAGGCATTTGCAAGTTCTTCATCATGTCTTGGGGGACACATGGTTACAAATCATTTTCCACTGCAAGGACACTCGGCTGTCCTTCCTGTCTTCATGTAGCACTGTCTTAGGCATCTTACATTACAGACATTGCATTGTTCTAGCCACATCTGCAGTCCCCATGCTCCCTGCAGCAGGCCTATGGCATGTTCATGGAGGTGAGCAGGAACCCTAGGCAACTTTCTTCCGGTGTTTTTCAAAGTCAGTAGAAAGTAGTAGTCTATAGTGTCCCAGGTTATTGTAACTGTGACCTTAATTGCCTACCATTTCTAAACTGTTAGTGTCTTAAGGATTGTTCCACAGGTGCATGTGCAATAATTGGTTATGGTTCATTGAACAACCATGGAAAATGTTGTTTAAACCTTTCCAATAAAGATCTGTAAAGCTTATTTGGATTTTGTTAAATCAATTCTGGTAAAGACGAGAAAAAAAAAATCAAGAGAAAAATGTCTTAAAGACTGCCTAAGTTGTGGAAAAGAACCTCTGGGTAGCAGTCTGTAGGAAGTGTGCACAGTGATTCCGAGGATGACGTTCTGAACAATAATGTGACACAGACAGTTGTATAAAGTATATTAGTAGTAATTCTGTTGATGAAGCTGACAAATTGGCAGCAGACATAAAAGTTTTGACTCAAACAATGGTGTTCAGAATAGACATTGGTGTCAGGTGCAATACAATTACTTTGGACTGTTATCAGCAGCTTATGCACACAGGTGAGCTGAAGTGCTTTAAAAGAATACTCTGCACCTACTTTATTCACAATATAAATTTAGTTGCAGTAGTTGAGATGTAAATCAAGTAAAATAAATGCACATTCAGAGCTGAGTTTCAAACAGTCAATATAGCACAAAAGAATGTGCTCAGTGGTGCCACAGCAGACTTCCTGTGTTTAATTGCCTGTCTGAGCTAACGGCTGAGAATGCACATCGCACAGCCACTCTCGTACTGCTTTCCACACAGGATCAGCCAGTCAAACAGTACGCCTTCATTTGAGACAGAGTCGTTAGGCGTCCAGACAAACCTAATCAATAATGCAATTCTTTAGGTACTTCAATTCAATTCAATTCAATTCAATTTTATTTGTATAGCGCTTTTTACAATAGTCATTGTCTCAAAGCAGCTTTACAGAAATAAAAAACAGGTATAAACAGTCAGAAACATCTAAAGAGAGACAAACAGGAACAGATAAACAGAGACAAACAGGTAGAAAACAAATGGAATTTATCCCAACTGAGCAAGCCACTGAGTGGCGACGGTGGCAAGGAAAAACTCCCTAAGATGTTTTTTGAGGATGAAACCTTGAGAGGAACCCGACTCAGAAGGGAAACCCATCCTCATCTGGGTAACACAGAATGTGAATGTAACACAGATAATGTGAAAAATGAGAAGTATGGCCTTAGGAGCAGCCGTAGTCCCAGCAGAAGATTTGGGCTCATCCAGAGGCAGAGGGGATCTGGATCTCCAATATCTCCATAAATCCGTGTGGGGCTCGGCAAAAAGAGAGAGAGAGGGAGAAAAACAATTAGGATTGTGAAGTAGTGCGATATAATCTAGTCAGGGTAAGCTTGAGTAAACAAATTTGTTTTAAGCCTAGATTTAAACACTGAGACTGTGTCTGAGTCCCGAACACTAATAGGAAGACTGTTCCATAACTGTGGGGCTCTATAAGCGAAGGCTCTTCCCCCTGCTGTAGACTTCACTATTCTAGGTAATATCAAATAGCCTGCATCTTTTGATCTGAGTAGGCGTGGCGGATCATATAAAACCAGAAGGTCACTTAGATATTGTGGTGCAAGACCGTGTAGTGCTTTATAGGTTAATAAAAGTATTTTAAACTTAATGCGAAATTTTACAGGGAACCAATGCAGTGTGGATAAGATCGGGGTGATATGGTCGTATCTTCTAGTTCTAGAAAGGACTCTACCAGCTGCATTCTGGACTAACTGGAGTTTATTTATATTCTTACTGGAACATCCAGACAGTAAGGCATTACAGTAATCTAATCTAGAGGTGACGAATGCATGAACCAGTATTTCTGCATCATGTAGTGACAATATGTTTCTTATCTTAGAAACATATTGAAACACATTTCTGAGATGAAAGAACGCTATCCTAGTAATATTATCTACATGAGCATCAAATGATAGACTGGAGTCAATAATCACTCCGAGGTCTTTAACTGCTGTACATGATGAAACAGAAAGACCATCCAGAGTTACTGTGTAGTCAGGAAGATTAATTCTAGCTACACGTGGGCCTAATAAAAGTATTTCTGTTTTATCAGAATTAAGTAAAAGGAAGTTAGTTAACATCCAACATCTAATGTCATTTACACAGTCCTCCACTTTACTAAGCTTCTGTCTGTCCTCTGGCTTCGCTGAAACATACAGCTGTGTATCATCAGCATAACAGTGGAAGCTAATTCCATGTTTACGAATAATTTGTCCTAAGGGTAACATATATAAAGTAAAAAGCAGTGGGCCTAAAACAGAACCCTGGGGAACTCCAAAAGTAACCTCAGTACGCATGGAGAAATCACCATTTATATCTACGAACTGATAACGATCGGTCAGATAAGACCTAAAAAAAAAAAACCCCCCCCAACACACACCCACCCAACCCCACCTCAGAGGTCAGAAGAAGATCATTTACTACTTTAACTAGTGCTGCTCTCTGTGCGGTGATGAGGTCTAAATCCTGACTGATATATTTCATGAATGTTGTTCCTTTCTAAGTATGAGCATAACTGTTTTGCTACTACCTTTTCTAGAATCTTAGAGATGAAGGGGAGATTCGATATTGGTCTATAATTGGATAATTGAGACGGGTCAAGGTCAGGTTTTTTTTATCAATGGTTTAATAACTGCTAATTTTAGAGATTTAGGGACATAGCCAGTGGTTAGGGAAGAATTTACCATATTTAAAAGTGACTTAATTACTCCTGGACAAATCTGTTTAAACAAACATGTGGGTATAGGATCTAGTATGCAGGTTGATGAATTAGCTGATGAGATTAGTGTAGCTAGGTCGGTCTCTATAAGCGGAGCAAAACACTCTAAACATTGATACGGTATTGCCACATTGTCATCTAATGGGTTTGTTATATTACTGACCGGTTGTAATTTAATGGCCTGTATTTCATCTCTAATATTTTCAATTTTATAAATGAAAAATTTCATAAAATCCTCACTGCTATGAAATGATTGAGTTTTTTCCTCTGAAGTGGTTTTCCTCTGAAAAGGTACTGGTGTTGTAAAGACACCTGGTGGAAGTGAAGTGCTGGAAACCTCTCCTTCCAGCTTATAAGATAACAATTGCTCTGTTTTAAGTTTGTTTATATTTGTTATACATTCATACAATTTAAATACTAACATTAGTTTTATTCAGAAACATTCAAATTGGTTCATACATCTTTAATCAACTGGTTCTAAGACACAGCCAGGTGTTCATTATTGTTCAATGAATTCTTGTTATAGTACAAGTACATCTCCCTCCAGTGGCTTCTGGGTCTAGCTGATGTTCCTCACACCACAAGACAAAAAGCCACCACTTGAGCGCATATAATTTCCTTGTGGATGGTGCTCTGGCGTTTAACATGGTCTCTACAACCTCAGTTGTGAGACCAGAATCTATGAGATGGTCCCCCACAGGCGCCAGAACCACAGTTTCCATAGTTCTGGCTGAGGGTGATAAATCAGCCCTCTGGTTTGAGACAGTAGATCCCTGCGGATGGTCATCTCCCAAGGAGTACCGTCAAACAGGGAAATTATCTCCGAGAACCATATTCGAGCTGGCCAGTAAGGTGCTACTAGCAGCAGACAGAGGATTACGGCGAACTCTCGAAGAACGTGGGGAGCAGAGCGTATCGGAAAAAGCTATAGACGGACCTCGGCCACGTGTGCCCTAACAACCTCATGTCCCCTGATACATCCCTCCAAGGCCCCTCAGGACGCTCTTCTTTGCCTACTTGGCCTTTAAGACCATTAGTAGCAGACCGCGACTGTGGCCACCCGGTTCCCCTGGCTGTCTGTGGGGGTTGGCAAGCTGCCATACTCGCCTTCTGGGTCTCCCTCGCACTAGTGCTGGCTCAAGACAACAAGGAAGGAACTGGCTTTTTTGAATGCCGCCATATGTCGAGCTCACTCAACAGGTCTGCTTGGTAGGCCTGCAACACTGTCATTTTCTGCAGTGACCCACAAGCAAGAGGACGACTGCATAGGCATGCCCACCAATGCCACGGTGGCCTTAGACGGTGGTTTGGATGGCAAAGCTGGCCCCCCTAATTACCTGCTGTCGATGGAGAGAGGTAGTTCAAAAGCGCCTCCTCCACCTTCAGCATACTTAAATAGCCATGCCATTCATTCCCCACAATAGCCGATTAATCCAACATCATTGGCTTATAAATATGGCTTATGCCTGGTTTTTCACCAGAAGCTTGACATTTTGTCATGCACTTCTGGAAGAAAGGGGAGTTTCTGCAGTGTGAGGGATTTACTTTCACTGGGTAGAAAAAGACTCATCCAACCTTAGTAATCACTTCAAGCAGCTCTTTATATGCTGCTCTCAGTTTTTATCATGTCCTTCTGGCTCCTCAGAGTTGCAATTTCACAATAAAGGTGAATATGTTTCTGACATGATTTAACTTGTCATTTTAACAGGGGTGTGTAGAATTTTTATATCCATTGTAGCTGATTATTGAACAAATTTTAGAGTTGTTATTGTTATGTATGCATTTATTTTATTGTTTGGCACACTTGACATTGGACTAACTCTAATGTGAATAAAATATAATATAAATAAAGATCTTAATTATTATGAGCCCTATTTTATATTACGATCATAAATGATCAATTCAATAAACTTGTGCCAGAATCAAAATGTGCAGACGGGTGATCCGCTGTGTCATCCCTGAAGGGCAGCAGTCAGAGAAGAAAATAATTAAAAGTTTCTTTTATTTTGACCTCGATTAAAATGGCTGGTTCCTTATGTGAAGAAACAAGTTCCCCAGATTCTTGACTTGATGCAGTATTCTGACTTTACATTCAGCCAGTCATCAGTAACATGATAGATGTCATGTGATACTGTGGGGTGGAGCTACATGAACCTTTCAGTTATTTACATAATAGAGTACAGAAAGACCTGTAAATAAGAATATTTTCATTTGGGAAGACCATTCATCATGTTCATGGTTATACTGATGTGCCTGTGGCTTTCACTGTGTAAGTTAACATTGACGTTTTAAATTCAGAAATTGTAGAAGTAATAGTAAATTGTAGTGAGTGATTAGTCTGCGTGTTGTTAAATAAGTTTGAGTTATGTAAATTTGCCTTGATCGTATAAAATGTTAAAATATTTTGTTCTCATTTGTATGACAGGTGACTCCATGACAGAAGCAATAAAGCCACTTTTCAGTCAGAAAGTTGTACATGAAGATGATGATGTTACTTTGTCCTGTAGCTACAAAGACTTCAGTGGTAGAGTAGATAATCTGTACTGGTACAGGCAATATCCAAAATCTAAACCAGAGTTCCTTCTTTACATCTTTCAAGTGGAGTTAAAAGTGATTCCATCCCACTGCGTCTGTCTGCTGAAGTTGATGATGATAATAAAAAACAAGTAGATCTGCTCATCTCCTCTGCCGCTGTGTCAGACTCTGCACTATACTACTGTGCTCTGAGGCCCACAGTGACAGGAAATCCGACTGCACTGTACACAATCCTTTTGTTTTGTTATGCTAAAGGCAGAACAACTGATAAAGGTCTATGACTTAAACCCCTTCAAACCAGGAGCCCTGCTAATTTTTGCTAGTCTCTCTCTCTCTCTCTCTGTGTGTCTATCTGTCTGTCTGTCTGTCTGTTAATTTATCTACACTATGGACATCATATTGTTGAATCAGAGTTTTATGTTTTTTATTGACACATAACACCGGGCTCAGAAAAAAAACTTTTCTGTAAAATATTAAAATAAAATATTTACAGCATTATTTCTAAATTACGAGTTATGAAAAAGTACAACTTTCTCAGAATTCTGCAGTTATTACTTATTAAATATAAAACAATTACAGATGCTTTCTTTCCTTCTCAAGCACTCCAGCTTAGATGAACAGCTCACATATTTCAGGTGAAATAAAACTGTTACTGCAGTATAAATTCATGAGCAGAACATTCCTGTACATCCCTCCACTAGACAGAGTCTGTGCAATTACAACTTTATCAAAGCAATCAAATTTACAAAAACATAATTGTTTAAGTTAGAGATGCACCGATGTGTCAGACGATAAAGGCAAATTTTCACGCTATCAGCCATCGACAGATGGCAGATGATCAGGGCCAATCTCTGTAATCTCTGTAATCACTGCACTGATAATATTTTACACCGGACTCTGCAGCAGTGAAGCGGGAGTTTCAGCATCCAGTCTATTATTTATTTTTATTTTTTTATCTGTGCTGCTTGCGCTGAATTAATGTGCCATACACCATTGGAAGATTTAAATGAAGATGAGTTGTCAAAAAAGTATATATATTGCACGGAAAAATATATTTGTAGAGTAGTATAGTTCATATCCAGTTAATGTTAATATATTAAAAACTTTTAGATTATATTACCAGTTTGATGTTCAATGATGAAGTGGAAATGCTTCTGTTTGTAGTGAGTGAATGTGAGCCTGTCATGATTTCCCCTCGTGCTAACCACTGGGGCACGCAGCGCTCTCCGAAGAACAAGTTTGCGCTTTCAGGTTTCAGAGACGACTTTGTTTACTTCTGACCTGTCACCGCCCCTATATTGTCATTGGTTGTTTCTCGTATGTGTCATTAGTGTCAGCTGTTTTGTGTTTCACCCTGATTACGTTTGTCATTTAAACCCCTTGTGTCTCTTTGTACTTCGCACAATATTATGTGAGTTTTCCCTATCCCAAGTGTTTGTTACTTGTTTCATGTGTTATAGTATTGATCTTGTTCTCGCCCTCGTTCTTTGCCTTGTTTATGCCCGTATGCAGATCACCTGACCCATTGCCTGTTTTTGACCATGCAATTGTCTCACGTTTTTGGATTTGTCTGACTGTCTCTACTCTAATAAAGCTCTTATCTGTATTTGCATCCGTCTTAACGTCCATTACGTGCTGAATTTGACAGAGCCTAACAGGAGGTTTTTTAGAATTCAGTCAATTCATTCTGGTGATATGAATGAATAACATTTTAACAACAACAAGTTAAAAAAGCTTACATTAATCCTCAGAATTGTGAGCTATCTGTATCGGCTGATATAACTCTGAATAATCGGTTATCAGTATTGGCTGAGAAATTTAGTATCGATGCATCTCTAATTATAACAGTAATACATCTTAACACTCAATTCAAAGTACTAACATAATGTGCCTAATGTTAAAGATCCTGAATATGATCAGCTACACAATACCGCCTTAAAATACAGGTCTTTATATGAAAGATCAGCTTTATTAAATAATAATGATTATAGCAAATCAATATGTTTGCTACAAAAAATAAATCAGTCAATGACATGAAATTACACTACAGTGAGACTGTAACAATGTCAATGTCATGTGATACTTTGGGGTTGAGCTTCATGAACCATAATGAGTTTAACATGTCAGAGTACAGAAAGACCTCCAAATGCTTTCATCCGGCAAAGACCATATATCATAATGATGTTGATAATTACATAAACTTAATATTGTTTGTAATTTAAACTGAAATTTCTGCCTTAATTTATTTAAAACAAAATTTATGTCGTAGTACATTTACATTCATGAATTTAACAGACGTTTTTATCCAAAGCAACTTACCAATGAGAGAATACAAGCAAAGCGATCTATCAAGCAGAGAACAAGGTAGTTCTACCATACAAGATCTATTAATCGAGTTCTAGAAGAAAGTAGTAACGTAATGAAATTGGCTTGATAACTTCAAGTCACTAATGTCAAGTAACCTCCCCTAAATGTTTAACATGTCTGGATAAATTCACAATTAAGACTGTGTTAGACTGAACAAAAACTATACAAAGGACATTTCAATGTGAGTATCATTTCATTTACAAATAAATTCTACTAAAGCAAATAATTTTGGACATATTCTCAATTGTGATATGCCCAATAGTGGACTTGTGTATAGGCTACAACTGCTAATACAGTTGATGTACTATTTTGCACTACTACACATGCTAATGCTAATGCTAGTCATATTTAGCAGTGTAATTTGAAAATCTACTCTTTAGTTCACCGTAGAAGTGGAATAGAATAATAAAGTTTCATTTTACAAATCTGCTCATCTACAGTGGTGTGAAAAAGTGTTTGCCCCCTTCCTCATTTCCTGTTCCTTTGTATGTTTGTCACACTTAAGTGTTTCGGAACATCAAACCAATTTAAACAATAGTCAAGGACAGCACAAGTAAACACAAAATGCAATTTGTAAATGAAGGTGTTTATTATTAAAGGTGAAAAAAAATCCAAACCATCATGGCCCTGTGTGAAAAAGTGATTGCCCCCTAAACCTAATAACTGGTTGGGCCACCCTTAGCAGCAACAACTGCAACCAAACGTTTGCGATAACGTGCAATGAGGCTTTTACAGCGTCCTGGAGGAATTTTGGCCCACTCATCTTTGCAGAATTGTCCTAATTCAGTTACATTAGAGGGTTTTCGAGCATGAACGGCCTTTTTAAGGTCATACCACAACATCTCAATAGGATTCAGGTCAGGACTTTGGCTAGGCCACTCCAAAGTCTTCATTTTGTTTTTCTTCAGCCATTCGGTGGTGGACTTGCTGGTGTGTTTAGGATCATTGTCCTGCTGCAGAACCCAAGTTCGTTTCAGCTTGAGTACATGAACAGATGGTCGGACATTCTCCTTCAGGATCTCTTGGTAGACAGCAGAATTCATAGTTCCTTTTATCACGGCAAGTTTTCCAGGTCCTGAAGCAGCAAAACAGCCCCAGACCATCACACTACCACCACCATATTTTACTGTTGGTATAATGTTCTTTTTATGAAATGCAGTGTTCCTTCTACGCCAGATATACTTGGACACACACCTTCCAAAGACTTCCACTTTTGTCTCATCGGTCCACAGAATGTTGTCCCAAAAGTCTTGGGGATCATCAAGATGTGTTGTGGAGAAATTGAGACGAGCTTTGATGTTCTTTTTGCTCAGCAGTGGTTTTCTCCTTGGAACTCTGCCATGCAGGCCATTTTTGCCCAGTCTTTTCCTGATGGTGGAGGCATGAACGCTGACCTTAACTGAGGCAAGTGAGGCCTGCAGTTCTTTGGACATTGTTGTGGGGTCTTTTGTGACCTCTTGGATGAGTCGTCGCGCGCTCTTGGGGTAATTTTGGTGGGCCGGCACCTCCTGGGAAGGTTCACCACAGTTCCATGTCTTCGCCATTTGTGGATAATGGCTCTCACTGTGGTTCGCTGGATTCCCAAAGCTTTGGAAATGGCTTTATAACCCTTTCCAGACTGATAGATCTCAATTACTTTCTTTCTCAATTGTTCCTGAATTTCTTTGGGTCTCGGCATGATGTGTAGCTTTTAAGGATCTTCTGGTGGACCTTACTGTGTCAAGCAGCTCAGATTTAAGTGATGCCTTGATTGTGAACAGGTGTGGCAAATAATCAGGCCTGGGTGTGGCTAGAGAAATTGAACTCAGGTGTGGACAACCACAGTTATAGTATGTTTTAACAAGGGGGCAATCACTTTTTCACACAGGGCCATGATGGTTTGGTTTTTTTTCCCTTTAATAATAAACACCTTCATTTACAAATTGCATTTTGTGTTTACTTGTGTTGTCCTTGACTATTGTTTAAATTGGTTTGATGTTCCGAAACACTTAAGTGTGACAAACATGCAAAGGAACAGGAAATGAGGAAGGGGGCAAACACTTTTTCACACCACTGTAGAGAGGGCTTTTCATTTGTGTAATAGGAAAGAAAAGCATGATTTCTACTTATTCATGTAAACGTCAACTACATTGTGTAATCTAATTTCATGTATTGAAACATTTTTATTTATTTATTTATTTTTATATTTTGTCATTCACACATATACTGTAACCTTCTAGCTCCATTGTAGTCAGTTTGCTCTTTGAGCAGAATTAGCAGCCTTTGGTCTGTGGATAGTTCTATGAGAGATAAACGTAGCAGAAGCAGTGTTTCTTTTTTTTGTCTATATTGCTCATTTCATTCAGTGCGTTTATGTCTATAAATCCTTCAGAGATGTTTGGTATGATATTTGTATTGTATTCTACACCAGATTTTTAGTTAGATTGTAATTTTATACGACTTAACATTTGTAATTTTCTCCTGGTTTAAAAGGCTGTATTCTACTGGAGAAAATCTATGGAGCAACATAACTTTTAAAATGATTGTCAACTTAACAACTTGTGTTCATAATTATGGTATTTATATACATAACACTTAAAATCCTTTTAAATAATGTGAAATAAAAGTATGCGTTTGTGTGCGTGTGTGCGTGTGTGTGTGTGTGTGTGTGTGTGTGTGTGTGTGTGTGTGTGTGTGTGTGGAATGCACATGACCATACTATGTCTGAGAACATGTGTGTTTGTGTGTGTCATATTTTTGGTGGTGGTGGTGTGTGTGTGTGTGTTTGTGTAGTGTGTGTGTGTGTGTTTGTGATGTTTTTAATTGGATGTGTACGGAAATTCTTTATTTATTATTTCATCATCGTTATGGGTGTGTGTGTGTGTGTGTGTGTGTGCGCGTGCTTGCATGCGTGTGTGTGTGATATTTTTGTTTTATGTGTACAGAAATTAATTATTTATTAATTTATTATCCTTACGTGTGTGTGTGTGTGTGATATTTTTGTTGGATGTGTACAGAAATCCATTATTTATTAATTTATTATCCTTATGTGTGAGTGTGTGTGTGTGTGTGTGTGTGTGTGTGTGCGTTTGTGTGTGTGTGTGTGTGTGGAACGCACATGATCATACTATGTCTGAGAACATGTGTGCTTGTGTGTGTCATATTTTTGGTGGTGGTGGTGGTGGTTTGTGTGTGTGTGTGTGTGTGTGTGTGTGTATGTGAGGTGCGTGTGTGTGTGCATGTGCGTGTGTGTGTGCGTGTGCGTGTGGTGTGTATGTGTGTCTGGAATACATCGGAACTGGATTTAACATAATTAAAATTGATTGATTATGATGACTCTTTGACCTAGAGCTGTCACATCCAGTTAGTGATTTTTAATAGCTTACAATATATACAAAGTATCTCTCTCTAACTGCCACAATTGTGCCAGTACCAAAACATTCCACTGCCTCGGCACTCAATGACTTCCGTCCGGTTGCACTCACACTTAAAATCTTGTCTCCCTGCCACATTGAATCCACATCAGTTTGCCTATCGCCTCAATAGGTCAACAGAGGACGCCATCTCTACTCTGCATTGACCCATCCAGACAGTCGAAACTCATGTCAGAATGATGTTCATTGACTTCAGTTCAGCATTTTGATCTCCAAGCTCAGCCAGCTTGGTATAAGCACTTCACTCTGCAAATAGACTCTGGACTTTTTAATTAACAGGCCCCAGTCTATTAAGTTAGACAACCTCTTTCCCTCAATCATCTCCCTGAACCACCGCATGCCACAAGGCTGCGTGCTATGCCCGCTTCTGTACTCCCTCTTCACCCATGACTGCGCTACTGTTTATGGCTCCAATTCCATAATCTAGTTCGCAGATGACACCACAGTGATAGGCCTGATCAAGGACGACAGTGAGGCCTTTAGAGATGAGGTTCAGCACTTGGCCAGGTGGTGTGCCACAAATAACCTGGAACTTAACATCAAGAAGACGAAAGAGATCATTGTGGACTTCAGGCTGACTGGAAGCCAGGCACTTACCCCCATCTACATCAATGGAGCTGTGGTGGACCGTGTTCCTGATTTCAAGTTTCTTGGCATGCACATCTCAGATGATCTCACCTGGTCCCTTAACACCTCCACCATAGTTAAAAAAGGCACAGCAGCGACTTTACTTCCTAAGGAGCCTCAAGAAAGCACACCTGTGTCCTAGTATCGCTGTACCATCGAGAGCATACTCACTAAATGCATCTTAGTCTGGTACGGCAACTGCTTTGCTTCTGACCAAAAAGCACTCCAGTGAGTAGTTAAATCTGCCCAACGAATCACCAGCACCCAGCTACCCACCATTGATAACATCTACCGCAAGCATTGCCTGGGGCAGGCAAAAAACATCGTTAAGGATGCCTTCCACACTAACAATGGACTTTTCACCCTCCTCCCTTCCGGCAGGCACTACAGGAGTTTACATTCCCGGAAAGTAGGTTCAGGAAAAGCTTCTTCCCCGAGGCTGTGACCCTGCTAAACTCAAACCCTCAACTCTAAAATTCCACACTATGCACTATACTGCACTGCTGAGTACTTTATTAGTCAGTTATTTGTTGGATAGTTACTTGCACTATTCATATTTGCATTACCTGTACATTCACACAATTTAACAATGTTCTGTGTATATATACCATTTAACAATGTTCTCTATATATAACATTACTTGCACTATCCATATTTACATTATCTGAACAACCTCACTGTTTAACTATGTTCTGCACATATATCAACCAACTGTTGATGTCCATACTGTACATACCTCTAATCTGCAATACCTGCTGTCTATATTTTAATATATTCACTGATACTGTATTTTTTTAACTGCACTGTACATATTACTTGTATTGCACTTACGCTGCAATATGTACTCCTGCACTTTCTGTGTATACGTATATACACATACATACATACAGTGGCAAGAAAAAGTATGTGAACCCTTTGGAATTTCATGGTTTTCTGAATAAATTTCCCCAAAAAATGTGATTTGATCTTCATCTAAGTCTTGACAAATATAATGTCTAAAATAATAACACAAAAAAATTCTAATCGTTCATGTCTTTATTGAGAACAACCAAAAAAAAACCTCATAATGCTTGTGGAAAAAGAAATGAGTTTGGAGGTGTTGACTACAACTACTTTGACTGATAAAAACCCCTCAAACTTTTGGAGTTCGCTCTGCACAAGAAGCACACGCTTATGTGAGCCATGTCTCGCCAAAAAGAGTTTTCAGAGGATCAGCGATCAAGAATAGTTGATTTACATAAAGCTGGCAAGTGTCACAAAGTGATACTTTAGAAATTCATCAGTCTACAGTTAGGCAAACATTCTACAAATGGGGACACTTTGGGACTGTTGCTACTCTACCAAGAATTTGGCACCTAGTCAAAATGACACCAAGAGCACAACGAAGACTCATCAATGAGGTAAAGAAACAACCCCGAATGACAGCCAAAGATTGAAGAAGCAGGGTATCTACGGCAGGACACCGCGAAGGAAGCCACGGCTTACTAAAAAGAACATTGCTGCATGCCTGAAGTCTGTAAAAGAGCGCATTGAAAGTCCACAGCGGTACAGGCAAAATGTTTTGTGTACTGATGAAACTAAGATTGAACTATTTGGAAAAACCACACAGCACTACATCTGGCGTAGAAAGGGCACGGCATATCATCATGAAAACATCATCCCAACCGTAAAGTATGGTGGAGGAAACTTCATGATTTGGGCCTGCTTTGCTGCATCAGGGCCTGGCCAGCTTGCAGTCACTGAGGGGAAGATGAATTCCCAAGTATATCAGACAATTCTTCAGGATAATGTGAGAATGTCTGTACGTCTGCTGAAACTGACAACAACCCAAAAGACCGGAGCAAGTCCACACAGAATTGCTTCAGAAAAACAAAATCCACCTTTTGGAGTGTCCGAGTCAGAGCCCAGACCTCAACCCAATAGAGATGCTATGGAATGACTTGAAGAAAGCCACACACATGAGACGTCCAAAGAATATGACCGAGCTAATGCAGTTCTGCAGGAAGAATGGGCTAAAATTCCTCCTGAACGATGTGCAGGTCTGGTCCACAACTACAGGAAGCGATCACTATAATCTTGCACTACTGCATTTGTTAGCTCTGTACTTGTACTCTGCTTAATGACAGTAAAGTTGAATCTAATCTAATCTAATTCTCATGACCTAGTGAACCAACATCAGGATGTATTTATTGATAAAGCCTTCTGTATGTCTCTTTGGATAAGTATATGTATAAATAAAAATACATATAATAGGTATGAATAAACAGTTAACATATGTACAGTATATAATATTATTTAAAATATGAAATCCATACATAATATATACATTTAACTCCATTATTACCTCTAGGTTGGAATATTGTAATAACTTGCTGTTCCAGTAGAGACTGACTTTTCAACAAGCTTCAGTTAGTTCAGAAGCAGACAGTGTCTTTATAGAATTAGGACGTTTGACCATATTATCCTATTTTATCCATGCTATGTTTGTTCCTGTCACGATCAATGGAGCAGACAACAAGGTAAACTTACAGTCTTAACTTTATTGAGCACACATCGGTGACATAAATCATTACTATTGCCGGAATTACCATTGGGCTTGACTGGGCTCCAGCCTATCCAGAGCCTATTCTGGGAACACCGGGTGTGAGGCAGCAATACAACCTGGATGGAATGGTAGTCCATTGCAGGGCACCATGTTCACACACTCATCCACAGGCAATTTATCTTAGGTGATCCACTAATTTTGGATGGTGGTAGGAAACTGGAGAACCTAGAGGAAACCCACAAACATGGGGAGAACATGCACATCAACCCAAGTTCAATATATGAAAAGATTATTTTTTTTAAATGAAGCCACTGTATGCCCTTCGTACACCTAATAATCTGTTATCTCTCTCTCTCTCTCTCTCTCTCTCTCTTCTCTCTTTGTATCATTGCTGCTGCCTGATGTGATGGAAACTATGAAATTAGTCTATGAAATTAGTGAAATTAGTCTTGTGTTTTCAAGCAGTGGGATGACAATCAGATGTTAGTGAGCATCCTATTTTATTTAAAGAGCAGGGATCTATTAGGTCTATTAATTAAAGTCTGATCTTCACATCATATGTTTTTTGGGACTGTATCATGGCATGAACAAAGAGATTTTTGAGGACCTCAGAAAAAGAGTTGTTGATGCTCCTCAGGCTGGAAAATGTCACAAAACTATCCATTGAAACCATTGAAAGACACTGTTCTGGAAAAATGGAAAAATGTTTTGTAGATGTATGAGACCAATATATAATTTTTGGTTGAAATGAGAAATGTTATGTCTGGAAAAAGGTCAACACTGCATTCCAGCATAAGAACCTTATCCCATCTGTGCAACATGATGGTGGTAGTTTCATGGTTTGGACCTGTTTTGTTGCATCTGAGCCGGGACGGATTGCTATCATTAATGGAACAATATTCTGAATTATATCAACGAATTCTAAAAGAAAATGTCTGTGGTCTGAATCTCAAGACAAAGTGGGACATGCCGCAAGACAATGACCCTAAGCACACAATTCATTCTACCAAAGAATTGTTAAAAAGGAATAAAGTCAAAATCCTGACCTTCATAGAAATGTTGTAGAAGGACCTGAAACAAGCAGTTCATGTGAGGAAACCCACCAACATCCCAGAGTTGAAGCTGTTCTGGATTGGATTATGTGGTTCACCTTTCAATGTTTCTTCCTCATGTCATCTCAAGGAGTTGACAGCATTTGTAAAAAGAGTTAAGTTGAATTTCTTTACTGAAGAAAAGTGATGACTACATCAATAATGTAAGGAACTGTACATGTGGAAGGCATGCTTTTATAAAGTGAAATTTCATACTTTCAGTATTTTAAACTGATAGTCTCTAAAGTAATAATAATAATAATAATAATAATAATAATAATTATAATAAATGCAAGAATTCATTATCTTAGCTCTACAAAATGTAGAATTTAATATTTATTCATTTGTCCAATGGGATACTGGCTAATCTGCCCACTAAATAAAAAATTTTTGTATTTTTTTTTGCTAAACTAAAACCTTGTGGAAATAATCGAATAAAAAGACTCTGAAAAAGCACTAGTCTCTGTTATTCCACTTGGGGGTAAAATAAAACAATAAATTCAGCGACTGAAATAATGTCCTACAATAACTCTGTAAACATGTCTCTTAAAAAAAATCAGGTTCAAGAAATTAATTTTTTTTTTACATTTTCTAAGCAGAATGTGGATTTCTATTTTTATTTTCCAATGAACTGTAGTTTATTTATCTTTTTTGTATGTGATGTACTAATTTGTACATTAAGAATGAAGCTTTCAATTGGTAATGAATGAAGATGTTTAAGTGTTGTTGATTTGATTCTTTTGAGCTTGAACCTCCAACCTTCGCTTAGTGGTTAGCACGTTCGCCTCACACCTCCAAGGTCCGGGGTTCGATTCCCGCCAGGGCCATGTGTGTGTGCATGTTCTCCCCGTATTGTGGGGGTTTCCTCCGGGTACTCCGGTTTCCTCCCCCAGTCCAAAGACATGCATGGTAGGTTGATTGGCAGCTTGGTAAATTGTCCATAGTGTAGGAATGGGTGTGTGAGTGTGTATGTGATTGTACCCTGAGATGGACTGGCACCCTGTCCAGAGTGTACCCTGCCTTGTGCCTGATGCTTCCTGGGATAGGCTCCAGGTTCCCCGCGACCCTGAAGCAGGAATAAGCGGTTGAAGATGGATGGATGGATTCTTCCTTTTCAGTTTGACTCTGAATAAAATGACAGGTTCCCTATTCGAGTCTGAATGTAAAGCCAGGAAACAGGATGAAGTCAAGAATCTGTCAGAATACTAGTTACTCTGTCATGTGATGCTGTGGGGCGGAGTGTCATGAACCTTTAAAATGCTAACATAATACAGTACAAAAAGACCTCAGAATATTGTAATTTGGCAACACCATTCATCATGTTCAGTGTTATATTTATGTGTATATGGCTTTCAATAGGTAAGTCACAACTTTGTGTTATTTCAAAAATTCAATGTTGAATTAGTGAGTAATTAGACTGTGTGATGTAAAAAACAAGAATCAGAATACGAGTCTGCATTACATAACTCTGGCTTGCTTGTGTTAAAAAAAGATTAAAAATAATTTGTTCTCTTCTCTATGACAGGTGACTCCCTGGCGGATCCAATAAAGCCACTTTTTACTAATAAAGTTGTAGATGAAGGTCATGATGTTACCCTGTCCTGCAGCTACAAAGACTTCAGGGGTACAGTAGGAGCCCTGTACTGGTACAAACAATATCCAAAATCTACACCAGAGTACATTCTTTACATCACTCCACGTGGAGATAAAAGTGACTCTCTACCACGTCTGACTCCTGAAGTTGATGATAATAAAAAGCAAGTGGATCTGCTCATCTCCTCTGCTGCTGTATCAGACTCTGCACTATACTACTGTGCTCTGAGGCCCACAGTGACAGGAAATCCAACCACACTGTACAAAAACCTTGACACACTTTTTGTTATACTGAAGACAAGTCTACAGTACTGCAAATCTATGAAAAGTGATACCATCAAACAGAGGAAACCTGCTACTTTTTGACACTGTATCTCTCTCTCTCTCTCTCTCTCATTATACAGTTGTAGGAGACACACGAGTGAAAAATCGAAGCCCAGCATAATATTTTAAATATTTAACGCATCTTCAAATACATTCAAGTATTTGGATTGGAAAAATTTACTATTTCACAGAATACTACAAAAACAACAAAAGGAAACTGTAGACTGAGCATTACATACAGGAGTCAAGATCACATGAGATTGGAAAAATCTTGTAAAATCCATTCCAGATTAATATGTCATATGCCTCATTTCCTGTTTTATTTGGGTGAAAACAAAGACATTATTTTACATGATTTATTGCTGTATTTTTGTGAGATAACTTACTAGCATAATGAAGTACTAGCATAATGAAGGCCCGAATTTAGCCTTTTACCCAAAAACACTTAAAATTCAACATAGAAGCAAATACTCACATCTGTAAACCCAGTTGGAGATAGTAAAAACACACCAGGTGTGATTGAGAAGAAGCAAGGGTCCAGACTTTATTTCCACCAACCAAGATCCACACCAATGAGAATTCTCAGAAGTGATCCCACCAGTGGAGTTTAAGCACCAATATTTATATCTTATGTCCACAGTAAAAAAACAATAAATTTCAGAAAGATTAGGATCTCAATACCACAAAGGTTAAAAGAGCTTATCTAAATTCACCATGAGGTTTAAAAAGCTTCTCAAAAAGTTACAATGAGGATTACAAAGGCCTCCCAAACAGTTACTATTAGGGAAAAAAAAAAGGAAAAAAAGTCTATCAAACAGTTACAATGATGTTAAAAAACCCTCTCAAACAGTTACAATGATGTTTTAAAACCCTCTCAAACAGTTACAATGATGTTAAAAAAAAGCTTATCAAGATTACCAAGAGGTTAAAAAAAACCTACTCAGAAATATCCCATTCGGATTAAAAATTTGAGATAGACAAAACAATTCAGAGCGACGACCATGATCTCACAACGCAGGTGCCATGTAATTCAACCATTCTTATAAATGGCTCCTCACGGACGGTTCTCTCGGACGGTTCTCTCCCAAAAATTCAAGGCCAAATTCCACACCATGCCTGACCCTTCCTCGCGAGACAAGAATCTTCACCATCTGAATTATGAGAGTTTCTTTTACATCTTTCTGTGTGTGTTTCACTAAGTCTCTTATATTTCTCTGTGACTAATAAATCCTAGAGTGTTGATCCCAAAATTCGAATCCAGTTCATCAATATCTATCTATCTATCTATCTATCTATCTATCTATCTATCTATCTATCTATCTATCTATCTATCTATCTATCTATATATATATATATATATATATATATATATATATATATATATATATATTATATATATATATATATATATATATATATATATATATATATCCACCTAATACCGCTTCTGTGTGTCTAGGTGTCCGTCATTTTTTCCCTCTTTACTCTGTGAGGGGGGGGGATCCGGATCTGAACACTCTCCACCAGATCGCGCATCTCACTGCTGGTTTTCAATAAAATTACAAATTATTCATACTAGGTCTCCCTCGTGTTTATTTTATGTATATTTTAAAAAACGTCGGGGTTACGCATGTAACCCTGTTCCCTGAAGGAGAAACGAGAACGTTGCATTTGCAATATGGGAACGCCCCTGTCGCGTGACCGGTATCTAAGCTTGCTTGTTAAAAATCATGCCTCTACTTATAGGCCTGCCATGATCAGGTGACGTGGCAATTAAGCGTGTCGCATGATATATATATGGCACCTGTGAACCACGCCGCCAGCCTCTATTATCTGAAGCAAAGACGCAATTCACAGGCCAGCCCCGGTGCGACAGCGCTTAAACGTCTCGTTCCCTTCTCAGGGAACAGGGTTACATGCGTAAGCCCGACGTTCCCTTTCAAAGGGAACTTCGACGTTGCATTTAGCAGTATGGGAACGGGAATACCCACTCCGTCATACCGAGGTGACGGCCTGTTCAAAAAACACAAACCCAAGGGTCAGTGCAGGGCACTCGAACCTGGGGAGGGTGAAATATCCAGGCTGTCATAACAAAATGACCGTGTGAGGCATAGACCACCCTGCAGCCGCACACACATCCTGCAAGGAAACCCCTTTGGACAAAGCCTTCGACAATCCCAGTAGAGATGCACTGCTTTGACACAGCATCACTTTTCCTGTCGCTGCCAAAGCAGACTAGTAGCTGCTCTGATTTACGCCACTGGCCGGATCGGTGGACATAAGTACAGAGAGGGCTTACTGGACACAGCGGGTGCATCCTCTCTTGTTCTGGTCAGAGGACAGAGGAGGGGAGAAAGCCTGCAACACCACAGGGTGGGCAGCCAATGTAGGCACTTTAGGAATATAATCCGGCCTAGGATACAGCTGATTTTTTATCTAGGGGTAAAGTCAAGGCAGGAGGGGCAACAGGGAGAGCTTGTAGACCTCCCACTCGCTTGAGAGATGTCAGGGCCTGTAAAAGAGCTACCTTTAGTCAGAAGCTTCTCAGAGGCTGACTCTAAGGGCTCAAATGGGGTCCCTGACAGACCTTCCAAGACCACAGCAAGGTCCCAGGAAGGTATGCATGGCCTGCAGATGGGCCTCAGCCGTCTGACACCACACATGAACCTCGGATTAGAGGATGTTGCCCCACAGAGACTCCATCGACAGGGGCAGGGCTGGCCAGAAAATGGCGGCCACGTAACCCCGATAGTAGAAGGAGCCAACCTGCGGAAGAAACGTTCTTGTCAGAACTCCAGGACTGTAGCGATTGCGCAGTTCACTGGGTGTAGCTGACGTTCCTCACACCACCAGACAAAAAGGGTGCCACTTGACGCATACAATTTCCTTGTAGATGGGACCCACTCTAGGGGCTCGAAGGGACAGCTGACAGACCTTCCAGGACCACAGAATGTCTCAGGAAGGTATGCCCAGCCTGCAGATGGGCCTCAGCCATCTGACACCACGCATGAACCTCGCAGTTAGAAGATGCTGCCCCACAGAGGCTCCCAGAACAGGGGCGTGGCTGGCCGAAAAGGTGGCGGGCCACATAACCCTGATTGTAGAAGGAGCCCACCCCGCTGAGAAATGTTATTGTAGAAACATGGTCACTACCACCTCAGTCGTGACCAGAATCTATTAGCTGGCGCCCCTCAGGGCGAGACCCACAGCTTCCTTAGTTCTTGCCAAGGATGATAAATCAACCCTGCGGCTTTTGAGGTGGTAGATAATCCCTAAGGACTCAAATGGGGCACATGACAGACCTTCCAGGACCCCAGGAGGTCCCAGGAAGGTATCGCGGCGGCTACAGATGGGCCGCAGCCGTCTGACACACGTACGAACCTTAAAGTTTGAAGATGTTGCCCCCGCGGAGGCTCCATCAACAGGGGCATGGCTGGCGGCACAGCGGCCCAGTAACACTGATGTAGAAGGAGCCCAGCCCGCTGAGAAACGTTCTGTAAGAACTCCAGGACTGTAGCAATTGCGCAGTTCACTGGGTCTAGGTGACGTCCCTCATGCCACAAGACAAAAGCTGACACCTCAGTGCATTTGATTTCCTTCTGGATGGGATCCACTCCAGGGGCTCGAATGGGGCAGCCGACAGACCTTCCAGGACCATAGAAGGTCCCAGGAAGGTATGCATGGCCTGCAGATGGGCCGCAGCCGTCTGACGCCACGCATGAACCTCAAAGGTAGAGGATGTTGCCCCACAGAGGCTCCATCAACAGGGTCATGGCTGGCCGAAACGGCGGCCAAGTACCCTGATAGAAGACGGAGCCCAGCCCGCTGAGAAACGTTCTGTAAGAACTCCAGGACTGTAGCAATTGCGCAGTTCACTGGGTCTAGGTGACGTCCCTCATGCCACAAGACAAAAAGCTGACACTTGAGTGCATACGCCTTCCTTGTGGATGGTGCTCTAGCTTTTAACATGGTTTCAACAATCTCAGTTGTGAGACCCGAATCTATGAGCCTACTACGATGAGAATCTATGAGGAGTCGCGACGCGAACTCCAAAATCCAGCGGAGAGCTGAACCCGGAAGACAGAGAGAGAGATAGAGCAGCGCTCGTCTCCGGCTCCTCTTCCGGATTTAAAAAATCCCCCGAACCTGAGATGGTTGGCTGCCTCGGCAGCGGCCGGACCAGATCCGCGAGGCTTTGAGACTCGACTCACTCAGCTTCCGTTTTTTTTGAGAAAAGCGTGAGTCGAGCTGCTTAATGTAGCGTTACCATGCGCAGCCTCTCGAGGTTGCCATCGCATACTACACCACTAACACTTCACCAAGAAAGTGTGCACTTTTCCCCCGTGAAGAAACGGGAGCACGTTACACATGTCTTTAACTCTTTCTCACTCATTACTTACCTCTCCTTTTCTTTAAAAAGGGATAGAAAAGTTAAGAGATTTTGAGAAAATATCGAGTAGAAATGAAGCGTTTTTGTCACACAAACAACAGAAATGCAGTCTCGCTGAAGATAATAAGGCTGGCGGCGTGGTTTACAGGTGCCATATACAGTGGTGTGAAAAAGTGTTTGCCCCCTTCCTCATTTCCTGTTCCTTTGCAAGTTTGTCACACTTAAGTGTTTCGGAACATCAAACCAATTTAAACAATAGTCAAGGACAACACAAGTAAACACAAAATGCAATTTGTAAATGAAGATGTTTATTATTAAAGGTGAAAAAAATCCAAACCATCATGGCCCTGTGTGAAAAAGTGATTGCCCCCTAAACCTAATAACTGGTTGGGCCACCCTTAGCAGCAACAACTGCAACCAAGCGTTTGCGATAACGTGCAATGAGGCTTTTACAGCGTCCTGGAGGAATTTTGGCCCACTCATCTTTGCAGAATTGTCCTAATTCAGTTACATTAGAGGGTTTTCGAGCATGAGTTTTCGGGCCTTTTAAAGTCATACCACAACATCTCAATAGGATTCAGGTCAGGACTTTGGCTAGGCCACTCAAAGTCTTCATTTTGTTTTTCTTCAGCCATTCGGTGGTGGACTTGCTGGTGTGTTTAGGATCATTGTCCTGCTGCAGAACCCAAGTTCGTTTCAGCTTGAGTACACGAACAGATGGTCGGACATTCTCCTTCAGGATCTCTTGGTAGACAGCAGAATTCATAGTTCCTTTTATCACGGCAAGTCTTCCAGGTCCTGAAGCAGCAAAACAGCCCCAGACCATCACACTACCACCACCATATTTTACTGTTGGTATAATGTTCTTTTTGTGAAATGCAGTGTTCCTTCACGCCAGATATACTTGGACACACACCTTCCAAAGAGTTCCACTTTTGTCTCATCGGTCCACAGAATGTTGTCCCAAAAGTATTGGGAATCATCAAGATGTGTTGTGGAGAAATTGAGACGAGCTTTGATGTTCTTTTGCTCAGCAGTGGTTTTCTCTTGGAACTCTGCCATGCAGGCCAATTTTGCCCATTCTTTTCCTGATGGTGGAGGCATGAACGCTGACCTTAACTGAGGCAAGTGAGGCCTGCAGTTCTTTGGACGTTGTTGTGGGGTCTTTTGTGACCTCTTGGATGAGTCGTCGCTGCGCTCTTGGGGTAATTTTGGGTGGCCCGGCCACTCCTGGGAAGGTTCACCACTGTTCCATGTCTTCGCCATTTGTGGATAATGGCTCTCACTGTGGTTCGCTGGATTTCCAAAGCTTTGGAAATGGCTTTATAACCCTTTCCAGACTGATAGATCTCAATTACTTTCTTTCTCAATTGTTCCTGAATTTCTTTGGGTCTCGGCATGATGTGTAGCTTTTAAGGATCTTCTGGTGGACCTTACTGTGTCAAGCAGCTCCTATTTAAGTGATGCCTTGATTGTGAACAGGTGTGGCAATAATCAGGCCTGGGTGTGCAGCAGAAATTGAACTCAGGTGTGGACAACCACAGTTATAGTATGTTTTAACAAGGGGGGAAATCACTTTTTCACACAGGGCCATGATGGTTTGGTTTTTTTTCACCTTTAATAATAAACACCTTCATTTACAAATTGCATTTTGTGTTTACTTGTGTTGTCCTTGACTATTGTTTAAATTGGTTTGATGTTCCGAAACACTTAAGTGTGACAAACATGCAAAGGAACAGGAAATGAGGAAGGGGGCAAACACTTTTTCACACCACTGTATATATCATGCGACAGGCTTAATTGCCACGTCACCTGATCATGGCAGGCCTATAAGTAGAGGCATGATTTTACACAAGCTTCAGATACCGGTCACGCGCAATGCGTTCCCATACTGCTAAATGCAACGTTGAAGTTCCCTTTGAAAGGGAACATCATTACTCAAAGGTTACATTATGGAGCTTCGACACAAAATGCATTAAGGTTGTCATGGATCTTAATACAATAAAATCTGCATAAACATTACTGGATATCATGCAATATAATGTAATATTGAGTAGGGGTGATAAAAGTATTACATCACACAATGCTACTAGATCAAATTCCCTAAAATGAACTACAAGTAAATTTAACCCTGTAGCAAATAATAATACACTGTAACTCTTTACATTTATGAGCTACAGAAACTCCTCAGAATACGTTTAGTATACATTTTATAGTACATAGATGTACATTTTCTGTAGCTATTGTTTTGTAAATAATCCACCTAATAAAAAATCTAAAATTAATTTTAAAAAAGGAATAAAAATGACCAAAATCTATAGATTTTTTGATAATCAATTATTTAAACAACTGTTATATTTCATCATGTGAACTGAATGTGTACCAAAACTATGACTTTTTCACAACCTAGCAATAATAATAATAACAATAATAATAATAATAATAGTTATTATTATTATTATTAGTAGTAGTAGTAGTAGTAGTAGAAATGCAGCATAGATGCAGACTATATAATGGTGTCTACTCTTCTATTTCTCTCATACTTACTCTTTAAAAACAATTAAGCAATTCACAAACTCTTCCACATAAAACAAAATTACAACGGAGCCATTGTTGTTGCAGCAGTTAAGATTTTGGAGGAGGACGTAGATGCGCATCAACATGCTTTGCAGGCTATACAATACCATTAGTGGTAAACCATGGCCTGAAAAGTAATCTATCAGCAGCTGTTTGGGAGCTGTGAGTACCCTTATAGACCGATTCAAGAAAATCAAACTGCCAACTTAAAGTCAACTGCAAATGGGCACACCCCAACATATGCTGGTACAGGTTGTGAGTACTTTATGGAACAGTACTTTTCTCATGTTAGCCAGGACAATGGAGCAGAGATGGACAACAACAGGTATGATGTCGTATCCCACAGTCAGAGGGGAAAGCACTATCATGACCTCAAGACTGAGCAATAGAACATCATAGAAAAACTGCATAAATCACTTGAGCCTGAACACATACATAAAGTTAATAATTGAATCCATCCAAAAGAAATGAGTTGTATTTAAGTTTCTTGACAGTATTGTTATCTTAAAACACATTTCACATCAGCAGCCAGCTGGTCTGTAATCCTTGTGACACACATATCCATATTTTCAGGTGTATTATACAAACCAACTCTATTTATGTAATAGTACAACAAGAAGGAGACTTTGACTGTGTAGTAGTTCAGCCAGTGCACACCAGTAGCGTACTGAGAAAATGTGATAGTGCCGGCAGGGGGTTAGGGTAAGGGTTATATACAGTATCTCACAAAAGTGAGTACACCCCTCACATTTTTTGTAAATTTTTGATTAAATCTTTTCATGTGACAACACTGAAGAAATGACACTTTGCTACAATGTAAAGTAGTGAGTGTACAGCTTGTATAACAGTGTAAATTTGCTGTCCACTGCATCAAATTGGTCTGCATGGCTGTCGTCCCAGAAGGAAGCCTCTTCTAAAGATGATTCACAAAAAAGCCTGCAAGCAGCTTGCTGAAGACAAGCCGACTAAGGACATGGATTACTGGAACCATGTCCTGTGGTCTTATGAGACCAAGCTAAACTTATTTGGTTCAGATGGTGTCAAGCGTGTGTAGCAATGTGGCTCGTATAGCTCAATTAAGACCAACTATGCCACCCCGAATAAACGTGGAAAATAACCCAAATAAGGACACCCAAGTACGTTCCACTTAAAACAGGCAAGGAGCATGGGTTTCCATACAAAAGCACATTTTATTTTAAGGTTATACAGAATGGCCAAAAATTATAAAAGAGAAACAACCAACACTATATAAAACAGTCACCAAAGGATTTAACAAATGATCCTAGGAGGACTGAGGCTTTCTGTATGAAGGGCAAGCTAGTACGGAAGCACCAGCTTTACAAAAGGGAAAAGCACCCCACTAATCAGAATCATACCCACAAAATTCACTGCAAATAAACACAGCAATAATAACAACCCTTAATTAAGTATAGCCCAAGGTGCAGAAAAGGACCCCCCCAGCCTCAGGAAGCACTCAGCTCCTACAAGGAGAAAAAAAAAAAAAAGAACACAAAACATAAACACACATACTGTCACAAAACCACAGATAACCTCAAGCTCAAACTGATTACAAGTAGCAAGTTTATCAAGACTGACCAAAACCACTACTACCACATAGCAGTATCAGCATAATTGACAAAAACTGTTACAACACAATTGAATTAAATAAAACTGATCTCAGTGACAGTAACCAACACGAAACAAAAACCAAATCAAAACATGAAGTAACAAAAAACAGCGCCAAAGCAGCAAAACCAAGCAGCAACGTGGCTCCGTGTGTGAGGGAGGCGCTATACCGAAATGACCACATCTCACTCAGCCCGCCTTAACGCATGCCAAATCAAGGACCCTAAGAACAGACAGGTGTTACAACCTCAATTTGGAAAGCACGCAAGATATTTTAGCTCAAGTACCAGAACTAAATGATTTACCTACCGTGATCCGATGACATGATAATCACGATGGTACATTGGAAAGTCATGACAACTTCTTTAATAGTTGTGATGACAACAGCTGGCGCTCCGACCGGAGCTAAGTTAAATTACCATGCTACACAGTTGGGAGACTTGACGGCACAGTCCACTGATTGTGAGCAGCAGATCACACCCACACACAGTCTCAGTAGCCCAACGTCACACTAAACAAATAAAACGCATGGTAAATGGATAATGCTAGCATCACACAGCTAAGCGACAAAGCTAAAAACACATATCTCTGTAGTCTGTAGCAACAAAAGGTTTTCAACCATGACGCATTCTGAGAGGCCCTAACGACCATTTATATGCTGTGGTAGTGAGAGAGCCCATTGGCCATGTAGTTAATAAGGGTGACGTTTTGACCACGACACACACCCCACTACACGTGTGTTGCGGCAACCAGGTGAGGAGTACAAAGACAAGTGTTTCTTGCCCACAGTCAAGCATGGCCAACATGTACTGTGAGATACTGAAGCAGAGCATGATCCCCTCCCTTTGGAGACTGGGCCGCAGGGAAGTATTACAGCATGATAACGATCCCAAACACACCTCCAGGATGACCACTGCCTTTCTAAAGAAGCTGAGGGTGATGGTGTTGGACTAAACCCTATTGGGCATCTGTGGCACATCCTAAAATGGAAGGTGGAGGAACACAAGGTCTCAAACATCCACCAGATCCGTGATGTCATCATGGAGGAGTGGAAGACGACTCCATGAATCCAGTGACAACCTGTGAAGCTCTGGTGAACTCCATGCCCAAGAGGGTTTAGGCAGTGCTGGAAAATAATGGTGAGCACACAAAATACTGACACTTTCCCAGTTCAAACTGTTCCCAGTTTGGACATTTTCATTTAGGGGTGTACTCACTTTTGTTGCCAGCGGTTTAGACATTAATGGCTGTGTGCTGAGTTATTTTGAGGGAACAGCAAATTTACACTGTTACACAAGCTGTACACTCACTACTTTACATTGTAGCAAAGTGTCATTTCTTCAGTGTTGTCACATGAAAAGGTATCATCAAATATTTACAAAAATGTGAGAGGTGTACTGACTTTTGTGAGATATTGTATTTTAATTAAGTGAAATCTCATGTTTCAAGTATTTTAAGGTTATAGTTGCTAAAGTAAAGTTAATGATAATGATAATAATAATGAGTCTTTATTGGTCACATATACAGTAGAGCACAGGGAAATTGTTTTCTCAAGGTCAAAGAGATGACCTCTTATCTCATGAGTGAGAGGTCCACAAGCTCTCTCTGCCCCTTCATGCCTTGACTTTGCCCCTGGATTAGCAAAGGCCTTCCTGTATTCTAGGCCGGATTATATTCCTAAAGTGCCTATATCGGATACCCAACCTATGTTGTTGCAGGCTTTCTGCCCTACTCTGTTCCTCAAACAAGAGAGGATGCAACTGCTGTGTCCAGTAGGGGCTCTCTGTACTTACGTCCACCACTCCGGCAAGTGGCGTAAGTCGGAGCAGCTACTGGTCTGCTTTGGCAGCGACAGGAAAAGTGATGCTGTGTCAAAACAGCGCATCTCTACTTGGATAGTGGAAGCAATCTCTGGGGCTTATGACACATGGTCTCGCCATGCCTTCTCGGCATAAGAGCTCATTCCATTAGGGCGGTCACTTCCTCGAAGGCTTTGTCCAAAGGGGTTTCCTTGCAGGATGTGTGCGTGGCTGCAGGGTGGTCTACACCAGACACAGTCATTCATTATTACAGCCTGGATATTCATTCCACCCCGGGCTCGAGTGTCCTGCAGTGACCCTCGGGCTTGGGTATTTTTGATCAGGCTGTACCCTCGGTATGACGGAGTGGGTATTCCCGTTCCCATACTGTTATGCTAAATGCAATGTTGAAGTTCCCTTTGAAAGAGAATGTTGGGGTTACGCATGTAACCCTGTTCCCTGAGAAGGGAACAAGAGGTTGCATAGCTTTGTCATACCAGGGCAGGCCTGTGAATTGTGTCTTCGCTTCAAATATTAGAGGCTGGCGGCGTGAATGTGGATTTTTTTTTTCTAATAATTTTTTTTTTCATTATGCTTTTGTTGGTGATATATCCGGGCACACAGTGACTTAGTGGTTAGCAAGTTCGCATCACACCTCTGGGGCCCTGTCCAGGGTGTACCCCACCTTGTGCCCGATGCTTCCTGGGATAGGCTCCAGGTTCCCAGGCGACACTGAAAAGGAGTAAGCGGTAGAAGATGGATAGATGTATGGTGATATATCCATTTGTATAGTCAGAATATAGCTGATAAATTAATTATGTTTAAGGATATGTGCCATTACACTTGTTTATTATTATTATTATTATTAATATTATTATTAGTATTATTCTTTGGTTTGGTCCACTTGACATTGGATTGACTGTAAGGTGGCCCATTAATTAAAATGAGTTTGACACCCCTGGTAATTATTAGATGACCATTTCATAGATTATGATTATAAATTTTTAATAACTACTTTGGTTTCTTGATGGACTTGTGGTTAGCATGTGGCACTCTCACTCAGCCACTGGAAGGTTGTGTGAGCCAGTGCACTCTCAGTGCCATTCCCAAGACCAGAAAATGGGGATGGTTGCATTCAGCATAAAACTTGTGTCAGAATCAAATATGCAGACGGGTGATCCACTGTTGCTTCCCTGAATGGGTGCAGCTGAAAATAAAATAAAACTACTCTGATTTTCTTTCATTTTGACTTTGATTAAAATGGCTGGTTCCCTTTGTGGAGAATCTGGTTCCCCAGATTCTTGCCTTATGCAGTACCCTGACTTTACATTCAGCCAGTGGAATGCCAGGAGGCTGCAGCAAGTCAAAAATCTGTCAGCAACATTGGAAATGTCATGTAATGCTGTGGGGTGGAGCTTCATGAACCTTTAAGATGTACACATAAAATATTTTAATTTGGCAAAACTATTCAGCATGTTCACTGTTATACTGGTGTGACAGTGGCTTTCATTGACATTTTGTTAAATTCAGAAATTGTCTGCGTGTTGTTAAAAAATAAGAATGTGAGTTTGAGTTATGTAACTTTGCCTTAATCGTATAAAATGTTTAAATATTTTGTTCTCATCTGTATGACAGGTGACTCCATGACAGAAGCATTAAAGTCACTTTTCAGTCATAAAGTTGTACATGAAGATGATGATGTTACTTTGTCCTGTAGCTACAAAGACTTCAGAGGTAGTGTACTAGAATCTGGTAGTGTAGGCAATATCCAAAATCTAAACCAGAATTCCTTCTATACATCTATCCAAGTGGAGAGAAAAGTGCTTCCATCCCACTGCGTCTGTCTGCTGAAGTTGATGATAATAAAAAACAATTGGATCTGCTCATCTCCTCTGCTGCTGTATCAGACTCTGCACTATACTACTGTGCTCTATATATCTGTATAAGTGCTTTATTGAGCAAAGGGGGACCTTGCGGGCGCTGCAGGATTTCAGTCCTTCACGGCATAGTGTGTTATCAATTGTTTTCTTGGTGACTATGGTCCCAGCTAAGATCCTCCCGTGTAGTTCTGGGCTGATTCCTCACTGTTCTCATGATCATTGAAACTCTACGAGGTGAGATCTTGCATGGCGCCTCAGGACGAGGGAGATTGACAGTTCTTTTGTGTTTCTTCCATTTGCGAATAATCGCACCAACTGTTGTCACCTTCTCACCAAGCTGCTTGGCAATGGTCTTGTAGCCCATTTCAGACTTGTGTAGGTCTACAATCTTCTCCCTGACATCCTTGGAGAGCTCTTTGGTCTTTGCCATGGTTGAGAGTTGAGAGGAATCTGATTGATTGATTGCTTCTGTGGACAGGTGCCTTTTATACAGGTAATAAACTGAGATAAGGAGCACTCCCTTTAAGAGTGTGCTCCTAATCTCAGCTTGTTACCTGTATAAAAGACACCTGGGAGCCAGAAATCTTTCTGATTGACATGCGTTTTTCTCGATTTTCTTGTTGTTATTCTTTCTCTCACTGTTTAAAGAAAACTACCATTAAAATTATAGATTGATAATTTCTTTGTCAGTGGGCAAATGTACAAAATCAGCTGGGGATCAAATACTTCTTTCCCACACTGTATAGGTATAAACCTAAATACATATAATAGGAATAAATAAACAGTTTAAATATTTACAGTGTATAATATTATTTAAATCAACAAGCTTCATTTAGTCCAGAAGCAGCCAGTGTCTTTATAGAATTAGGATGTTTGACCATATTATCCTATTTTATCCACTATTATTTTATCTATTTATTTATTTATTTATTTAAAATTTTTTTTTTTACAGGAGACGCACCTACGTATTGAAGATCCTCAAAGGTTATACTTTCCTTGGGTGAGTCAAGTCTTCCAATTGAACTTTAATTCAATTTTAATTGACAAAAGGTTACAGTTTTCGTCCATTAATGTTATTGCTGATACGAATGGTAGATATATTATAGTTGCTGGTACTTTAATGCAAAGACAGTTATTGTTGGTTAATCTATATGCTCCAAACTTTGATGATGTGGAATTTGCAAATAGACTGTTAAGCAATCTCCCTTTTTCAAATACTCACCTGTTGATTTTCGGTGGAAATTTAAATTGTGTAATTGACCCGAACTTGGATCAGTCTAATCCCCATACTCTGAATCAATCTGCAATGTACAAAACTTTTTCCGATTTTATGTGTCAGAACGGTTTCATTGATCCCTGGAGATCCCGTAACCCCTCTCTTAAAAAGTTTTCTTTTTCTCGCAGGTGCATCATTCTTATTCGAGGATTGATTATTTTTATAGACAGCACTCTAGATTCTTGAGTAGTTTCTTCTGACTATTTGGGTACTGTAATTTCTGACCATTCACCTCTACAATTAGATATTCTGAGAACTTCTTAAACAGGGTCTTGACTTACAGGCAGAATTTAATCTTATTTCGACTAAAGAGGCGGAACGCTTACTGTTATGTACTCATGGTTCATATTATGAACATGGCGTCAAGCTGAGTAGTCTACTGGCATATCAGCTACGGTGACAGGCCACTTCCCATCTCATGCCTAGTATTAAAAACAATTATAATATTGTTACTGCAGGTCCCATGGAAATTAATGCTACTTTTAAATTGTTTTACTCTTCGCTTTATAAGTCTGAATCTCCAACAGATAATACTAAAGTGAACGCATTTTTTCAAAACTTCTGTAACCCTGTTCGAATACTGCTATGCATTTGGACTCCCCACTCTCTCTTGAAGAAATTTTAATTTCACTTAAATCTATGCAATCTAACAAAGCTCCTGGCCCAGATGGGTTTCCAATTCCAACAAAACACTTATTCTTTACTGCAATCGCATCTGTCCCTTCTCCGCCTCATCACGATTGGTGACAGAATTAACCACCTTACAATGGATGCAGCACGAGGAAGAGTGAGAAGGCACACTTCAGAAACCAGGGAAGTAATAATAAAGCATCGGGGCACGCTCGGATTACTGGCCACGTTGTTCATCCATGCATTTTCCCCAGAGGTATGATGTCAAGCTTCCACTAGAGACAGCGGGATTGGGGAGCTACCCGCTGGAATTTCTGATGAGCTGCCAGGTGTTGTGGGAGGCAAAACCAAGAAAACAACCAGACCAAGGGACAGGGGGCAGTGGTTGGGGTCGGGTGTTTTGGGGCGGGCGGGGGGGGGGGGGGGGGGGGGGCGGGGGGGGGGGGGGCGCCCCCGGGGCACCCAGCCCCCCACCCCCCCCACCTTCCTGGGGGCGCAAACCGCACAACCAACACCACCAACACCACCATTGTGGGGGGGGGGGGAGGGAAAGGCCCCCCCCCCCCCCCCATTTTTTAAAAAGACCACCACACCCCCCCCCCCCCATCCAGTTAAGCCAGTTCTAGTTCATTTCCAAATCTACTGACCCAATTCTTCGAGTTCCGCTCATAGCCAAGTCTCAAGTCCAAGTCTCAGTCACAGCCAAAGCTCCAGTTCAAGCTAAGCATCCAGTCCAAGCTAAACCTCCAGTCCAAGCTAAGCCTCCATTCCAATTTAAGTCTCCAGTCCCAGTCATAGTCAAGTCTCATGCCCAAGCCACGCCTCCCCTGCAAGCCACAGCCACGCCTCCCGTCCAAGCCACAGCCATGCCTCCAGTCCCAGCCACAGCCACGCCTCCAGTCCAAGCCACAGCCACGCCTCCAGTCCCAGCCACAGCCACACCTCCAGTACAAGTTCAAGCCACGTCACCAGTCCAAGCCAGTTCATGTACAAGCTGCGTCTCAAGTTCATGTCCAAGCTAAGTCACAAGCTCATGTCCAAGCTAAGTCGCAACTCCAGGTCTAAGCCATGTCTCAAGTCCAGGTCCAAGCCATGTCTCAAGTCCAGTTCCAAGCCATGTCTCAAGCCCAGGTCCAAGCCATGTCTCAAGTACAAGTCCAGTCTCCAGTCCAGTCTCAAGTTCCGGTCGTCCAAGTCCCGTCTCAAGTTCCGGAAGTCCAAGTCCAGTCTCAAGTTCCGGACGTCCAAGTCACATCTCAAGTCCCTGACGTCCAGGTCGAGTATCATGTCCCTGACGTCTAGGTCAAGTCTCATGTCCCGGACGTCCAAGTCGAGTC
Source organism: Ameiurus melas (assembly GCA_012411365.1). Taxonomy (NCBI): domain Eukaryota; kingdom Metazoa; phylum Chordata; class Actinopteri; order Siluriformes; family Ictaluridae; genus Ameiurus; species Ameiurus melas. The sequence continues at coordinate 35,084,460 of CM022756.1, read as the reverse complement.
TCATGTCCTGGACGTCCAAGTCAAGTCTCATGTCCCGGACGTCCAAGTCGAGTCTCGAGTTCCTGACATCCAAATCGAGTCTCAAGTTCCTGACGTCCAAGTTCAGTCCACGCCCGAATCTGCTGACACGGACAGTCATGTCCTGCTCACATCCGAGTCTGCTAAGGCAAGCCCAGAAATTTCTTTGGGGGGGCAACGTGGACAGCATAGCTCCAGCCTGAGGCCTAAGGGGAGGTTTCTGCGGTGGAGCTCCTGCAAACCGAGGAGGCTATCCTGCTGCCCTGCACAGCCGAGGAGGCTGTCCTGCTGCCCTGCACAGCTGAGGAAAATGTCTGGCTGTCCAGCCCAGCCGAGGAGGCTGTCCTGCTGCCCTGCACAGCCCAGGAAGTTATCCTGCTGACCCGTCCAGCTGAGGACGTCGCTCAGCCTCACTGCTCAGTTGAGGTCGTCGCTCAGTCTCACTGCTCAGCTGAGGTCAACGCTCAGTCTCCACGTCCAGTTGAGGACGTCGCTCAGCCTCACTGCTCAGCTGAGGTCATCGCTCAGCCTCCACGTCCAGCTGAGGACATCGCTCAGTCTCACTGCTCAGCTGAAGACGTCGCTCAGCGTCACTGCTCAGCTGAGGTCGTCGCTTAGTGTCCACATCCAGCTGTTCCCCTGCTCAGCTGAGGACATTGCACCGCTCTCAAGAGTCGCCACTTTGTGGACAACCCTAGGGGTGATACACTGTTGTCTCCTTTGTTTTATGGAGGCTTTGGGTGTGTGTCCCTCTTCAGCTCCAATTGGCTATTTATATTGTTATTTTTACTTTAGTTCTTGGGTTTTATAATTTTTATATAACCAGCGACAGTTATTGAGTAGCCATGATGAGCCAGGGGGTGGGGGGGAATTTATTTATTTATTTTTTAATTTTTTTAATTAATTAATTTATTATTATTATTATTTTTTTTTATTTTCATTATTATTTTTCTCAATGAAATATTTGGGGAAGGGAGGGGAGAAAAGGTAAATGAATCACACGAATATGAATCACATGAAAATGAATTACATGTAAAGGAATCACATGCATGAATACGAATCACATGAAAATGAATCATATGTAAATGAATCTCATGAAAATGAATTACATGTAAATGAATCACATGCATGAATATGAATCACATGTAAATTAATCATATGAAAATGAATAAATAAATAAAAATAAAAAAATAAATAAAAAGAGTCGCAGAGGATGTTGCTCTGCTCTCAATCTTCGCGAGGACGTTGCGCCACTTTCATGTTCTGTTGAGAACGTCGCTCAGCCTGTCTGCCTGGCTGTGGTTGTTGCTCTGCCTCCCTGTTCGGACAAGGACGTCACTCTGCTCTCCTTTTCGGCCGAGGACGTCACTCTGCTCTCCTGCTCTAGAGAGATGGGCCTACAACTCCTACAGATTCTTTAGCAACCGACCCAGCTCGCGGGAGTAAAATTGATAAGAGTGTGCAAGCATACTGGGCACAGAAAGCTGCATAGTCCTGTCACAATAATAATGTGAATGTGAAAGCCTCTGAACAACACTACAAACATCAGAAGAGATTGTTTTCCAAAACTAATTTCAAACACAAGCATTTGAATGGCGAGTACTTTTCCAGAGAATGGCCCCTTCTACCGGTTGTGTATTTGAGGGTGACAGTCAATCCATTTTTGAGTCTGGCTATAATTACTGGAAACATGCCACCAACACGAGAATGATGATAGTCATTGAATGTTTAATTACATCAACAGAGAGCAGCTGATGGAGTCATAGACTCTCAACATAAAAAACAGTTTGAGTCCCAATTATTGGAGTGGCGTTTTGCTTAGAGTGGTTGCAGTTGTAAAATTCCTGTCAGATAGGGGACTGGCCTTCCAAGGCTCTAGTGAAATATTTGGTAGAGCTGACAGTGGAATTACATGGGCATCCTGGAACTGATCAGTGAATTTGACCCATTCTTGAAATCACACATATAGCTGTTTGGAAATGCTGGGGTAAGAACTCCCTCATATCTCTCATCAAAAACATGCAAATAATTTATATAGCTTATGGACAATTGCTTTCTGAAATCATTGCTGAAGTGTAAGTGGTGAAGTACTTTTCTATTATCATTGATTCGACTCCTGACATGATGCACATCAACCAGCTTACATTCATCATAAGGTTAATTTCACCTGAGGGCCTCGTTGAAGAGCGATTCTTAAAATTCCTCCCTATAGCTAGCCACACACACTCCAGTTCCACTCCCACAACCGAGCCAGCGTTCCTTACCAGTCTGTCCAGTCGTCCAGCATCCTTCTTCTTAGTGCTTCCTCCCCAGCATACCACAGCATAGAAGAGGACGCTGGCAACAACAGACTGGTAGAACATACAAAGGAGCTTGCTGCAGACATTGAAGGACCGTAGTCTCCTCAGGAAGTACAGCCTGCTCTGCCCTTTCTTGTACAGTGCCTCAGTGTTGACTGACCAGTCCAGTTTGTTGTCCAAATGTATTCCCTATATATATATATATATATATTGTCGCGGTGGACCAACACCCGACGCGCAAACTAGGAGGTTCGCTCCTTCCCCGACTGCCGCCCCGGCGCGAGGCTGCTCCCAATGCTAACCGGAAGGGCCGTCACTGCAGGGTGGAGCTAACCCCCGCCTCGCCACCGGCGGATTGGCGAGCCGGGAGAAAGAGGTTCACCAATCCAGCTCCAGAAGGAGGGGATAAAAGGACACCCTTCCGCCCACGAAAGGGGGAGATCAACTCGGCTACGTAGGCAGCTAATGACCGAGGTATTTACCACTGAATCCGCGCAAACACGGGCTTATCTAACCATTCGCGCTCTCTCTCGCTCTCTCTCTCTCTCCGCTCTCTTCGCTCACAGAGGGCTCCGCCCCTGACGAGGACGGCGACGACAGACAAGGACAGTGGTGAGGCCGAGAAACCGGCACAGGGAACCGCTCCTTCCCAGCTCTTCCGGGAATCCCGACACGCCCCGGAGGATGCCGCTACGCCAGCCCCGCCCCTGCCGGGTTTCCCTCATTCCCCCCCACACGCACACACGCACCCAAACACACACACACACACACACACCACCACGGATTGAAGGACAAATAAATCCTGGGTTTTCCCTCACTTCTCTCTCACTTCAACCTGCCTCCCGTGTGTTTGTGCTATGCCTTCACCCCCGTGCTGATCCTGCTACACTGGTGGAGGATGCAAGCAGTAGCACAGACCCACCCCTAAACAAAAAAAAAAAAAAAACTTTAAAACACCTGCTGGAGGCCAGCATCCTGCAACAGACCGTTACTCAGCAACTCGCCGAAAGCCTCCAGGTGGCCACCCAAACGCTGGTGGACCTTAAGACCCTGACCCCCGCTACCACACCCCTCCCGGACCCCAGATGCGAGCTCCGCCGCCTATTACCACCCCTTTCCCCCGACGAAGACCTCATAGCTTATTTCAAAACCTTCGAAAATATTGCCCGTCGGGAGGGGTGGGATCGGGATGACTGGCCCAGGGCCATTGGCGGGTTACTCACAGGGGAGGCACGCACCGCCTATTACAGCCTCGAACCAGAAGACGCCGCAGATTACCCAACGATGAAAGAGGGGGTCCTGGCGTGGTGTGGCCGCACCACGTGCCAGGCAGCAGTAGAGTTCCACAACTGGGTCTACCAGCCGAGGCCGGGCAACTAAACGCTCTGATCCGACTCACTAAGCGGTGGCTCCGGCCGGACCAGTATACAGCCACGGAGGTGGTAGAGAAGGTGGCGATGGACCGGTTCCTGAGGGCGTTACCCTGCCTAGAACGACAGGCCGTAGGGGCACAGGCGCCAGAATCACCCCAGGGTGTGGGTAGAAGGAAGACCCGTCACCGCCCAACTGGACACCGGGAGCACAGTGACGCTCGCCCGACCGACGGTCCTACCCAAGGCACTACAACCGGAGGGAGTCCTCGCCGTTACCTGCATCCATGGGGAGACCCGGGAGATCGCGGCAGCCGAAGTGCGGATCCGGAGTACAGCCGGGACCTGGCCCCTCCATGTGGGCGTGATCCCCACTCTTCCGGTGCCACTGCTCCTGGGGAGAGACTGGCCGGGCTTCCCAACGGGCCCGGCGACCGAGGCAAAAAGCCGTCACGCGGAACCAGAGGACCAACACCGCGGCAGTCTGCCCTAGCCCAGACGCCGGAGACGCGAAAACCGAAGGTGAGTCCTCCCGATTGATTAATCCGGTGTCCTCTGTGTTCCAACAGGTGAACCGGGAAGGGAAATTCGATCGGGGCAGAAGGAGGACGACCGCCTGAAACACTGCTGGGCACAAGCGCTGATAGAGGGGGTCACCCAGGACCCCGACCTGAGGCTCCCCACCTCGTACTTCCTCGTACTTCCTCGTGAAAGGGGGCCTCCTCTACCAACGAGTGTGTCGCCGAGGGGAACCGACGGACCTCCTGGTGGTACCACGGACGAGGACTAACCTAGTTATGCACCTGGCCCGCCCAGCCCCCCCCCTCGGCGGTCACGTAGGGGCACGCAACACGCTGGAGAAACTGAGGGACCGGTTCGTATGGCCCGGGATGGATGCCGAGGTCCGGGGGTTCTGCCAGCAATTCCCTCAGTGCCAGCGCCCCGCTCCCAGGAAGCCCCCGCCAGCACCCCTCATTCCGCTACCCATCATAGGCGTTCCATTTGAGCGGATTGGTATGGACCTGGTGGGCCCCCTTCCCAATCAGCGGGGGGGCACGCAGTACATCCTCGTTGTTGTGGACTATGCCACCCGGTACCCGGAGCGATACCGCTACGCAAGGCCACTTCCCCAACAACGCCAGGGAGCTCATGCTCCTTTTCAGCCCGGGTGGGCATTCCCAAGGACATCCTGACCGACCAAGGTACGCCCGCCGTGTCAAAATGAATGATGGATCTGTGTCGGTTGTTGCAGGTGAAACATCTGAAGACGTCTGTCTACCACCCGCGAACCGACGGACTCGTGGAGCGCTTCAATCGGCGCTCAAACGGATGCTACGGCTGGTGGTAGACGACGAGGGAGGAAAAGGGACCTCCTCCTCCCCTATTTACTCTTCGCCCGTCGGGAGTGCCCCCAGGCGTCCACAGGCTTCACCCCGTTTGAGCTCCTGTTTGGGCGGCCAAGAGGACTGCTGACGTCGCGCGCGAGCCTGGGAGGAACAGCCGTCCCCGTACCGCTCGATCATTGAGACGTGCAGGAGATGCAAGATAGAATTGACCGCGTGGCGCCAATAGTGCAGGAACATATGCGGCGCCGGCGCAGGAAAAAACAGCAGCGGGTGTATAACCGCCCGGCACAGCCCCGAGAGTTCCATCCGGGAGATCAGGTCCTGCTTCTAGTGCCTAGCAGCGCCTGCAAGTTCCGCCCCGGTGGCAGGGCCCGTATACGGTCCTTGAGCGGACGGGGGCCGTCAACTAGCGCCTGCAACAACCCGGTAAGCGTACGGACGAGAAGTTATACCACATCAACCTGCTGAAGAGGTGGGTGGAACCAGTCCCGAGGGTTTCGGCGTACGCGGGCCGGGACACAGATCCTGACAAGCGTGCCTTGGTTGACTTTGGGGAAGACCTCACCCCCGCGCAGAGACAGGAACTCAACGAGTTGGTGGACCAATTCGCAGACGTGTTCTCCTCCTCCCCAGGGATGACCCAGGTGGTTCACCACATGATCAAGACACCCCCTGGCGTGGTAGTTAGACAGAGACCCTACCGGGTCCCCGAGGCCCGGCGGAAGGCCATCGAGGAGGAGGTGGAGCGAATGCTAAGGAATGGGATCGTCGAGGAGTCATCCAGCCCCTGGTCCAGTCCCATAGTCGTTGTACCGAAACCCGACGGAAGCATGCGCCTGTGTAACGACTTCCGGAGACTGAACCAGGTATCGGACTTCGATAGCTATCCCCTCCCCCGAGTGGACGACCTGGTGGAGCGACTGGGGAGGGCCCACTTTATATCCACCCTGGACCTCACCCATGGGGTATTGGCAAGTTGCCCTAGCGCCCGACGTCAGGCCCAAGACGGCCTTTAGTACCTCCACCGGCCACTGGCAGTACCGGGTCCTCCCCTTTGGCCTACACGGGGCACCAGCCACCTTCCAACGGCTGATGGACATCGTCCTACGACCACACCGCAGCTTCGCAGCCGCCTACTTGGACGATGTTGTCGTCCACTCCTCCACCTGGTCGGACCACCTGTTCCATCTTAGGTCCTGAGGGGGCTCCGGAAAGCCGGACTGACAGCCAACCCCAAGAAATGTCACCTGGGATTAACCGAGGCACAGTACCTGGGGTACCGCATTGGGCGGGGGTTGCTGAAGCCACAGACGAGGAAGATCGAAGCTGTAATGGACTACCCTCGCCCCTCATCGAAGAAACAGGTACGTGCCTTCTTGGGGTTGGCAGGGTACTATCGGAGATTCACCTCTTTCAGATCTCACCAAAAAGGGCCAGCCGGACTGGGTGAAGTGGTCAACCGAGGCGGAGAGGGCCTTCCAAGCCCTGAAACGGGCCCTCACCAGCGCCCCGGTGTTGCTGAACCCGGATTTTTCGCTCCCCTTCACGGTACACATCGACGCATCTGAAACAGGGTTGGGCGCGGTCCTCTCCCAAACCTTCGACGGAGAAGAGCACCCGGTCCTCTACATCAGCCAGAAACTGGCCCCCGGAAAAGAGGTGCGCGCGCAGAGGCGGGAAGCCTTGGCGATCAAGTGGGCCATTGAAGAGTTGAGGTATTACCTGGCAGGCCGACACTTTGTCCTGGTCACAGACCACGCGCCCCTGCAATGGATGGCCAAGGCCAAGGACACGAACGCCCGGGTCACTCGGTGGTTTCTCGCCCTGCAGGATTTCTCCTTCCAGGTCCAGCACCACCTTCCAGGTCCAGGTCCTGCACGGGAATGCGGATCGGCTCTCACGACGGGACACGCTCTGGGCCCACCTCCCAGCGGCAGTAGGCTAGGAGGGGGGGTACTGTCACGGCGGACCAACACCCGACGCGCAAACTATTAGGTTCGCTCCTTCCCCGACTGCCGCTCCGGCACGAGGCGGGCAGCCTCACGCCGGTCCCAATGCTAACCGGAAGGGCCGTCACTGCACTGTGGAGCCAACCCCCGCCTCGCCGGCGGCGGATTGACGAGCCGGGAGCAAGAGGTTCACCAATCCAGCTCCAGAAGGAGGGGATAAAAGGACACCCTTCCGCCCACGAAAGGGGGAGATCAACTCGGCTACGTAGGCAGCTAATGACCAGCTAATGAGGTATTTACCACTGAATCCGCGCAAACACGGGCTTACCTAACCGTTCGCGCTCTCTCTCTCTCTCGCTCTCTTTCTCCCTCTCTCCGCTCACAGAGGGCTCCGCCCCGGACGAGGACGGCGACGACAGACGAGGACAGTGGTGAGGCCGAGAAACCGGCACAGGGAACCGCTCCTTCCCAGCTCTTCCGGGAATCCCGACACGCCCCAGAGGACGCCGCTACGCCAGCCCCGCCCCTGCCGGGTTTCCCTCATTCCCCCCCACACGCACACACGCACCCAAACACACACAAACACACACACACCACCACGGATTGAAGGACAAATGAATGCTGGGTTTTCCCTCACTTCTCCCTCACTACAACCTGCCTCCCGTGTGTTTGTGCTACCCCCCCCCCCCGGGCTGATCCCGCTACAATATATATATATATATATATATATATATATATATATATATATATATATATATATATATATATAAACATTTACATTTACATTTATTCACTTAGCAGACGCATTTATCCAAAGCGACTAACAAATGAGAAAAATACAAGCATATATATATATATATATATATATATATATATATATATATATATATATACATAATATGTACAAACACACAGTTGTGCCCGATAGTTTTGATCCCTTGCAGAATATGCTAAATTTTAATACATTTAACAAAGTAAGAGGGATGATAAAAATGTTATTGTTAACATGTTATTTTTTTTAATTTAGTACTGTCCTTAATAAGCAATTTCACATATCAGATATCTGTTTGGGGGTAACAATCACTGCGATATTTATATAGTGTTTAAAGGGAACTCAACGTTGCTTGAGCCTGACGCTTTGGGAAGCGCCCTTGAGGCACTTAACAAGGACTACACTTCCCATACATGTACACACTAGCATTCTCCCGAGTTCTGATCACGGACACCTGCACCCAATCTCACACCCACGCACACATGGTATGTAGGGAACAATTAGAGCAGTATTAGCTCGCAAAGTAAACGCTCAGCACGTTTGTGTCGTTGACCAAGCCTTATTTTCATGTTCAATAACCTGGTTTTGGATTTTGTTCTTTGTTTACTGACTACAATTCTCTGCCCAAGCCTAGTATTGCCATTTCGTCTGATCGTCCGACCACAGCCTGTCTTTGAATACACTTCCTGCCTGATCCTTGCAATTCTGAGCTATTTTTATAGCGCTTGCTTCCGTCTCAGGTACCATAACATAACAGTGTAACATCATGCCTATTTATAGGCCCTCCATGATCAGGAGACATGGCAATTAAGCATGTCGAGTGATATAAAAATTGCACCTGTGAACCGTGCATTATTATCTTCAGCAAGACTGCATGTCGGTCATGTGTCTAATGCTCTTAAAAAAGACTCTTCATTTCTTCTCTATCTTAAAAAAAAGAATAATCTCTTTACTTTTCAGTCCCTTTAAAAAAAGAGAAAGAAATGTATGAATGAGAGATGATGACTCTCAAACTTATTGTTCCACAGATTCATTTCAAGGACTGGTTTGTGAGAATACATCTAAAAGAAGCATATTTCCATACAGAAATATTGCCCTGTCACAGGAAGATCCGAAGGCCAAGCCAGAGCTTGGCCAGAGCATTCATGTTTGTAGGTAACCAGAAAAAACACACAACAGCGATTAGCAGACATGCATGTGTCGACAAAATTGCCTAAAACACACCACAGATTTGCACATATGCTCGGTGATACTTTTTTCTTTCCTGCGAGTGGAATATCACCCTTGTTTAATCTCCCCTTGCTTGCTGGATGATGGAATTCTTCCGCGCGGTGCACCATTCACAAGCCGTGGGTGTGTCACAGATACAGCTACGTGCTCTCTGGCTGTCCAAAACATTGGTGGCGCTGAAGTGGAGCTGTCTCTTCAGTGCCACCGCGGCAGTCGCAGGAGTAGCAGTCTTTGTTTCCTGTGTTATGCTACAACAGCAGAGGCACTTCCTGGGTGTAGCCTTCTAGAGATGTGTTCCCACATGTGTAATGTTCCAGCACATAAAGCAGTATTATACAGATTCTTCACAGAGCTGTGTTCAGAAATGGATTAACTATACAACTTACACTACATAGTGTGATACATATTGATTTTTACATAATTATATTGTGTCCCATGTTTGTTAATGTATTACTTTCTTGAGTGAATATTTAAAAAAAAATACTTCACAGATTCATTTATGTAGTTTTTTTTTGTTTTGTTTGTTTTACAACAAGCAGTTTTACTGATAAAATTGGGAAGAGTGACCAACATTGTGAGAAATTAACTCTAAGTTACTCTGAAATGATCATATGAGTCAAGCAACAGTGACATTCTGTTTTACTGGTGCAAACAGTTTTCTAACAAAGCTCCAAAGTTTTTACTGTATGAAGGTGACATTCCCACTTACTCTCATTGGCACTCCCACTGACACACAATTAGAGGCAATATCAATCTCAGACTCAACTGAACTTACTATTGGTAGTCTAGAACTCTCAGATTTTGCATTCTATCACTGTGCTGACTGTGAAGTCGACAATCATCTCTTTAGTTTTATCAACATTAAGACATAGATTGCTGTCTCTACACCATTCTGCAAGCTGGTTCACCTCCTTTCTGTAAGATGACTCATAATTGTTGCTGATGACTCCCATGACCGTAGTGTCTTCAGCAAAATGGATGATGTGATTAGAACTGAAATTTGTACAGCCAATGTTTGTTTCAGCAGAGTAAACATTAGTGGGCTGAGCAGACAGCCCTGGGGAGCGTCGGTGTTCGGTGTTGTGGTGCTGGAGGTGGAGTTGCTGATCCTGGCAGACTGGGGACTCTCATCTAAAAAGTCCAGATTCCAGTTGCAATGGGAGGTGGTCAGACCCAGCAGGCTCAGCTTTGTTATCAGTTGTTATAGGATGATTGTGTTGAATGCTGAACTGAGGTCTATGAACATCATCCTCACATAGTTGTCCTTTTTAGAATGGCATATTAGAATGGGTTGGCCACACCCATGAGCAAAACATATGCATTTCTATTTGTTGACACTCTGTGAGTGCAGGCATACATTCATTTTCACCCAGTTGTTCCAAGACACCTGCCAAAGATAGCTGCTGCCAGAGAGATGCAAGTAACTCATGGTGACCTCGTGGTGCTGGAGCAGTTTGTTGCCCGACTGCCAGAGGTGATGGAAGAATGATTAAGTGCCACCGTCTGCCATTGCTAGATGAGGTGGTCCAGCTGGCAGAAGACCATTTGGTGGTATATCCAGTGCAAGCAAGCCCCTGCCCTTCTCTCTCATTCTCTCTCACTCTTGTTACTCTCCTCCAACTCGCCCTTATACCGTCCCTGTACTATGGAAATGGGGGCCAATTCCCCTGAAACCAGCTGCCCCAAACTGTGTTTTCTGCCCCCTCTTCTCTCCCCCAGGGTGGGTGAATCTGGAGACACAGATTCATGAAAATCCGCTGGTACTGGTTATCTGAGGCAAAAACATATACTGGAGGCAGCAATTAGTCCTCGCTCACCCATCCACTGATGTTGAATTGGCCAGGGTTTTGAGCATTGTGTGGAATCTACACAGCATTGGCTGGGGAGGCAGTACCAGGTTGTTGACGTCAGCTTCAAGTGAGAGAAATCAATGGTCAGCAAATTCACCGTAATGTTGCACTCTACTACCCCTATTTTTTTATTAATAAGCATAGGTTATATCAAGTTATGCAGGACACTGAAATGCAGGAAGATATTACCGAATTGGTAGTCCAGAAGAGATGTCAGGAAGAGTTATTCCAGGCGGCTAACCATAACCCGATGGTGGGGCATTTTAATACAGGAGAAAACACTGAACTGGCTCATGGCCCACTTCTCTTGGTTAGGCTATAGTGGTGATGTTTCCACGTCACAAATGTTAGCTGGTGAATCTGCCAGCCCCCCCGAAGGTGCTATTGCACCATATTCAATTAAACAAAGTCTCCACTGAAAGAATTGATATGGACCTCATCGGGCCATTAAATCAGACTGTACAAGGGCATCACTTTGTGCTAGGTCTAGTGGACTACACAATACAATACTTGGAAGCAGTTCCCCTCTGTAACACCTTAAGACATAGCATGGTGGAGGAAATCCACCATGTCATCTACTGAGTTGGGATCTCGAAAGAGATCATAACTAATCAGAGCACACCTTTCATGAACTGTATGACTTGTTGGGAATTAAATTGATTAGCACCAGCATTTACCATCCACAGATGGACGGACTGGTTGAACGGTTTGATCAAATGCATAAAAAGATGATTTGCAAATTCATTAATGACAATGCGCACTGTTATTTGTAGTATGAGAGGTCCCAAAAGCCTCCACATGTTTAAATTAATGTAGTCTCACAATGTCCTCAATGTCATTCAGGAAAATTGGGAGGAGGGGCCTTTTAACAGTATAAATTATATTCAATAAATTCTTGACCTAAGAGCAAAACTCACACATAAGCCAGATAACACAGGAGAATTTGTGTCAGGACCACGCCCCGCTCCAGTGGCACATTGATAGGTTGTCGTCGCGTCTTTCCCCTGGAGCTTGGAAGCTGCTGTACAATGACGTAGTTGGCACTTCTTATCTGCTTTCTAGATGTCACTTTTCTAACCTCTCTTTTACTGGCTGGTCTAGAGTTCCACATGGATGGGAAATTTCTCTCTACACGGGTGTCCATAAGAGCTACTGCTTCCTCTCTCCTCAAGCGGCCCTGTTTGAGGCCTCTGCAAAGTGCTTGAGGGCATCGGCCTCCAGCCAAGGACCGCTGATCAGATCCATTGCCTTTTCAAGTAGCCTCAACCTCCAGTCCTCTTGGGACACACTCACATCATCTCTGCCATAATTCACTGGATCATGGTAGATGTATTGGCAGGGTGAACTTCTGTAATTGACCTTCCATGGCTGATATTTGTTGTGATTTGGGTTTCCACTTATTAGAGTTATCCTCCGATATGGGATCCTCAGACGGAGTGCAGTTGCCCTTTTATGAGCTCTTTGGCGGGTGCCACTCCAATGTAATAAGTCTTTTTCTAGTTGATTCAGCTGTGCAGCCGTCAATTACTCCATTCAAGAAGATAGCCAACTCCTTCTTTAACATACCCGGCATCCACAGCAGGTTGGCTTGACGCACGAGCTCTTCATCCTCCGCTCTCCTCCATAGTCGCTTAACAGCTGGTGCCTTTGGCGATGTCATTCTGTCGGGATCGGTTGGCTCAGGTTGTACTACTCTTTGCCTTGTCTTAATTACGCTGCTTGCTACCTCACTCTCCTTCACTTAGCTTCAGTTGAGTAGCTTTAAACACTTTTTCGACGCCTCCACAGATCTTGTAGGGACGTACTGCCGCAGCTGCTCACGGTGCTCTTTGTACATCATTCCCTCATGCCAGGTGTAATTAGTGAGCCTCAGCAGGGAACTATTTTCATCCACCGACCAAATCAGCTTCAAAACACAAAAATCTTCTTTATATCTTAAACTGTTGTAGTCCCTCTGTGGGCTAAAATATGTGTTTCCTTAAACATCATCTTTGTTTTATAAACTATAAAGACAAGTTCCCTTTCAAAGGGAATTCGACATTGCATTTAGCATAACACCCTAGCGTGCAACCGGCAACTGAAGCTTGTGTAAAATCATGCCTATTTATAGTCCTGCTCTGATCAGGTGATGTGGCAATTAAATGTGTCGCGTGATATAAATATGGCACCTGTGAACCGTACCATCAGCCTTATTAAATTCAGCGAGACTACATGTCGGTTGTTTGTATAAAAATGATGCTTCATTTCGCTCGATCTTTTCTCAAAATCTCTGAACTTTTCTATCCTTTTAAAAAGAGAGAGAAAAAGGAATGAGTGAGAGAGAAAAAAATGAGTGACAGAATTCTGGAAGTGTGTTACACCTTGCTCCCGTTTCATCACGGGGAGTAGTGCACACTTTCTGTATGAAGTGTCTAGGATGGAGCATGCGATGGCAGCCTCGAGAGGCTCGACAGGCGCTTGTGAGTAACCTCTCTCCCTCAACATCAGGTAATTTAGAGGGGCCAGCTTCGCCATTCAAGCCATGTAAGGCCACCGTGGCATTGGTGGGCAAGGCCTATGCAGTAGTAGTCTTGCTTGTGGGTCACTGCAGACAATGACAGCGTTGCAGGCCTACCAACAGACCTGCTGCAAATCTTGCAGTGAGTGAGGAGTATGCTTTCAGCTTCTGTGGGAGGCAAATGTGCCATAAATATTAGTGCTGAAATTGAAGTTCTTATAAATACAGATGACAGTCTCGTGTTTTTTCAAATGTTCAAATGTGTTCAAAAACTCTCTTTCTGTGGAGACTGAATTTGCATTGCAACACTGGTAAGTGAAAGATAGAATTTCTGCAGATCTACCACTTACCTGAGCTTACTTGTGATTTGTAGACAGATGTGATCTAAGGTTGCCCCATGTTTCGAAGGAACAAAAACAATCTTCATAAAGGCATGGCTGCAGTTGTCCAGCATGACCATGGCATAACCTGTAATGTTTTGGTAGAGGTTTCAAATTTACACATTTTACACCCCCAGCCCATTTTTTAAAAGATATGTGCCAACATCTTCCTCTCCCCCACCACCTCTATGCTCTCCAGACCAGGACAGCGCTATCCCTCTTAACCAGTTTGTTGAGATGTTTCCTGTCCCTCTCTGTGCTCCCAACTCCCTAAGAAAGTACTGCATATAAGATAGCAGATGCTACCACAATGTCATAGAAAGTTTTAATCAGGGTCCTGCACATACCAAAAGACCACAGTCTCCTCAGCATGTGGAGACGACATTGGCCCTTTTTGTACAGGACATCGGTGTTTGTGGGCCAGTCCGTGAGACTGTAATTGGTGCCAAAGGTGCTTCAACAAAGTATTGAGTAAAAGCTGTGAATACTTATGTAAATGTGCTTTTTTGTTTTTTATTTTTAATAAATTTACGAAGATTTCTATCAAACTTCTTTCATGTAACCATTATGGGGTATTGTTTGTAGAATTTTAAGGAAAATGAATGTAATCAATTTTGGAATAAGGCTGTAACATAATGTGGAAAAAGTGAAGCACTGTGAGTACATTCCGGCTGCACTGTACTTGTTTGGTGAGCAATAGAATGTCACGGGACGTGACGGGAAGGAAGCAGGCAGGATGCAATCGGAGTGAAACGGTGACTTTTATTTACAGTACTGAGCGTGAAGCAAAACACTTCAAACAAAACTCCTGAGCTAATCTATGCTCACTTGGCAATGTCTAACACTAATGCTAACTTGGCTAAAGCTAGGGCATAAACGTAACAGGAAACAGAGCATCACTATAGTCACAAACATGGCATGGCATTCCTTCGTACATACGAAGATATGTCAATATCTCTATGTTTATCTGTTTATCGAACCACGCCATCTCGAGCACGGCTCACAATATATATAGATCTCTCAGTCATTAACCCAAAACCGTTATGCAGCTGCCGGCAATTCCCAAATACACGTGACCCCATGAACTATGACCCTTGACGAGGCGAGACGAAAACCTGACGTCAACCCGGAAGAGGTCCGCGCATGTGAAACAGCGCTCCACGCGCTGTTGTATGGGGGGATCATGACATAGAAGAGCAACATCACCAAAGACTAAGGTAGGTGTTGCAGTTTGAGCTACAGCAAAGACTTTCAGACTGAACAAAAAAGGTGTGGAAATAAAATTCCTGGGTCACATTACTCTACAAAAAAGTTGGCTTGAATCCTGCTCATAGTAAAATTGAGGCAATTATGAAAATCCCAACTCCAGAATGCAAAAATTATTTAATAAAGGCTGCTAGAGTATTTCTTGCCAAATTCATTCCACATAGATCACAACACACTGAGCTCTTGTGTGGGTTTACCAAAAGTTATGTTCATTGGCTATGGCAAGAAGAGCACCAACGGGCATTCAGTGAAGGCCATTTTCACTGGGGCTCCCATACTGAGGTATTATCAGGTGTGCTTGCCAGTAACCCTTTTGGCTGATGCTTTTAAAATTGAACTTGGAGTTGTCTTACTTCAAGAAGTCAGACGAATAGATTATACATTTTGTGCAATAACTGGAATGAAACACCACTATTTTCACCAATTTGTGAATTGTCACAGACAAACCCTGAGACCGCTACAACTAATGCTACCGACACAACTAACAACAACGAGCAACGTGCATAGTAAACCCAGGACCTTAAATACCAAGTGTCATTAACTTAAAATACAAACACCTGTGAACAATCAAGGTGGTTGAGCTAGTTAGCGCTCAACCCTGAAGTGAGAGAACCAAAACAATGTCACGTGGCCAGTCTGAAGACGAGCCACAGTGCCCTCTGCTGGCTGTGGCATAACATGAATGAAAAAGAGTTCCAAGTGAAGTTCAACCACAATCCATGAAGAAGCCATTCAGCAGTGCTCCAGCTAGAATACAGAGACTGTTGTTGAGGATGCAAAAGTATCGACTAAAAATTCAGTGCAAACCAGGAAATGAAATGCAGGCAGCTGATGCACTATCAAAACAGAATTATATTTGACAAACAAAAGCAGGAATACCTCTCAATGAAATAGATCCTCAAGTGCATATGTTAATAATAAACATCTTTTTTTCATATGGAAAACTAAAAAAATAGTGAATTCAAAATAGTGGCTAAATAGATTTTAACACTGAAAAAATTAAAACATACAGTACAGAATGGATCTCCAGAATGCAGCAATCAATTTGACAAATAAATTCCAGAATACTGGAATTTCAGATAAGAAATATCAGTAGGAAATAGAATTATGTTTAAAGTTGAATGGGAATTTTCAGTGATTACTTCTATTGGCATTGCAATACCACCAGCATTTAAACATTTTGTAAATTTCACTTGGTTTAAATATGACGACTACCTTTGTGTCATGGCACACAACAAGTTTTGGTTATACAGTTGTTTACATAAAAATCAATACCTCAACTCAGTATGGACCTAGCTCCATGGAACAAAAACTGATCTTCTGAGCACATTACAAAGTACATGTCCATATATAAAAAAATTCCTCGTTCCTTAGACTTAGAACTTAAGTTCAAATATAATGTTCAGGGTAAAATTATAATAGGAGTTATAATTATAATTATAATTTGAGTCAGGGTTTGAGTCAGTTATAACGAGGCGTAGACAGAGACAAGCGCAGGCAGGCGTAAAGATGGAAACCAAGAGCGACTCGGAAAACAAACAAACGGGTAAGCAAGGTGTCCTGGGCGTAGGCTCAAGCGTATATTAAGCCGAAATAGAGAACCGGGCAAAACAATTATAAAAAATAGGGCTTAGTAACATACAGAGCTGAGGCTGCTGAGCGTATACTTTGCATCCGGCTAATGCTAGGGAGGCCCTTATATTACTTAAGGTGTTTACAGGTGATCTCAATTAGAACTCCAGCAAACTCCAGCACGGGTAAGACTGGGAAGTGTAGTCCTCCTCCACCATGTCCCTGGGCGGGACTACACGTAGTGCGCTGCTGCGCTTATCTCGCCGTGTCGTAACACGGTATATTGAGCATGCAGAACTTTTCAGGTGTGAGACTTACGGTTTTCTTTTTTAATTGGGCGAGAAAGCACATTTAAAATAAATTCCCAACATTTTCAGGTTGAATATCTCTGGTGGGGGACCAAATACAAGCCTAAAATTTTCAAAGAAATATGTCCTCTATAATAGCATTCTGCTGTAAATATATATATATATATATATATATATATATATATAGCCACGCCGGACGCTGGTCCGGCAGGTATGACAGGCGAAACGCATCTTCCCCGTCTGCCGCACCGGCACAAAGCGGACAGCTTCGTGCCGGACCCCATACCCGCCGGAAGGTCTGTCATGGTGGGGCGGAGCCGCCAGCGCCACAGCGCCCTGTGATTGGAGAGGCAGACGGAAGAATTCCACCACTCCAACATTAGAAGAAGAGGAGGCCGACGCGGGTTTGAGTACCAACTCACCGACACTGCACCCGTCTGTGAAGCTCATACAAGGTATTCCATCTGCTGGCACGGATCCCAGGTTAATATTAACCTCTCTCCCCCTCTCCCTCTTTTTCGCACAAAGGCACGGATGAGGACGACCGCGGCTGAAGCCACGCGACGCACGGGAATCCCTCGGCTTCTTCCGGGAACCCCCGACACGCCCCCAGAACGTAGCTACATCAGCCCCGCCTTCGCCAACTTCCCCACACACACACACACACACACACACTCATCTCTCTACCCCGCTAACCGGGCCGTGTGAGAACTGAAAAGAAGAGTAAAAGTTAAAACCCTTGCTTCACGTCGACCAGCTCTCCGGGTCTCTGTGCGCCGCCGTCCCCCAGGCTAATTCCCTTACACTGGTGGAGGATGCGGGCAGCACAGACCCGCCCACAGTGGAAAAAAAGAAAGAAAAAAAATAAATAAAAAGAAATTTTTTATTTTTTTAATTAAAACCGAAATGGAACAAACCATAACGCACTTACTGGAGGCCAGCGTCCAGCAACAGACCATCACCCAGCAAATCGCCCAAAGCCTCCAGGCCATGACCCAAACGCTGGTGGAACTACAGGTTCTGACCCCCGCGGCCTCCACGCCCCTTCCGAACCCAGGACATGAGCTTCGCTGAATGCTGCCCCCCCTCTCTCCCAAAGAAGATCTTGTGGCCTATTTCGAGACCTTTGAGAAAATTGCCCACCTGGAGGGGTGGGACAGGGATGAGTGGCCCCGCGCCATTGGACCCCTGCTCACCGGAGAGGCACGTACGGCTTACTATAGCCTCAAGTCGGAGGACGCCGCAGATTATCCGACGGTGAAGGAGAGGGTCCTGGCGTGGTGCCCCCTACCTAGCGGCGACAGAGTTCCATTGCTGGGCCTTTCAGCCGGGGGCACCGCCACGCGGCCAGCTAAATGCGCTGATCCGGCTTACGAACAGGTGGCTCCGACCAGACCGGAGTACGGCCACGGAGGTGGCAGAGAAAGTGGCTATGGAGTGGTTCCTGAGGGCATTACCCTGCATCGAGCGACAAGCTATAGGGGTGCACGCCCCGGAAACGCCCCAGGCGCTCCTGACTGCCCTCGAGCGCATTATCGCCACCCGTGAGCTCGACCAGGGGGATCAAGGGTCCGCTGAGACGCCCCGCAGGCCCTTGGGACACCGACTCGACCGGCAGCGCACTTGGGGGACCCGCCGGGGATCACCCGTCCGTTTAACCCCCGCCGACAAGCCCATGGACGCGGAACCGGAGATAGAACCCGCCGCTTTGATCCGGAAACGGGGGCCGGCCGGGCACACCCTCTCTACCCAGTCGCCACCGGATAGCAAGTCAAGGAACCCGCCCCCGCGTCCCAACCAGATCCAGACTCGGGTGGCCTGCCTGGCTCAGGAGGACAGAGATGCCGCAACGGCAGGTAAGTCCTCCTTACAGACTAACCCTGTCTCCTCTGTCTTTCACCAGGTGAGCCGCGAGGGGCAGTTCGGATGGGAGCAGAAGGAAGACGACCGCCTAAAGCACTGCTGGGCCCAAGTGAGGGCGATCGACGGTATCGACCAAAGCCCGGACCTGTGACTACCCAATACGTACTTCCTCATAAAAGGGGGATCCTATACCAGCGGGCCTGCCGCCGGGGGGAACAGTTAGACCTCCTCATGGTGCCCCGCATGAAGACCCCACTAGTAATGCACCTGGCCCACGCCCATCCGCTCGGCGGCCACCTGGGGCCTCAAAACACCCTCAAAAAACAGAGGGACCGGTTCGTCTGGCCTGGGATGAATGCAAAGGTCCGAGAGTTCTGCCAACGATGCCCTCAGTGCCAGCGCACTGCTCCCCGTAGACCCCCACCAGTGCCTCTTATCCCTCTGCCCATCATCGGGGTCCCCTTCGAGCGGATCAGCATGGACCTTTTGGGGCCCCTTCCCGCGCAATGCGGCGGCCAGGGAATATACCTGGTCCTCGTAGACTATGCCACCCGGTACCCCGAGATGGTCCCTCTGCGCAAAGCCACCTCCCCCAACATCGCCAGAGAGCTGGTACTACTCTTCAACCGGATGGGAATCCCCAAGGACATACTGACCAACCATGGTATGCCATTTGTGTCTAAATTGATGGCGGATCTGTGTCGATCATTACAGGTGAAGCACCTGAAAACATCTGTCTACCACCCGCAGACGGACAGATTGGTCGAGCGCTTCAACCAGACAGTCAAGCGAATGCTACGATGGGTGGTAGACAAGGAGGGTAGGAACTGGGACCTCCTCCTTCTCTACGTACTGTTTGCTGTCCGCGAGTGTCCCCAGGCATCCACTGGCTTCACCCCCTTCGAGCTCCTATTTGGTCGGCGCCCACGGGGTCTGTTGGATGTGGCTCGCGAAGCCTGGGAGGATCAGCCGTCCCCCCTCCACTTGGTCGTTGAGTATGTACAGGAGATGCAAACGAGGATTGACTGGGTGGCACCAATAGTGCTGGAGCACATGCGCGCCGCCCAAGAGGAGCAGAAAAGGGTATACAACCGGCCAGCCCAGCCCCAAGAATTCCGCCCGGGGACCAGGTCCTTCTGCTGGTACCCAGCGGCGCCTGCAAGTTCCTGGCCTGGAGACAGGGACAGGGACCATCCAATTACGCCGGCCGCAACAGCCTGCCAAGTAGTTATGATAGTTAAGATAGTGCATAATAAATTACATAAAGTTAATAATTGAATCCATCCAAAAGAAATGAGTTGTATTTTAGTTTCTTGACAGTATTGTTATCTTAAAACACATTTCACATCAGCAGCCAACAAGTCTGTAATCCTTGTGACACACATATCTATATTTTCACGTGTATTATACAAACCAACTCTATTTACATAATAGTGCAACAAGAAGGAGACTTTGACTGTGTAATAGTTCCGTCAGTGCACACCAGTAGAGTATTAAGAAAATGTGATAGTGCTGGCAGGGGGTTAGGGTAAGGGTTATATACAGTATCTCATAAAAGTGAGAACACCACTCACATTTTTGTAGAAATTTTATTAAATCTTTTCATGTGACAACTCCGAAGAAATGACACTTTGCTACAATGTAAAGTAGTGAGTGAACAGCTTGTATAACAGTGTAAATTTACTGTCCAATGCATCAAATTGATCTGCATGGCTGTCATCCCAGAAGGAAGACACTTCTAAAGATGATGCACAAGAAAGTCCGCAAACAGCTTGCTGAAGACAAGTAAACTAAGGACATGGATTACTGGAACCATGTCCTGTGGTCTGATGAGACCAGTATAAACTTATTTGGTTCAGATGGTGTCAAGCATGTGTGTGGTGGTAACCAGGTGAGGAGTACAAAGACAAGTGTGTCTTGCCTACAGTCAAGAATGGTGGTGGGAGTGTCATGGTCTGGGGCTGCCAGCACTGGAGAGCTACAGTTCATTGACGGAACCATGAATGCCAACATGTACTGTGACATACTGAAGCAGAGCATTATCCCCTCCCTTTGGTGACTGGGCCACAGGGCAGTATTCCAGCGTGATAACAACCCCAAACACGACCACTGCCTTGCTAAAGATGCTGAGGGTGAAGGTGATGGACTTCAAGTCTAATAAATAGTCTGCGCACTTTAACAAATATAATGGACTTACCTTTTAAAGACTCATAACTAATAATATTACATAGTGTAACATATTTTAAAATTTTTAAACTCTAACCCAGTCAGAGCGTCAAAACAGAGAAGCACATTAATACAGAAGTAGATTTAAGTACAATTTAATAAAAATAAAATTGTAGACGAAGTAATGCACCAACTAAATCTTCAATAAGAATTAAAATTCTGTAGAGCTGGAAGGCTGAGTGCAAAAAAAAGAATAAAGAATAAAATCAAAAATAAAATAAATAAATAAATAAATAAATAAAACACTACACTGTAGGAAGGTGGTGCAGTTCACCCCGATATTAAGAGTATAATGTAGTTTCCTGCTACCTCCGCTGAAATAAAGTCCTTCTGGACACCGTTATATATAATGTGAAGCCGAGCCGGGTGAAGTATTCCATAGCGAGCACCCTCAATATCACGAAGTTGACGCCGAACCTTGTTAAATGTGGCCCGGGCTATCTTGACTGTGTACTATATCATCGGTGCATCCGGAGAGCGCGTGCCCCATTTCCCCAACAATACCTTTCAGTGTTGATATGGTGGCATTGGTAGTGACTTTATCATTAACCTGCTGTGTTTTCATGACCTGCAGATCATGCTGGATAGTAGACAGAGCATCCCTGAGAGTCTTCTGAAGATTCTCCTGGTGCTTCTGATGCTCCCGGAACTCCTTCCTAAAATCGGCCATGTCCTTCCTCAGTAAAGCCAGCAACTCAAGCCTGAATATGGTGAGGGTCACCGCTTGGGGATGCAGATGCGGCTGCGGGTTTACAGGGAGAAGGATGTACGGCTGCGGGTTCACGAGAAGGAGCACTCTCTAGGCCTTAGTTTTGTCTGAATGCTACCGGTTTTAAAGTTCTTCCCAAACATTTTAACGAATCACCGAGTTAAAAATACAAATAAGGAAACGAAGTAGAATAAGTCAAATATATTATATGACCAAAAAAAAGTGCTAATTAATTACAATTTTAATCAAAATCAGCAGGAGACTCAAACTTTGCGTCTTACTCTATCGAACGCTGAATTTGAACCTCATGTTTCAAGTATTTTAAGTTGATAGTCGCTAAAGTAAAGATAATTATAATGATACTAATAATGATAATGAGTCTTTATTGGTCACATATACAGTAGAGCACAGTGAAACTGTTTTCTAAACATCTAAAGATGTCAATGTACTATTGGCTATGAAACATGTAATTTCACATTATATTTGAAACATATTTTAAATGTAATTTTACAACAAGATGGAGACCGTCAGCCTCATGATAGCACTACTTCTGATGCAGATGTGACTACGCTCTCATGGCATACAGGCTAATCTTGCCACCAGCTGAATTTAGAAATGAATTGTTTATAAATAAAAAATCGTGTGGTTGTAATTAAATGAAATGATTTGGGGGAAAAAGTGCTAGTCTCTGTTATTCCGCTAGGGGGCAAAATAAAGCAATAAAATCAACTACTGACAAAATGCACTAAGTAGGTAAAAAAAAATTGTACAAGATCTCTCTCTCTCTCTCTATATATATATATATATATATATATATATATATATATGTATGTGTGTGTGTGTGTGTGTGTGTGTGTGTGTGTGTGTGTGTGTGTGTGTGTGTGTGTAACCAAGATGTGGATTATCATCAATATATCACCTGTTTTGTTGGTGATATCCATTTGTCCATTCAGAATATACACTGGACATGGCAGGTTGTTGTAAAAAAAAAAAATAAATAAGTACATAACAAGATAAATCATTCCAGAACTTTTTCAACCTTCATTTTGAAAATAGTTTAATATTTAAAATGAAAAATGATAAGAATAACTTTAGCTGAGAAATAAAATAAAAAAAAAGCCTGGCATCAGGTTTAGATTTTATCACAGCATTCAATCTTTTTGGGTAAG
Source organism: Ameiurus melas (assembly GCA_012411365.1). Lineage (NCBI taxonomy): Eukaryota > Metazoa > Chordata > Actinopteri > Siluriformes > Ictaluridae > Ameiurus > Ameiurus melas. The sequence goes on along the minus strand of CM022756.1, from coordinate 35,061,635 downwards.
AGTCAATTGGTCAGGTATATCCTGCCTTAGCAATATTTTACATTCTTAATTTGCAAAACCATTTTAATTCTGTCAAATGGGCTGGACATCTCCTGTGCACAGCCCTCTTCAGGTCACCCCACAGATTTTTGATTGGATATAGGTCTGGACTCTGGTTGGGCCATTCCAAATCTTTTATTTTGACCTCGATTAAAATGGCTGGTTCCCTATGTGAAGAAACAAGTTCCCCAGATTCTTGACTTGATGCAGTATCCTGACTTTACATTCAGCCAATCATCAGCGACATGGGAGATGTCATGTGATGCTGTGGGTTGGAGCTTCATGAACCTTTATGATATTTACATAATAGAGTACAGAAAGACCTTTTATGTAAATAAGAATATTTTAATTTGGCAAGACCATTCATCATGTTCACTGTTATACTGGTGTGCCTGTGGCTTTCACTAAGTAAGTTAACATTGACATTTTGTTCAATTTAGAAATTGTAGAAGTAATAGTAAATTGTAGTGAGTGATTAGTCTGCGTGTTGTTAAAAAATAAGAATGTGAGTTTGAGTTATGTAACATTGACTTGATCGTATAAAATGTTAAAATATTTTGTTCTCATCTGTATGACAGGTGACTCCATGGCAGATCCAATAAAGCCACTTCTCAGTTATACAGTTGTACATGAAGATGATGATGTTACTTTGTCCTGTACCTACAAAGACTTCAGTGGTAGTGTACAGAATCTGCAGTGGTACAGGCAATATCCAAAATCCAAACCTGAGTTCCTTCTTTACATCATTCCAAGTGGAGTTAAAAGTGATTCCATCCCACTGCGTCTGTCTGCTGAAGTTGATGATAATGATAATAAAAAACAAGTGGATCTGCTCATCTCCTCTGCTGCTGTATCAGACTCTGCACTCTACTACTGTGCTCTGAGGCCCACAGTGACAGGAAATCCATCTGCATTGTACAAAAACTCTGACACAGGTTTGTTATGCTAAAGGCAGAACAACTTTTTTATTGACACATAACACCGGGCTCAAGAAAAACCTTTTTGAAAATATTAAAATAAAATATTTACAGCATTATTTCTAAATTACTGGTTATGAAAAAGTACAACTTTCTCAGAATTCTGCAGTTATTACGTATTAAATATGGAACATTTACAGATGCTTCCTTGCTTTCTTAAGCACTCCAGCTTAGATGAACATCTCACATATTTCAGGTGAAATAAAACTGTTACTGCAGTATAAATTCATTAGCAGAACATTCCTGTACATCCCTCCACTAGACAGAGTCTGTGCAATTACAACTTTATCAAAGCAATCAAATTTACAAAAATATAATTGTTTAAATTAGAGATGCACCGATGTGTCAGACGATAAAGGCAATTATTCACGCTATCAGCCATCGACAGATAGTTTAGAAACATCTGATGATCAGGGCCAATTAAATCCTGTCAATCAAAGAGGGCGGGAAAACACTTCAATTATGTGTTGTGTGTAAAGATCTCTATGTGGAATGACAATAAATCTGCAGCCTGTAATCTCTGTAATCTCTGCACTGATAATCTTTTACACCGGACTCTGCAGCAGTGAAGCGGAAGTTTTAGCATCCAGTCTAGTTTTTATTTATTTTTTTGTCTGTGCTGCTTTCGCTGAAATAAAGGGCAGGTACACCATTGGAAGATTTAAATGAAGATGAGTGGACACAAGTATACATTGCACAGAAAAGTATATTTGTAGAGCATTATTTTTCATATCCAGTTAATGTTAATATATTAAAAACATTTATATTATATATTACCATTTTGATGTTCAATGATGAAGTGGAAATGCTTCTGTTTGTAGTGAGTGAATGTGAGCCTGTCATGATTTCCCCTCGTGCTAAGCACTGGAGCACGCAGCGCTCTCCGAAAAGCAAGTACGCATTATCAGGTTTCAGAGACACCAAGATTGTTTACTTCTGACCTGTCACCGCTCCTGTATTGTCATTGGTTGTTTCTCGTATGTGTCATAAGTGTCAGCTGTTTTGTGTTTCACCCCGATTACGTTTGTCATTTAAACCCCTTGTGTCTCTTTATACTTTGCAAATTATTATGTGAGTTTTCTGAACACCAAGCATTTGTTACTTGTTTCATGTGCTATAGTATTGATCTTGTTCTCGCCCTCGTTCTTCGATTCTGCTTTGCCCTGTTTATGCCCGTAAGCAGATCACCTGACCCATTGCCTGTTTTGACCATGCTATCATCTCACGTTTTTTAGTATCGGTGCATCTCTAATTATTACAGTAATACTTCTTAACACTCAATTTCAACGTACTGACATAATGTGCCTAATGTTAAAGATCCTGAATATGATCAGCTACACAATACCAAATTAAGGTACAGGCCTTTATATGAAAGTCCATCTTTATTAAACAATAATGATTATAGCAAATCAATATGTTTGCTACAAAAAATAAATCAGTGACATGAAATTACACTACAGTGAGACTGTAACAATGTCATTGTCATGTGATACTACGGGGTTGAGTTTCTGCCTTAATTTATTTAAAACAAAATTTACATCATAGTACATTTACATTTATTCATTTAACAGACGTTTTTTTTCCAAAGCAAATTACCAATGAGAGAATACAAGCAAAGTGATCTATCAAGCAGAGAACAAGGTAGTTCTACCATACAAGATCTATTAATCGAGTTCTAGAAGAAAGTAGTAACGTAATGAAATTGGCTTGATAACTTCAAGTCACTAATGTCAAGTAACCTCTCCTAACCATTTAGACTGAACAAAAACTATACAAAGGACATTTCAATGTAAGTATCATTTCATTTACAAATAAATTCTACTAAAGCAAATCATTTTGGACATATTCTCAATTGTGATATGACCAATAGTGGACTTGTGTATAGGCTACAACTGCTAATACAGTTGATGTACGATTTTGCACTACTACACATAGCTAATGCTAGTCATATTTAGCAGTGTAATTTGAATATCTACTCTTTAGTTTACCGTAGTTCATTGACAAATCTGGAGAGGGCTTTTCATTTTTGTAATGATGATGATTTCTACTTATTCGTGTAAACGTCAACTACATTGAGTAATCAAATTTCATGTATGGATACATTTTTTATTTATTTATTTATTTTTATATTTTGTCATTCACACATATAACCTTCTAGCTCCATTGTAGTCAGTTTGGACAGTTTGGCCTTTGGACTGTGGATAGTTCAATGAGAGATAAAAGAAGGAGAAGCAGAGTGTTTCTTTTTTGTCTATATTGCTCATTTCATTCAGTGTGTTTATGTCAATAAATGCGGCAGAGATGTTATGTATGATATTTGTATTGTATACTACACCGGATTTTTAGTTAGATTGTAATTTTATACGACTTAAAATTAGTAATTTTCTCCTGGTTTAAAAGGCTGTATTCTACTGGAGAAAATCTATGGAGCAACATAACTTTTAAAATGATTGTCAACTTAACAACTTGTGTTCATATTTATGGTATTTATATACATAACACTTAAATTCCTTTTAAATAATGTGAAATAAAAGTGTGTGTGTGTGTGTGTGTGTGTGTGTGTGTGTGTGTGTGTGTGTGTGTGTGTGTGTGTGTGTGGTGTGTGTGTGTGTGTGGAACGCACATGATCATACTATGTCTGAGAACATGTGTGTTTGTGTGCATCATATTTTTGGTGGTGGTGGTGGTGGTGGTGGATGTGTGTATGTGTGTGTGTGTGTGTGTGTGTGTGTGTGTGTGTGTGTGGAGTATGTTTGTGTGTGTGCGATATTTTTGGTTTGGTCTCTCTCTCTCTCTCTCTCTCTCTCTCTCTCTCTCTCTTTCTCTATAACTCTAGAACTATATATATATATATTCTTTACATGGGTGGAGCTGTTGTTGAGTCAGTTCTGTTTTCTTGTGGAAAGTTATTTTATGTGCATGAGCCTGAATAAAGGAGAGCTTCACTACTGTGACAGCCACGATCTCGGTGTCCTCCTCATTCATCACCAAAAAAACACAACGCAGAGACATTTCAGGGGGAGCACACCGACGAATATGTATATATGTGTGTGTGTGGTGTATGTGTGTATATGTGAGTGATATTTTTGGTTGGATGTGTATGTTAGTTCATTATTTATAATTTTATCATCCTTAAGTATGCTTGTGTGTGTGTGTGTGTCTGGAATACATCGGAATTGGATTTAACATAATTAAAATTGATTGATTATGATGACCCTTTGACCTAGACCTGTCACATCCAGTTATTGATGTTTAATAGCTTACAATATATACAAAGTATCTCTCTCTGACTGCCACAATTGTGCCAGTACCAAAACATTCCACCCTCAATGACTTCCGTCCGGTTGCACTCACCCCCATCTTTGCAAAGTGCTTCTAGAAACTGGTCCAATCACACTTAAAATATTGTCTCCCTGCCACATTGAATCCACATCAGTTTGCCTATTGCCTCAATTGGTCAACAGAGGCTGCCATCTCTACTCTACATTGACCCATCCAGACAGTCGAAACTCATATGTCAGAATGATATTCATTGATCACATTCATTCATCACAATCTACTAACGGTTCCACTAACACGCCTTAAGTCTATGCGTGACAGGGCTTTTTCTGTCTACGCTCCATCACTTTGGAACTCTCTTCCCCCTGAACACAGGGAAGCTCAGTCCTTTGGCATTTTTAAAGCTCTTTTAAAGACACATACTCCCTACTTCATAATATTATTATATTATCCTTATAATATCTTAATACTCCTTTTTATTATTCTTATAAAGATATAATGTTATGTGTGTGCGAGAGAGGGAGAGACAGACAGAGAGAGTGTGTGTGTGTGTGTGTGTGTACGCCCGACCTTGAATGTGCAAGAGTGTGTGTGTTATCAATGTGTGTTTCATTAAATCTCTTATATTTCTGTGACTAATAAATCCTAGTGTGTTGATCCCAAAATGCTAATCCTGTATATCAATATATATTAGCCTAATACCGCTTTTGTGTGTCTAGGTGCCCGTCATTTTCCTTCTTTCCTTTATTGGAAGGGCTGGATTTGGATCTGAACACTCGCTATCAGATCGTGCATCTCACTGCTGACTTTCAATAGAAATATGTATTACTCATACAAGGTCTCCCTCATGTTTATTTTATGTATATGTTTAACCACAACAACACCAATGAATTTATATGTCTCCACCCTCTCTATGTCAACACCCTGGATGCTCACCGGCATAAACCAGGTCGGCCTCCTGCGGCCTCCAGGTCGGCCTCCATCTCCTTTGTCTTGCTGGCACAGGATGGGGGCTGTGGTAAACACCCGCTTAAGTTTTTCTAGAGCCTCCTGGGCATCGGGAGTCCACTGCAGTCGCCTGGGTTTTCCCCTCAGCAGCGAGGTCAGGGGTTGTGTTATCTTACTAAAGTCTCAAATGAACTGTTGATAGAACTTTGCAAACCCGAGGAACTTCTGCAACTCCTTGATGGTCTGGGGTGTGGACCATTCCACCACTGCCTGGTTCACCTCACCACGCCTCCCGTCACCTCGACGGCTCCGGTGCGGACAGTGGCGGAGAAGATGGGTGTCCCCACCACAGCAGAAGCATCGAGAATCCTCATGCCTTCTCTCCCTTTCCACCTCGTGTGTCCGTGCTGTGCCTAGTTCCATGTGTTCACCCAACAGGCAGAGAGACCTGCAGCATGGGCCGGTTGGTGAGACGGAGACGATCCAACCGAATAGTTAAGTCTACTAAATCATCAAATGAAGCTTGTTCACCCCGACAAGCCAACTCCTGCAGGAGGTCCTGATTGAGACCATGGCGAAAGGCGGTTTTGAGGGCTGGTTCATTCCACCCACTGCAGGCAGCAATGGTGAGAAACTCCAGCGCATACTCCCTTGCGCTATGAGAAACCTGTTGGAGTCTCAATAGCTCCTCTCCAGTGTCCCAATCATCCGGAGCCTGGTGAAAGGCACGCTGGAAATGAGCGAGAAAGTCCTGCAGGGACGGTCGAACATCGCCTCCTCGTTCCCACATGCCAGAGCAGGACCTGAGAGCAACTCCATGAAATGGGTCAACTTCCGGATCTCTGGCATCTCCAGGTGGCTTTCAAAGACCAGCTTCAATTGTAAAAGGAAGCCCTTACATCACTCCGGCTCATGAGCATATTGCTCTGGTGTGGGTAGTGACGGGCTGTGAGCTGCTGATGACGTATGAGCCGGGGGCGTGGCGCTAGCAGATGTGCTAGAAGTGCTCACTCGCGTGGACTGTTGGCGTAGCGCGGAGATCTCCTCCTGGTATGCTGCTATCATGTGATCCCATTCCGTGATGCTGCGTAACAACTCCTCCACGCCCGCTGTCTCCATACCTGGCGAAGTATCCTGTAACGGTTGCACAGACGGAGACAAGCGCAGGCAGGAAGACAGAAGATAGCCGCTGGAAACTCGGACAACAGACTACTGGTAAGCAAAGTGTCGGGTGCACTAGCACAAGCGAGGTTGACAAGAAATCAGGAATCAGGCAAACACTAGTAACAGTCTAGCAAAGTAACATGCAGAGCAAAGGCAACAGGACGTATACTTCGCGTGGGGCGAAGCTTCAGAGGTCCTTAAATAATCTAAGATGCTACAGGTGTTCGTAATCAGAACTCCAGCAAACTCAAGCGTGGGAGACACTGGGAAGTGTAGTCCCTCTCCGCCTTGTCTCTGAGCGAGACTACACATAGCGCGTTGCCACGCTGATCTCGCCACGTCATAACACAAAGCAATAAAATAATAACAGTAATAATAGTTAATAAAATAACAAGAGACAAGAAAATATTAATAAATAAATAAATAAATAAATAAATAAATAAATGAATAATGTACCAGCAATATAATTCTTAATATAAGACTTTCCAGTCACTCTGTTGTCTAACAGCTTAGACATTCAGTAAAGTAAAGAAAACATTCAGAAACTGAAAAGAATTTAGTTAAATATAAAATAAAACCACTTTAATTATTTATTGTCTTCATTTTTGAAAATGATATGTTAGTGCATAATATATTACATAAAGCTAATAATTGTATCCATGGGCATAACCACGCACTCTTTGGGGGGGTTGTGTCGCCCCCAATGTTGACCCCCACCCCAATATACAAAAGAAAATATTTTCTATATATCCCGCTTTAATTTTCTCTGCCATCAGATCTGTCTTTTCTTCATCTATTATATTTATTTCATTTATCTATTTATTTATTTCTATTCTTTTTTTAATATATTTCCGTTTGTTAAGGAAAATAGGTGTGTGTCCCCTCCAATTGTACACTTTGTTTTGCCCATACGCAATGCAAGTTTGTTGATATATTGTAGCAGCTCAGTCTGTAAGAAATGGAGACAGCAGCCAAGTGTAGAAAAGTGCAGCAGAGTATACAAGCTTTTTTCAGACAGTATGTAACTAGATACCTAAATATCTAAGCTAAAGTCAGTTCCAGTTTTTGACCATTTACAGTACATTCATGTGCACATCCTCCCGCCGAGTTCACTTTGAACCTTCACGTTGTGACAGACTGTTATAAATGTTATAAATGCGTGTGAAAGTGAGGAAAGTTGCACAGCATTTCGCTTGGACCCCACCAATGTCCATACCATGGTTATGCCCTTGATTGTATCCATCCAAAAGAAATGAGTTGTAGTTATGTTTTCCTGACAGTATTGTTATCTTTAAACACATATCACATCAGCAGCCAGCATGTCTGTAATCCTTGTGATACGCATATCCATTTTTTTCACATATATTATACAAACCAACTCTATTTAGATAATAGTGCAACAAGAAAGAGACTTTGACTGTGTAATAGTTCAGTCAGTGCACACCAGTAGAGTACTGAGAAAATGTGATAGTGCGGGCAGGGGATTAGTAAAGGACACAGCTTGACACAGCGTTTTCCACAGCGTTTTCCAGACTTCTTCACAAGTATTTTATAGTGTGTCAGAAGTATCTTCAGACACAAGCATATTTGATTATGGCTATGTCTCAGTTTGAACATCCAAACTTTGACTGGGATATTTCACAATTATATCAAGAATTTGAAAGATTTGAAAGTTATGTGTCATTCATCTTTGATGTCCTCTCTCAGACTCCACAGCTAAGCAGCACACAGGCTGGTTGGGTACATAAATAGGTGACCAAGGTAGGGTAATCTATAAGTCACTACAATGGGTGGATGGTGAAAAATATGATTCTGATAAAGTGGTTCGTAAGTTAGCTAGCTACATCAAGGCAGTGGTACTGTAGCTCAGTGGTTAAGACTTTGGGCTACTGATCGAAATTTCATGAGCACCGCCAAGCTGCCATTATTGGGCCCTTGAGCATGGTCTGTAATCCTCAACTTCTCCGATGTGTAAATTAGATAAATGTAAATATCTCTAGATAAGGGTGTCTGCCAACTGCCATGAATGTAAATGTAAATATACATCAGACCTAGGAAGAACATGTGAATAGCCAGACATCAGCTCAAGCAATGAAAGCAAATAACTTTGTTAAGGACATGTCAAAGAAAACATGTCCAGGAAAGACTGCTGGACAAAGGGGAAAAAACTAACACTCGCCAAAGCCACAAAAATCCTTCATCAGTTTTCAATGTCACAAATACAAATGCAAATATACTCAGCAAAAGAGAAATATCCTCTCACATTAAACTGCTTTTATTTCCAGCCAATTTTATTAACATGTGTAAATATTTGCATTAACATAAAATCATTCAACAACTGAGACAAACACTGAACAAGTTTCATAGACATGTAGTGAACAGAAATGGAATGAGTCCCTGAACAAAGTGTGGGTCAATATCAAAAGTAACAGACATTATCTTGTGTGACTACCAGCTGCTTTAAGTACTACAGTGCATCTCCTCCTCGTGGATTGCACCAGATTTGTCAGTTCTTACTGTGAGATGTTACATTACTCTTCCACAGAGGCATTTGCAAGTTCTTCATCATGTCTTGGGGGACATATGGTTACAAATAATTTTCCACTGCAAGGACACTCAGCTGTCCTTCCTGTCTTCATGTAGCACTGCCTTAGGCATCTTACATTACAGACATTGCATTGTTCTGGCCACATCTGCAGTCCTCATGCCTTCCTGCAGCAGGCCTATGGCATGTTCATGGAGGTGAGCAGGAACCCTAGGCAACTTTCTTCCGGTGTTTTTCAAAGTCAGTAGAAAGTAGTAGTCTATAGTGTCCCAGGTTATTGTAACTGTGACCTTAATTGCCTACCATTTCTAAACTGTTAGTGTCTTAAGGATTGTTCCACAGGTGCATGTGCAATAATTGGTTATGGTTCATTGAACAACCATGGAAAATGTTGTTTAAACCTTTCCAATAAAGATCTGTAAAGCTTATTTGGATTTTGTTAAATCAATTCTGGTAAAGACGAGAAAAAAAAATCAAGAGAAAAATGTCTACCAGCCAACTTAAAGACTTAAAGTTGACTTAAAGTCCAACTTAAAGTTGTGAAAAGAACCTCTGGGTAGCAGTCTGTAGGAAGTGTGTACAGTGATTCATCCGAGGATGACGTTCTGAACAATAATGTGACACAGACAGTTGTATAAAGTATATTAGTAGTAATTCTGTTGATGAAGATGACAAATGGGCAGCAGACATAAAAGTTTTGACTCAAACAATGGTGTTCAGAATAGACATTGGTGTCAGGTGCAATACAATTACTTTGGACTGTTATCAGCAGCTTATGCACACAGGTGAGCTGAAGTGCTTTATAAGAATACTCTGCACCTACTTTATTCACAATATAAAATTAGTTGCAGTAGTTGAGATGTAAATCAAGTAAAATAAATGCACATTCAGAGCTGAGTTTTGAAACTGTCAATATAGCACAAAAGAATGTGCTCAGTGGTGCCACAGCAGACTTCCTGTGTTTAATTGCCTGTCTGAGCTAACGGCTGAGGATGCACATCGCACAGCCACTCTCGTACTGCTTTCCACGCAGGATCAGCCAGTCAAACAGTACGCCTTCATTTGAGACAGAGTCGTTAGGCGTCCAGACAAACCTAATTACTAATGCAATTGTTTAGGTACTGGTGTTGTAAAGACACCTGGTGGAAGTGAAGTGCTGGAAACCTCTCCTTCCAGCTTATAAGATAACAATTGCTCTGTTTTAAGTTTGTTTATATTTGTTATACATTCATACAATTTGAATACTAACATTAGTTTTATTCAAAAACATTCAAATTGGTTCATACATCTTTAATCAACTGGTTTTAAGACATAGCCAGGTGTTCATTATTGTTCAATGAATTCTTGTTATAGTACAAGTACATCTCCCTCCAGTGGCCTCTGGTAGCCGCCCGCATCAAATTCAAGGTCTTGATGCTCACCTATAAGACCTTCTCTGGAACAGCACTCTCCTACCTCAACTCTCTCCTGAAGGCCTACGTCCCCTCATGCAATCTGCGATCAATCAACACTCAGCGTGACTCAAGGTCCCTTTCAAAAACATTAAAACTAACTGTTCAAAAAACATCTAAAGACCCACCTCTTCTGTGAACACCTAACCAACTCATAGAGAAAAAAAAAACACACAAAACCCACAACGCACTTACAGCTCTACTCTGTGCACTTTGCTTCCTCTGGTATTCAATTAATGGATCTTGTATAGTAACACTACTTGTATTGTTCTCTGCTTGATATATCGCTTTGCTTATTTGTAAGTCGCTTTGGATAAAAGCGTCTGCCAAGTGAATAAATGTAAATGTAAATGGACTAGCTATTGCACTGCTATTCACTGGGTCTAGCTGATGTTCCTCACACCACAAGACAAAAAGCCACCACTTGAGCGCATATAATTTCCTTGTGGATGGTGCTCTGGTGTTTAACATGGTCTCTACAACCTCAGTTGTGAGACCAGAATCTATGAGCTGGTCCCCCACAGGCGTCAGAACCACAGTTTCCATAGTTCTGGCTGAGGGTGATAAATCAGCCCTCTGGTTTGAGACAGTAGATCCCTGCGGATGGTCATCTCCCAAAGGAGTACCGTCAAACAGGGAAATTATCTCTGAGAACCATATTCGAGCTGGCCAATAAGGTGTTACTAGCAGCAGATATAGACGGTCTTGCGAACTCTCGCAAGAACTTATGGGAGCAGAGCGATCGGGGAAAAGCATATAGACGTGACCTCGGCCACGTGTGCCCTAACAACCTCATGTCCCCTGATACATCCCTCCAAGGCCCCTCAGGACGCTCTTCTTTGCCTACTTGGCCTTTAAGACTATTAGTAGCAGACCGCGACTGTGGTCGCCCGGTTCCCCTGGCTGTCTGTGGGGGTTGGCAAGCTGCCATACTCGCCTTCCGGGTCTCCCTCGCACTAGTGCTGGCTCAAGACAACAAGGAAGGAACTGGCTTTTTTGAATGCTGCCATATGTCGAGCTCGCTCAACAGGTCTGCTTGGTAGGCCTGCAACACTGTCATTTTCTGCAGTGACCCACAAGCAAGACTACAACTGCATAGGCATGCCCACCAATGCCACGGTGGCCTTAGACGGTGGTTTGGATGGCAAAGCTGGCCCCCCTAATTACCTGCTGTCGATGGAGAGAGGTAGTTCACAAGCACCTCCTCCACCTTCAGCATACTTAAATAGCCATGCCATTCATTCCCCACAATAGCCGATTAATCCAACATCGTTGGCTTATAAATATGGCTTATGCCTATTTTTTCACCAGAAGCTTGACATTTTGTCATGCACTTCTGGAAGAAAGGGGAGTTTCTGCAGTGTGAGGGATTTACTTTCACTGGGTAGAAAAAGACTCATCCAGCCTTAGTAATCACTTTAAGCCGCTCTTTATATGCTGCTCTCAGTTTTTATCATGTCCTTCTGGCTCCTCAGAGTCAGAAAGGAATTATTACTATTATTTGTGTGTGTGTGTGTGTGTGTGTGTGTGTGTGTGTGTGTGTGTGCGTTTTTCTTGCATTTTCTTGCTTTGTGTGTGACACCCTTTCAGCATATTGATATGTTGCTTCCTGTACTTCTTCACCTTCTCAGTGACCTCATACAATTGTTTTTCAAATTGTGGGCCAAATAAATCTTTGGCCCTTGGATGGGGCTGAAAATGGACAACTGCTGTTGTGGTAGACAATTTTTTTAAGTTTGTTGTTAATCAAATGCATGTAGTATTTACTTTTCTCAAGAAACTAAAAGTAAAATTAAATGCAATTTCTAGTCAAGAATAACATTGGCAACATTGAAATAATTAGTACAGGTGTCGTGGGGTGTGCCCTGATTAAAACGTCACCCTTATTAACTACGTGGCCAATGAGCTCTCTTCTTATCATAGTATATAAGCTGTTGTTTAGGCCTCACAGAATGAGTCATGGTCGAAAACCAGCCCCTTCCTTTCGTTACTACGGACTACAGAGTGTGACGTTGGGCTACCGAGACTGTGCATGTGTGGTATGCCTCTCACCCTCAGTGTGGTGTGCCGTCAGGGCTTCCATCTGTGTAGCATGGCAGTTTAACATAGCCCCGGGCGGAGAGCCAGCTGTTGCTGTCACAACTATTAAAGAAGCTGTCATAAAACTTTCGTATGTGCCATCGTGAGTACTATGTCATCGGATCATGGGTTCTTGATTTTGCATGCGTTAAGGCAGACTGAGTGAGTGCGGTCGTTTTGGTATAGCTCCTCCCCCTCACTCGCGGAGTCACGTTGCTGCTTGTTTGGTCTTTGATTTGGTTTTATTTTGCTTTATTTTGTTCTGTTCTGTTTCGTTATTTTGCTTTGTGTTGGTTACTGTCATGGAGATCAATTTTCTTTAATTCAACTGTGTTGTAACAGTCTTTATCAATTATGCTGATACCGCTATGCGTTAGTAGTGGTTTTGGTCAGTCTTGGTAAACTTGCTACTTGTAATCAGTTGAGGTCAGGGTTCTGTGTTTTTGTGACAGTAAGTTTGGTTTTGGTTTTTTTATTCTTCTGTTTGCCTGTTTTGAGCATATTGTAATTGATTTTTTTCCCCTTGGTTTTGTTTTAGTATTTGTTTTAGAATAGCAGTTTGGGGTTTTTTGTTATTGTTGTTGGTGGTGTTTTTATTTGATTGTTTGTTTTTTGTTTTGTTCTTTGTAGCTTTGGTGCTTATTTGATCGTGTTCTTTCTTAATGTGTTTTGTTTGTTTTTTGTTTTCTCCTTGTCGGAGCGGAGTGCTTCCTGAGGGAGTTTTTTTTTGTTTGCTTGTTGGGATTCTTTTGCAGCATGTTAGGCTTTACTTCACTGAGGGTTGTCATTATTGCTGTGCTTATTTGCAGTGAATTTTGTGGGTATGATTCTGATTGGTGGGGTTCTTTTCCCATTTGTACAGCTGGTGCTGTTGTACTAGCATACCCTTCATGCAGGAAGCCTCAGTCATCCTATGATTATTGTTAACTTCCTCGTGTGACTGTTTTACTCAGTGCCTGACTGCGTTGGCTTTTTTTTTTTTTTTTTGCTTTTTTTAAAAATAATTCTTGGCCAGTCTTTTTAACTTTAAATAAAATAAAATTTTCTATGGAAACCCATGCTTCTCGGTGGATCGTATTTGTGTGCCTTTTGTTTTGGTTGGTTTCCCCATTTTTGTGGGGATGCATAGTTGTTGCAAACGAGTCACTTGCTACACAGGGAAATTAACAAAGAAAATTTGTACATGTTTTAGACATATTTTAATGAAGTGAAATCTCATGTTTCAAGTATTTTAAGGTGATAGTTGCAAAAGTAAAGATGTCGATGTGTTATTGTCTATAAAACATTTAATTTCACATTATATTTGAAACAAATTATAGTGAATTTTAAATGCCATTTCCCAACAAGGTGGAGACAACAGCCTCTTGACAGTACTACTTTTGATGCAGATGTGACTACACTCTCATGGCATACTGTTTATATTTATATTGTTTATAAATAAAAAATATTATGGTTGTAATTAAATAATTTTTTTTTGGTGCTGGTCTCTGTTATTCCGCTAGGGGGCAAAATAAAGAAATAAATTGAACTACTGACAATGTGGTAACAAAGTAGGTTAAAAAATTTTTTACAAGATACTCACTATATAAGATGTGGCTTATCATCAATATATCACCTGTTTTGTTGGTGATATCCATTTGTTCATTCAGAATGTACAGTGGACATGGCGGGTTGTTGTTAAAATTTTTTTTATAATAATTATAATAATAAATAAAACCAAGATAAATCATGCCAGAACTTTTTCAACCTTTATTGTGAAATTTTTACTTAATACTTTTTTTTCATTTTAATTATCATTTTAGCTGAGAAATAATTTTTTTTTTTTTTAAAGGACAATAACCTGGCTGCAGGTTTAGATTTTATCACAGCATTCAATCTATTTGGGTAAGAGTCAATCAGTCGGATATATCCTGACTTAACTCTGTCAAATGGGCTGGGCATCTCCTGTGCACAGCCCTCTTCAGGTCACCCCACAGATTTTTGATTGGATATAGGTCTGGACTCTGGCTGGGCCATTCCAAGTCTTTGAATATATTTTAGTGAAGCCATTCCTTTGCTAATCTGGAGTTTGCTTTGTTTTGTCATGCTGAAAGGTGAAATTCCTGTGTTTTAGCAGAAGCCTTATGGTTTTGGGTCAATATTGACTTGTATATGTAACTATTCATTATTCCTTCAACCCTGATTAAAGTCTCAGTTACAGTTGAAGAAAAAAACACCCCAAAGTGTGATGCCAGCACCATGCTTCCCCAGAGGGAGGTTGTTCATTTGGTTATGTGCTGTTTTTGTTTTGTGCCAAAAAGTTCAACTTAAACACATAACACATTTTTCCACATGGTTTTTATTATTATTATTATTATTATTATTATTATTATTATTATTATTATTATTATTATCATTTGGGCAAAAAAGGCTTCTGTCTTGCCACATTATCCCATAGCCCAGCGATATGAAGAATTTGGGAGATTGCTGTCACTTGGGAGCAACCAGTACTTGCCAGAAATTGTTGCAATTCTTTTAATGTTTGTGACCACTTGGCAACCTTCCTGACTAGTTTAATCTTGATTTTCTCATCAATTTTACAGGGACATGCTGTTCTCAGTAATGTCACTGTCGTGCCACATTTCTCAATTTGCTTATTATTGTCTTTACAGGTTTAAAAAAAAAAACATTTCTAGGTGTTTGTCATGTTATTTTTATATGTTGCAATTTCACAATAAAGGTGAATAAGTTTCTGACATGATTTAACTTGTCATTTTAACAGGGGTGTGTAGAATTTTTATATCCATTGTAGCTGATTATTGAACAAATTTTAGAGTTGTTATTGTTATGTATGTATTTATTTTATTGTTTGGCACACTTGACATTGGACTAACTCTAATGTGAATAAAATATAATATAAATAAAGATCTTAATTATTATGAGCCCTATTTTATATTACGATCATAAATGATCAATTCAATAAACTTGTGCCAGAATCAAAATGTGCAGACGGGTGATCCGCTGTGTCATCCCTGAAGGGCAGCAGTCAGAGAAGAAAATAATTAAAACTTTCTTTTATTTTGACCTTGATTAAAATGGCTGGTTCCATATGTGAAGAAACAAGTTCCCCAGATTCTTGACTTGATGCAGTATTCTGACTTTACATTCAGCCAGTCATCAGTAACATGATAGATGTCATGTGATACTGTGGGGTGGAGCTACATGAACCTTTCAGTTATTTACATAATAGAGTACAGAAAGACCTGTAAATAAGAATATTTTCATTTGGGAAGACCATTCATCATGTTCATGGTTATACTGATGTGCCTGTGGCTTTCACTGTGTAAGTTAACATTGACGTTTTAAATTCAGAAGAAATTGTAGAAGTAATAGTAAATTGTAGTGAGTGATTAGTCTGCGTGTTGTTAAAAAATAAGAATGTGAGTTTGAGTTATGTAACATTGACTTGATCGTATAAAATGTTAAAATATTTTGTTCTCATCTGTATGACAGGTGACTCCATGGCAGATCCAATAAAGCCACTTCTCAGTTATACAGTTGTACATGAAGATGATGATGTTACTTTGTCCTGTAGCTACAAAGACTTCAGTGGTAGAGTAGATAATCTGTACTGGTACAGGCAATATCCAAAATCTAAACCAGAGTTCCTTCTTTACATCTATCCAAGTGGAGTTAAAAGTGATTCCATCCCACTGCGTCTGTCTGCTGAAGTTGATAATGATAATGATAATAAAAAACAAGTAGATCTGCTCATCTCCTCTGATGCTGTGTCAGACTCTGCACTATACTACTGTGCTCTGAGGCCCACAGTGACAGGAAATCCGACTGCACTGTACACAATCCTTTTGTTTTGTTATGCTAAAGGCAGAACAACTGATAAAGGTCTATAACTTAAACCCCTTCAAACCAGGAGCCCTGCTAATTTTTGTTAGTCTCTCTCTCTCTCTGTGTGTGTGTCTATCTGTCTGTCTGTCCGTCTGTTAATTTATCTACACTATGGACATCTTATCAGAGTTTTATGTTTTTTATTGACACATAACACCGGGCTCAGAAAAAAACTTTTCTGTAAAATATTAAAATAAAATATTTACAGAATTATTTCTAAATTACGAGTTATGAAAAAGTACAACTTTCTCAGAATTCTGCAGTTATTACATATTAAATATGGAACATTTACAGATGCTTCTTTGCCTTCTTAAGCACTCCAGCTTAGATGAACAGCTCACATATTTCAGGTGAAATAAAACTGTTACTGCAGTATAAATTCATGAGCAGAACATTCCTGTACATCCCTCCACTAGACAGAGTCTGTGCGATTACAACTTTATCAAAGCAATCAAATTTACAAAAACATAATTGTTTAAGTTAGAGATGCACCGATGTGTCAGACGATAAAGGCAAATTTTCACGCTATCAGCCATCGACAGATAGTTTAGAAACATTCGATGATCAGGGCCAATCTCTGTAATCTCTGTAATCACTGCACTGATAATATTTTACACCGGACTCTGCAGCAGTGAAGCGGGAGTTTCAGCATCCAGTCTATTATTTATTTTAATTTTTTTATCTGTGCTGCTTGCGCTGAATTAATGTGCCATACACCATTGGAAGATTTAAATGAAGATGAGTTGTCAAAAAAGTATATATTGCACGGAAAAATATATTTGTAGAGTAGTATAGTTCATATCCAGTTAATGTTAATATATTAAAAAACTTTTATATTATATATTACCAGTTTGATGTTCAATGATGAAGTGGAAATGCTTCTGTTTGTAGTGAGTGAATATGAGCCTGTCATGATTTCCTCTCGTGCTAAGCACTGGGGCACGCAGCGCTCTCCGAAGAACAAGTTTGCGCTCTCAGGTTTCAGAGATGACTTTGTTTACTTCTGACATGACTTTGTTAACTTCTCACCTGTCACCGCCCCTATATTATCATTGGTTGTTTCTCGTATGTGTCATTAGTGTCAGCTGTTTTGTGTTTCACCCTGATTACGTTTGTCATTTAAACCCTTTGTGTCTATTTGTACTTCGCACAGTATTATGTGAGTTTTCCCTATCCCAAGTGTTTGTTACTTGTTATAGTATTGATCTTGTTCTCGCCCTCGTTCTTTGCCTTGTTTATGCCCGTATGCAGATCACCTGACCTATTGCCTGTTTTTGACCATGCAATTGTCTCACGTTTTTGGATTTGTCTGACTGTCTCTACTCTAATAAAGCTCTTATCTGTATTTGCATCCGTCTTAACGTCCATTACGTGCTGAATTTGACAGAGCCTAACAGGAGGTTTTTTAGAATTCAGTCAATTCATTCTGGTGATATGAATGAATAACATTTTAACAACAACAAGTTAAGAAAGCTTACATTAATCCTCAGAATTTAGTTAATGTGAGCTATCTGTATCGGCTGATATAACTCTGAATAATCGGTTATCAGTATTGGCTGAGAAATTTAGTATCGGTGCATCTCTAATTATAACAGTAATACTTCTTAACACTCAATTCAAAGTACTGACATAATGTGCCTAATGTTAAAGATCCTGAATATGATCAGCTACACAATACCACCTTAACGTACAGGTCTTTATATGAAAGATCAGCTTTATTAAATAATAATGATTATAGCAAATCGTCGGGGTTACGCATGTAACCCTGTTCCCTGAGAAGGGAACGAGACGTTGCATTTAGCAGTATGGGAACGCCTTGCACGCGTGACCGGTATCTGAAGCTTGTGTAAAATCATGCCTCTACTTGTAGGCCTGCCATGATCAGGTGGCGTGGCAATTAAGCGGCGTCGCATGATATATATATGGCACCTGTGAACCGCGCCGCCAGCCTCTATTATCTGAAGCGAAAGCGCGAATTCACAGGCCAGCCCGGTATGACAGCGCTATGCAACGTCTCGTTTCCTTCTCAGGGAACAGGGTTACACGTAACCCGACGTTCCCTTTCAAAGGGAACCTCGCTTGCATTTAGCAGTATGGGGAACGGGAATACCCACTCCGTCATACCGAGTGTACGGCCTGTTGAAAAATACCCAAACCCGAGGGTCAGTGCAGGACACCCGAACCTGGGGAGGGATGAATATCCAGGCTGTCATAACAAAATGACCGTGTGAGGCACAGACCGCCCTGCAGCCGCCCGCACATCCTGCAAGGAAACCCCTTTGGACAAAGCCTTCGACAATCCCAGTAGAGATGCACTGCTTTGACACAGCATCCCTTTTCCGTGCTGCCAAAGCAGACTAGTAGCTGCTCTGACTTACGCCACTGGCCGGAGCGGTGGACGTAAGTACAGAGAGCGTTTACTGAACACAGCGGGTGCATCCTCTCTTGTTCTGGTCAGAGGACAGAGGAGGGGGAAAAGCCTGCAACACCACAGGGTGGGCAGCCAATGTAGGCACTTTAGGAATATACTCCGGCCTAGGATACAGGAAGGACCTGGCTTATCTAGGGGTAAAGTCAAGGCAGGAGGGGCAACAGGGAGAGCTTGTAGACCTCCCACTCGCTTGAGAGATGTCAGGGCCTGTAAAAGAGCTACCTTTAGAGTCAGAAGCTTCTCAGAGGCTGACTCTAAGGGCTCAAATGGGGTCCCTGACAGACCTTTCAAGACCACAGCAAGGTCCCAGGAAGGTATGCATGGCCTGCAGATGGGCCTCAGCCGTCTGACACCACACATGAACCTCGAAGTTAGCGGATGTTGCCCCACAGGCGCCCCATCGACAGGGGCAGGGCTGGCGAAGGAAGCGGGCCACGCGTAACCCGGAGTAGAAAGGAGCCAACCTGCTGAGAAACGTTCTTGTCAGAACTCCAGGACTGTAGCGATTGCGCAGTTCACTGGGTATAGCTGACGTTCCTCACACCACCAGACAAAAAGGTGCCACCTTGCGCGCATACAATTTCCTTGTAGGTGGGATCCACTCTAGGGGCTCGAAGGGCAGCTGACAGACCTTCCAGGACCACAGAATGTCCCAGGAAGGTATGCACAGCCTGCAGATAGGCCTCAGCCATCTGACACCACGCATGAACCTCGCAGTTAGAGGATGCTGCCCCACGAGAGGCTCCCACAACAGGGGGCGTGGCTGGCGGAAAATGGCGGCCACATAACCCTGATTGTAGAAGGAGCCCACCCCGCTGAGAAATGTTATTGTAGAAACATGGTCACTACCACCTCAGTCGGTGCGACCAGAATCTATTGGCTGGCGCCCTCAGGGGCCAGACCCACAGCTTCCTTAGTTCTTGCCAAGGATGATAAATCAACCCTGCGGCTTTTGAGGCGGTAGGTCCCTAAGGACTCAAATGGGGCACCTGACAGACCTTCCAGGACCCCAGGAGGTCCCAGGAAGGTAAGCGCGGCCTGCAGATGGGCCGCAGCCGTCTGACAGCACGTACGAACCTTAAGGTTAGAAGATGTTGCCCCACGGAGGCTCCATCAACAGGGGCATGGCTGGCCGAAGCAGCGGCCCAGTAACCCTGATTGTAGAAGGAGCCCAGCCCGCTGAGTAACGTTCTGTAAGAACTCCAGGACTGTAGCAATTGCGCAGTTCTCTGGGTCTAGGTGACATCCCTCAAGCCACAAGACAAAAGCTGACACCTGAGTGCATTTGATTTCCTTCTGGATGGGATCCACTCCAGGGGCTCGAATGGGGCAGCCAACAGACCTTCCAGGACCATAGAAGGTCCCAGGAAGGTATGCATGGCCTGCAGATGGGCCTCAGCCGTCTGACGCCACGCATGAACCTCACAGGTAGAGGATGTTGCCCCACCGAGGCTCCATCAACAGGGTCAAGGCTGGCCGAAACGGCGGCCAAGTACCCTGATAGAAGACGGAGCCCAGCCCGCTGAGAAACGTTCTGTAAGAACTCCAGGACTGTAGCAATTGCGCAGTTCACTGGGTCTAGGTGACGTCCCTCATGCCACAAGACAAAAAGCTGACACTTGAGTGCATACGCTTTCCTTGTGGATGGTGCTCTAGCTTTTAACATGGTTTCAACAATCTCAGTTGTGAGACCCGAATCTATGAGCTGGTGCCCCTCAGTTCTGGCCGAGCGTGATAAATCAGCCCTCCGGCCTGAGACAGTAGATCCGCTTTAGGGGCTCGAATGGGGCAGCCGACAGACCTTCCAGGAACATAGAAGGTCCCAGGAAGGTATGCGCGGCCTGCAGATGAGCCTCAGCCATCTGAGACAACGCACGAACCTCGAAGTTAGAGGACGTTGCCCCACAGAGGCTCCCTCAACGAGGTGGCTGGCCGAAATGGCGGCCACATAACCGCTTTTGTAGGAAGAGCTCACCCCGCTGAGAAATGTTATGGTAGGAGCCCCAGGACTGTAGCTATGCGCAGTTACTGGGTCCACAGTGAATCCCTGCGGACGGGAATCTCCCAAGGAGTGCCATCTCGCAGAGATATTATCTCTCAGAACCATGTTCGAGCTGCCAAAAAGGTGCTATTAGCAGGCTATCTTGGCGAACTCTCGCTAGAGCTAGTGGGAGCAGTGATGGGGGGCAGCATACAGATGTGACCTCAGCCACATGTGTGGATTCCACCCCAGGCTCCCAAGATACAGCTTTATCTAGCTCAGTGTTGATAGGATTGACACTACGCCTGTTGGGGATAGAAACGCTCACATCGTAGTAGAATCCTATAACCCCTAGAAAAGTCACCCACTGCACCGGAGAAAACCAACTTTTCTGAGATTCAACCTGAGCCCCCAGTTCTTCACGTGGGCGAGAACAACAGCTCAATGTTGAACCGCCAGCTCCCTGGATCGTGCTAGAATTAACCAGTCGTCCAGGTAGCTTGGTACACAGATGCCCTGGAGTCCCAATGGAGCCAGAGTGACATCCATGCACTTTGCGAAGGTGTGAGGGGATAAAGCTAGCAATAATCCTATGCGGAAACATGCACCTTTTAGACCTATCGCCACAAACCAGTTCTCGAACTGGATCTGTGGCACGATACGTTTGGACATCAGCCTCTGAACCTGTATATCCGAAGAGTACGGTTCAGATTATGCAGATCTGAAATTGGCCGCATATTCCCACTTTTTTGCGGAACAGGAAATAAAGGCTGTAAACCTCTCTCCCTGAGGGAACGGGGTACATGTTTCAGGACCCCCTTGTCCAAAAGGGAGCTTACTTCCTGCGCTAACGTCGGGCTCTGGTCTGTGCTGACTTCTGTGGTGAGCACACCTGTGAACGGGGGGGTCTAGCTATAACCGGACCTCGTAACCCTTTCTATGGTAGACAGAACCCATGGAGACACATTTGGCCGTAGCTTGCACGCTGCCCGATGGTCTTCTAGTGACGTTAGCTATTCCACATTCTATTGAGAGAAGCATCAGATTTCCGTTGCCCTGTGACAGCTTGCCGACCAGGGAACACGCGAAAACTGGGGACCACTTTGGCTAGGGGAGGCCCTACAGTAGCACTGGGGGCTACCTGCCCTAACAACCTCATGTCCCCGGATACATCCCTCCACAGCCCCTCAGGACCGCTCGTCTTTGCCTGCTTGGCCTTTATGACCATCCTCAGATCAGGCCCAACAGCAGCCGACTGTGGCCGCCCGTTCCCCTGGCTGTCTGCGGGGTTGGCGGGCTGCCATACTCGCTTCTGGGTTTCCCCATACTAGTGCTGGCCCAGGCTCCACTCGTGGAAACCCGGATGAGCTTGAGACAACTTTTTTGCCATAAGTCGAGCTCACCAGCAGGTCTGCTTGGTAGGCAACACTGTCATTGTCTGCAGTGACCCACAAGCAAGACTACTACTGCATAGGCTTGCCCACCTTGGATGCAAGCCGGCCCCTGTAATTACCTGCCATCGGGTGGAGAGAG